>OX637463.1:53947233-54547233 GCA_951799995.1 Trifolium subterraneum
AAAAAGACTATTAAATGTTGAATAAATGAGTCTTTGAAAGTAAAATTAAAAATATTTCTTTATAATAAAATAAAATTGACTTTGTTTGTAATTAGTCACAGATCTATGCAGCATGAAAATAAAATAATGATAGCAAAATTTTAGTACAATGTGTGTGAATGAAATGTTGTATACTATAAGCTTACTTGAAAATTCAGAGAGAGAAAGAGAGAGAGAGAGAGATGAGAGAGAAAGTGAAGTACAGAGAGAAATGTGTGGAAGTAGAAGAAGAAGAAATGAATGTGAGAGTGATAAAAAAAGCGGAGGAGAGAGCGTGAGCGGGAGCCACGGTGGCAGTTTAAATTTACAAAATCCAAACGCTAAAATTTGTTGTTTGGAAGCACTTTTGCTTGACTATTTTCGCGTCTGGAAGTGATTCTCGACGCGGAAATTTTGATGTAAGGAATTGTAAAGTTGGTTGAATTTATGTCCATGTTGTGAAAAAGTTACGTTGGAAATGTATGTTAAGTGTGAGATTGTCGTAGTTTCGATGAATTATTAGCTCGTTTGGTTTGTTAGTATAGTTTTGTTTTTTGTGTTTCGAGGTATACTTATGGCGAAAAAATACAAAATTACTAATTAGAGTTGTGGTCAAAGGGGCGGTGGTGATGAGTAGATTTAAGCGTACGTTAAGTGTATTTTTGGAATTAAGTGGGTATGTTATAGTTATGGATAGATTTTTCACTCGTTTGGTTTGCCAGTACAATTTCATTTCATTTCCCGCGTTTTAATGTACATCCGCTCTGAAAAAAATCCTACTAATTTTATTTGTGGTCAAATGTGCGGAGGAGATGACAAGAAAACCGAGATTATGGGGATTTTAATAAAATATTACATTTTGAAATTTAAATAAAATCGTATTAGTCATGTTGTTTTGTCAAACTTGTTGTAAATCTATACGTAATACGTACACTTAAATATTTTTTTTATGGTCACGCTGCATGTTGGCATAGTGACGAGAATGAATCATCTCAATTTATTTTTCCTTGTGTTGCTCAATTTTTCAATCTTTACCTTTAATTTCAATTTACCTTTTTTCACTATTCTTTTTCTCTCTCCTCCCAAATCAATGGTTCAAAACAAAATTTACACAAAATTAACATAGGAGAATCCTCTCTCGCATAATGACATAAATCGTTACGTTTTAAAGAAATAACTTTATCCTTTTACTTATATTCATAAATACCGTAATATAAACCAATGAGTATATTTATCAATAGAAGCAAAAAGAGAATTTTAGTAACGGGATATGCTTTGTTTAGGCCTTGTATGATTTGATTTTGGTTCTCTTTCTCTGTATCTTTGTAAGTCTTGTATACATTCGTAGTCTACCTCGGCACACTTGTGCTCAGGAGACATTTCATTGTTAATATAAATGTCATTTTGGCTTGTTCAAAAAAAAATATTTGTCTTTTTTTTTTCGAACAAAAAATATTTTCCTTCTAGGTCCGCCAACTAGCTATTAGCTATGTGTATAACTTAAATAAAACAATGTCTTTTTTGTGATACTCTTAACGATTTACTTCCTTTTTTTTTGACAAATAATGATTTACTTCCTAATCTATATTGTGTCATGTACGATGTATAATACTATTCATTCATGGTAATTAAATTATTTAGAGACAACCATTTAGGAAAATTTATATTTTTTTCTTCAAATTATGTTTTATTTATTATAATTTGTTGACCGAATGTTTTATTGATTATTTATATACAACAATTTAGAACAATTTTATATTATTTTAAAATTATGTCGACACACACACTACTTCTTCCTTTATACATGACTAGACCACCCAACTATGATAGTTTAAAGCTAAAGTAGAATTCGTTGTCTTCAACCACCGAAATGAAAAAAGCTTGATCTTGTCCAACAAAAAATAAAATATTTTAATTGGTACGATTAAACTTCAAGTTACAAAAAATAAAATAAAATAAACTAGTCAATCGAACTACAAATTGTTAATCTGATTCAATGGTTAGACCAAATATACAATTAAATTGATAAAAGTAGATATGTGATTTATAGAGGAACTAGCATAAGGAGCAAAAATGGTCCACTGAAAAATAGAAACATAATAATACTCAAGCAAGAAAAGAGAAAAATAAGCCAAAAAGGAAAAAAGATGTATAAGAGAAAAAATAAGGGCCCCTTTTGTTTTGAATTTTTCTTAAAATAGATTTTGTATAAAATCAATTTACAAAGAATTTTTTTATAATAGCTTGAAATGAAAATTTTGTTTGAATAGTTATTCTTAAATTTCATCATTTTATTGAAAATAAATTTTGATATCAAAATTTCAAAATATCACTTAATTTTGAAGCTATTTCAAATATATTTTAACGAGAATCATTTTTGAAATACAACTTTTTGGAAAAATTGTGATTTTGACTATGTTTTGAACTTCAATAATGTACATTTATGTTATATGATGTCAAACTTAGTGTTTCAATTTAGATAAAACGAATAAAAAAAACTTGTAATATTTTGAAAAACAGCTTTACAAAATCTATTTTCAAAAATACAAAAAAAAAATCCATTTTTTTAAAGATGAAACAAACAGGACCAAGAAGTGTTGAAGAAGAAGATAGATGCACTTCACCAATGGAAGAATGACAAGAGACATATGTCGGACCAAGGTGCCATAACCACTTATTTTTTGTGAAGAACGAGTAAAAAGATGGGGATTTAGGGTTCGAGTGTTGGGCTTGGGCTATGTATCTTAAATATAGAATGCTAAATAATCCAAAGAGGTTTCACATGGGAAAAACAAAAATCAACTGTGGTATCGATCCCATGTGTTAAAAAAAAACTTCTCTAGTATCGATCACCATGTGTTGGAAGATGAAAAAATATCAATGCCACTATGATATGCATAGGATGTATCCACACTCCACATAAGATTAATCTATTTGAGATTTGTCGGACACTAAAATATAGACACTTTTTCTAACTAAAATTAAAATTTTGGTTCGATATGTTGTGAAATTTTAGTCATTTCGCTAGAGTCGTCTTTCATAGCTTGACCAAAAAAAAGAAAAAAAGGTTAAAATTTTATAATTAAGTTACTCCTAATTAAAATACTAATAGGCAAAATTAATAGAACCAACAATGAATTCATTCATGGTAAATATATCGGGTCCCTTAAGTAAATGGGCAAGGATTTGATCCATGGTTCGGATACGGAGAAAATTCAGCTGAGAGGGAAGAACTTACCTCGTGTGCTCCATATCATATGTCCCTTGGTGACGATTAGTCACCATCAAACAACAGTAAAAACTTAGTACATGTAACATGGTATCAAAAAAAAAAAAAAAAGAATATGGGGACCAAAGCTGTACAATTAAATTTTTTGTTTAAAAAAAATCTTTTTCTTAGAGGGCTAAATCGAAGGCTTTAGCAACCTTACCCTTGAGCCGACCCTGCATATAATACCATTCACTATTTATTTATTACCTTATTTTACCTATTTCTCATCATAATTATTATCAATAGATCGACACGGATAATAATTTGAGAAAATGACATGATTCAATGTAATCATAAATGATGGTGTTGTGTCAGACTGACGCGTATCCACCATGACGGAAACACGCCTAATCCGAGGGGTATCCGTGCTTCAAAGGTTCTCAACTCCTTTTGTTTCAATATAGATCAATAATCTATATTACGTTAATCTTAGTTAACATCTCGAGCTCGTGTTTTTAAGTTCAATCGACAATGGTCATAGATGTATAAATCTTCAAAGACTGTATAACAAATCTCATTGTCAACGACTATAGTGTCTAATGAGTAATGAGCTAGTTTAATTCAAATACTGTGATTTAGAAGATTTTCTACAGTATTTTGGATTCAAAATTCACTCATACATCTTTCCAAAGTCCCATTTACTATTTTTTTCTGTCACATTTTCTTTTGGTTACAAAGATAGTTACTATTATATAATTACTAAGCTTAAAGTACAATGCTCACTTCACTGTGTAATAAAGAATTGAATGATTTGTCAAAAAAAAAAAAGAAAAAAGAATTGAATGATATTAATACATAAATCACATGTGGTTAATGAACTCTTTTTAGGATGAATTGTTCGGAAGAATTCGAATTCAATTTTCGATGAAAATGATTATTGGTCACATTTTACTTCCATCGCGGTTGAACTTTGGATTACTGAAACCCTTTCTCTTGAGAACCGTAACATTAATTAAAAAACTCGAACGATTTTTGCGTTAACAATATTTATTAAAAATATAAAAAATTTATTCAATCTTCAGACAACAATATATTTTAGATACATATTTTGGATTTATTAATTTTTTTTATCGTAAAAAAATCGTAAGAATTTTTTCTTTATATTACTATTGAGTGTTTCATGATCACGACAACATAAGACTCTTAAGCCGTTTTCAAGAATTTGGATTCCTTGCAGACAACAGTACTTCACACATTTAGTACCTCAGTGACTGTTCAATCGAGATCAAACTTAATTTTAAATCATTCAATTTTAATGAAAAAATGATTAATGTTCTGATTATGAGAATGCAGAGAATTCTACCTAGAAAGAACCCAAGCCATCTCCAATCTGTAGTGGGATTGAATTGAGGCCTAGTCCACAAACACTGTCATATTTGGCCAACTTAGTTACATTTATTTAGTAGAAGCTTATATACAGTATTTAGAATGTTTGATTAATAATACCCTTTAAGTAGTTCATGCTTAGCCTAATTACTCCATATATTTGGACATCCCACAAAAGTCATGTCTAACTTGACTTGACAATTTGAGGCTCCTTTGTAAATTGTATACATGTTTCCAAAGTCCCACATTGGCACTTTCTGTTTTTGATGAATAAGTACAAGAAAAAGGTTTCAAAATAAAACATTTCCATCTTCACCAAAAGAAAAATGTCAATTTAAAGCAACTTCTTTTTGCTTCCTCTCAACTTCTGAGACGTCTCTTTCAAGTCCAAATAGTGAAGTCACAGCTCAAAAAATTTAAATTTTGAAAACATTTTTCAATTTTGGAGCTTGAACAAGTGGTGTGGTCCAGAACTTTTGAGAGAAATAAATGACACTATAATTTGTATTCGTAGCTTATGTTATGTCTATGAGACTATGACTATTCCACCTACTTCTTACTATTCAATGTATATTATATAGTATATACACTATAATACACTATAATTATTTAGGTATTATATTCTTAAAATTTATTAATTTTAAAGAAGTATTGAGAGGTATTTAGAGTTCACATATAATATAAGTGTATAACTCACTTCCCTCCACCTTTTAGTTGAAAAGAGAAGTTTCAAATTATGGTGAATTTTAGCATCTATCAACCATTTTGAGCAAACTTTGATCTTTGGTGCAATTCTCTGTTACATTGGTAATTGAGTGTATTGAAATAGGATATACATTCCTAATATCTCATTTAATAGTAATTTTTTTGACTAAATTGATTAACAAAAAATACATTTGAGGACATAATTGATTATCTAAAAACAGATTCAAGGACAAAAAAATTATTAATAAAAGAGACAATTATGAATTTATTTGCGATTTTAATTCAATCAGAGACTAATATAATAATGAGTTACACATTCAAAGACTAAAATGATGGTTTGCCCATGTTTTTAGTTGACACAATTAATTAATTGCATGTTGGTTAATGATTGTTTAACGATTGTCAAATCTTAATACTAGGCAGCAACACATTTTTCTCTTTTATACGTAAAAAACAAACAAACTAGAAGCAACACATTCACACATAATAGAGCCGATTAATCACAAGACTAATTAATTAATAAAGGATTTTATCTTTTCGCGCTCCCTGGAGGTCCTCATTTGTCCAAGGAAATTTAGAAAATTCTCCCCTCGCTACTTAAGTAGCAAACTCAGGGTGCACAAAATCTACGAATGCGAAGTGAGTTTGCATTCTAGAATGTGAACCTTATAAAATAGGGGGCGAATGAAGGGGAAAAGATACAAAAATATTAGATTTTATAAGGTTCACGTTCTAGGATGGGAACTAAGTTCGCACTCTAGAATGCAAAATGTTTTTTCCAAAGTTTTTGCTATTTACATACTCGCATTCTACGTTGCAAGGAGGTATAATTGGAAGGTCGGGGGGCGCGTGCAAGACTCAGGGGGCGCAAAATGAAGGAATCTTAATAAAGATTGATTATGGACCGTACAAGCCCAATAGAGATAGCAGAGATCGGGCCAGCAAAGGTGGGCAAGTGATGCTGACAGCTTCAAACCTTGTGCTTTTCTCACCACCACCCACCAGCATTTTTTGCTAACAAAAAAGTTTTATACATAATCATGGAATAAACTATAAGTGGTACTACGTCCACGATAAAAGGAAACAACTTTCTAATAAAATAAAACAAATGCATTGCCGGACAACACGATCGATACCTCCAATCAATTAAATTTTTTGTACCTAATCGAGCTAGAAAAACGACATTGAGCAAACAAGTGTTCCTCCGATTTCCTCACATCCGGACACACCAAATGTAGCTTGGTTCGCTCTTCACCTCAAAAACCAGACATTGAGTATTTGTTTTAATATTAACTATAAAAACAAGTTATTATTGATATGGATGAGCTATTCTTAAGTACAAGTGGTGCTAAAGAATAAAGATTAACAAAAGTAATTCAAGATACATAACAAAACATCATTAATATATATCAGATATACAAAGTGATTACAAACCAAGTGGCAAGCATTACAAATAAACATTATGTAAGGGGAATTATACATTACACAGATATATATTAGCAACTTACACCAAATCAATGATACATTAATGATACAAAAATCCTGGATGTGCTACTTGGCTTGGTTTGTTACTTCTTCCATTGAGGAATCCTTTGAACAACAACCTAAAAGTCCATCATAGCAAATATATGAAAGAACTAGAACAACAGAACAACAGCCTTAGTTATAAGTGCACGGAACAATAACCCTAAGTCGAGGCTTAGGGGCTAAAAGATCTGTTGGCCATCGTGCGTGGTTGAGGCCCTCATTCTAGTGTCAATGTTCCGACCTCAAGTCTAAGACATCGCTTTGTGCTTGTCCTCACAATTTGTTCTTAGTTTAAAGACATCTACATAAGCTGAGGCGACCAGTGTTTATAAACTACCCTTATTAGCCTCGATTCTCAAGCAATGTGAGACTTTATAATGCACTGTAACAAGCGTAAATAGTATATGTTCTGCACTTATATATAACTATCACTCTTGGCCCTATGTTTGCTACATAAACATGAGATATAGCACAATGTTTATTTCAAAAAAGATCTTGTCGCTAGAAAGATACCTTGCCGGAGTTTTCTTTGTTCCCTACAATAGTTTGACAAGCCAGTCTCCAAGATTCAGGTTTCTGTTTACAAAAGCCAAAGCTCAGAATATTAGTTAATTTCAAAAGGTAGGAACAAATCACCCCCACAATATGAAAGGAACATTTTGATAAGGAAATGTTACAAACTAAAAGGGTCTTATAAATGTTTTTACACTGGCTTAAGAACCTTTAAATCAATATGTTAAAAACTTGATTAGCAAGTTAAATCAGTTAAAATGTGTATCAGTTAAACTTGATCAGACTAAAAAATTTAACTAATTCAATCTATTCATCATCTCTCAAATACTGGCATTAAAGAGATAGTAGAAAACATGCCTTCTTAAGATATTTGAGTTCTGTATTTGTCCTTTCATTTAAAAGATCTTTTCCTTCAAGGATCTGCAACATAAGAATTAATATGTAATAGCAATTAAAGATAATAAACAATGAATGAAATTGTGCACAGGGCCATGTTTGTTAATATGGTATATGAGACGAAGAAAGTCATACCTCGACAATGCAAGTTCCGCAGCTACCCCCTCCTCCGCAGTTCATCAACTTCCCCTGTCGTAACAGTTAAATTAGTTTGCAAAACTCCTACACACGATTCAGTCATTTTTTGTCTGTTTTTGAGACCTAACAGGAAAACTCACACATACTAAATGCAGACAATTGTTGAATTTTCATGATCCGACATATGCTCATTTTATAGTGAGCTAAGAAATTTGTATATCATATTACTATCAACGGATTACAATGAGTTGAGCCTAAATCTTATTAGAGGGTTTGAATCCTTATTCACTTTACAATGTA
The DNA here is from genome assembly GCA_951799995.1 of Trifolium subterraneum. Taxonomy (NCBI): domain Eukaryota; kingdom Viridiplantae; phylum Streptophyta; class Magnoliopsida; order Fabales; family Fabaceae; genus Trifolium; species Trifolium subterraneum. The sequence goes on from OX637463.1 coordinate 53,955,428, forward strand.
GTGGATTTGCACTACCAGAAAATATCTCCCGTTAGACGAGGGACATGGAGGGATTTTGATCAATTTAGGGGGCAAGTAGCAACCATCATGATCTTTATCCCTCAATAGGGCCCAAGAAAGCTACAAGACTAAAAAAAATTTAATCCTTATATAGTATATATTGCACTTACTATCTACTAACGAAATTTTCACATAGCAAAAGAATTTAAATTTATATCCTCTTCCTCGTTGAATATGAGTTGAATTCTTACCAACGTGACTAAATATTTAATTATTTATGCAAATTGAAAATATGTTTTCAATTTAATTCTTACTAGTAACCCTCCTGTTCTCAAGAAAGGGTTTGGCAATTTAAAGTTTGATCAGAGGTAAATAAAATCCGACAAAAAATTGTTATAGTCAATAGAACTCGAGTTCTTTTGAACAATTAGTTAACTCATTAACCACTTCAGTGTAATCATGAGGTTCAGTTGAATAAATGAATAATAATTAAAAATAGAAAATGTACATGTTGGTGGTTATGGTTGATTTGAATCATGTGGTGTGAAACATACATAGGTGGCATAAAGCTCAATCTTGTTATCCGACATGATACTCCTCAACAGCTTATCTCCACTTATCGCCGTCGCTTTATCCACCGGATATGACCCTGAACCACCGTCTGGTTTCGGCTGTAAACAATTTTTACATAATTTTCATTTCAATTGAAAATAAATTATAATTATAAATTGTAATAATGTTATAAACAATACATACCCCGATGAATTCGAGCTCTATTTGTGGAGGAAATTCTGATGAATTTGAAACGAAAGAAACTGAGTTAGGTCGGCGGCGGGGAAAATAGAAGGTCGGGTTCCGGTTGCCGGCGGTGAGTGGAAGTTGAGTGAATATATTGATACTGGAAGCCATTTCCGTTTTCTGTTATTCTCCGCTTCGCGCCTTCCCTTGTTTTGTTGTCTCTCTCCAATAACAACTCCAAGACTCCAAGTCACTATAATGTAGTTACCTGCTAATAAATTGATTATGCTTAATAATAAATTTAACTTAATTGGTAGAGATATTGCACTATATGTGCAAAAGTTCGAATTCGAATCCATGACACTTTACTTATTTATCTTCAAGATGAATTTTTTTGCCACTAAACTACTTTTATATCACTTTTTTTGTTAGTAGTCCTTTATAGTAAGTTTTGGTATTGATGTCGATATGAGTTTAACTCAATTGCTAGGTATTTTGTATTTTACATGTAGGGGTTGAGGTTTAAATCTCGGATACCCCATTTATCGACCTTAAAATATGACATTTCTAACCATTACCTGACAACAATAAAAGTTTTGGTATTGAGTTTGACCCAATTATGATCCAAATAAAATTTGATCCGTTCTATTAGTTTTATACATAGTTTTAAGCATTTTAAATCATAGAAAACCCGTAAAACTAATAAATTATGGATTTTTAATGATGTTTTGAAACGAGTTGGGATCCTCTTCATTTTCACTTATTTTCATTTCTTTCATTACTAAAGTTTTTAAATGTTTTGGGGTGTATAAAAGACACTTGGACCCACTTAATGTCACATTTTTACATTTATATTTCCAAAACTATATACTAATGGAGAAAATCGAAATAATGAGAAATGGAGAGGATCGTAGCTCACTCTTTTGAAACATAATGCTTTAAAACTCAAAAACAAACCACAAAATGCCGAATATGGAAGAACCAATATGAAACAAAACAGTGGCAGTAGAAAAACTATGATATCAAATGTTGATTCATTCAATTGATCATATGTACCTGATAACAAAAAAAAAAAACAAGATCAATAAACCAAGACGCCATTTAGAGGTTCACCTTCTTCAATGACCTACTGATACTTCACTTTTTGAACGAGCTAACCGAGGCTACCTTCAATCAACTGTGATGTGAGGTAAGGACAATTCGGTATAGCTTTCCTGGTTGGTTCAAAGACTAGCCCTTGGTTAAGGGGCAGTGTTGAGATCTATGGAGAGTACTTAGAGATTAGTGAGGGTAGAAGGAATTGAATGTCACTAACAAGACTAAGCACACGGACTTGGTTTATTGATCTCATACCAAGTACGATTTTACCAAGTGCGAAAAATAGAAACCATGTTCTTAACTCCGACCATTGTTACATTGTTGTGACTTGTGAGTGTACTTCCCGTTGAATCTTTCAAATTCTTATTCTCTACTATATAGATGACATATACTGCCATTAAAAAAAAAGGTGGTGTATATATAATGAATAGTGGAATGAAATCAAGCTTAGGGACCAAAAATTATTTCATAAGTTTAATTCTACCGTCAAGGATTCAAAAACCATTACCATCCAAATAATGACCGTTAAACAGACACCCTCTAAAATCAAAATTTACAAAACTTATAAACAATTTAAACATAAGTTTATACTAATAATCAAAATCTCCAAACGTTACTGGAACATCTACAACTCTTTCTATTTTGCGTGTCCCTCTTGCTCTTTATCAAATGACTGATAGTAAGAGAAACTTTAAAAAGAGAAAAAAAATTATAAATGAACAGTTGAAATGATAACCGGGTACTAACCACAAAAGAGGATGAGCTGGATCATGATCCTAATCTTCCTCCAACGAATATGTAAAGGAGACAATAGTCCATGTGAGACATGACATATATTATGCAGGAGTCGGAGTTTGAACTCCGGACATTTCACTTATTCTTTTTTTTCGACTAAAAAAGAATAGTATTCATTCAAATTAATAGAGAATACATCAATCAAAATCATTAGATGTTCAATTTCGCTAAAAATTAATAAGGATGAATCTGCGAACATGCTCAAAATCATTACATGTTCAATTTCACTAAAAATTAATAAGGATGAATCTGCGAACATGCTCACAGTATCCGAGTTAATAGGAGAAAACGGCCTCAGTTCAACTGTGTTCTGTTCCTTTAAACAAAAGAAGCTGTTTCGTTCCCTTTCACAGTCATCGCTGCAACGAAATGCATTCTCAGAAGCTTCATCGCATACTATTCTCCCTTCGTCCATTCCTATCATCAACCCTCAAACCTTACCCTAACCCCATTCCTTCATCTCCATTCTCCTCTTCTTCTTCCTCATGGCTTTCCCAAACCGGAAACCCACTCATCCACTGGCCATCACTCCCACCCACCCAACCCAAACCCGGTTCAACTGAAACCCCAAACCCGAATCCAAACTCTCCCACAACCACCCCCAATTTCTCCCCAAACGATTTCACCCTCATTTCCAATCTCTTCACCAATCCATCCATCTCACCTGGTTCATCTCTTCATACTGAACTCACCCTCACCGGAATAAAACCAACTTCCCCTCTTCTCCGCGCCGTCTTTGATCACTTTGCCTCCTCGCCGAAACTACTACATTCGCTTTACCTCTGGGCTGAGAATCAACCCGGGTTTAAACCCGATTCAGCTCTGTTTGATTCAGTCATCAATGCTCTTGCGAAAATGAGGGAGTTTCATTCTGCTTGGAGTCTTGTTCTTGATCGAATTGAGAGAGATGAAGAAAAATTGGTTTCTGTTAGTACATTTGCTATCATGATTCGACGCTATGCTCGCGCAGGTAGTAGAAATGTTTGCTGAATTAGGTTTTCAATTTACTAATTTTTACTGCTCAAATTGAAGCTTTTTTATTTGGATTAGGGTTTAGAGTTTGTATACTTGAGGTGTTTTGATAACTTCATTATATAGGCCTTGATAAATGCTTGTGTAAGTTATTTCTGTAACAAACGATAAAATATAGTTTTCACATTTATAAGCTGTTTTTGTAAGCTATTGTGGAGAGTTTATGGAAATAAGGTGAGAAATGCTTACGCTGTTCTCATAGAATCTCCTGAATAGGCTGTGTTTGGGTAAACGACTTAATATGCAGCTTACAACATAAGGGCTTATCATATATAAATGCTTATTATAAGTTATTTCTGTAACAAAAGATAAAACAACGTTAAACAGTTATCGTACACGCTATAAGCTGTTTTAATAAGCTATTCTAGAGAGCTTATGGAAGGAGTTGAAAACATCTTATGAACATGTCATAAGTTGTTTTCATAATTTCTCACAACCAGTCTCACAAGTGCTTATTGCAGTAGATAAAGTCAAATAAGTCAATCCAAACAAACTCAGTCTTAGGAGTGTGTATGCTAGTAGACGATCATGATTCAAATATAAGTCAATCCTAATAGTTCCTTACTGAAATTGAGTTTATAGAATGATGTTAGCTTGAAAATATTTAAAGTTGATTTTGGTACAAGTAATGTTTGGGTTTGTTGATGAAAATTAATTATTAACATTGGTGTGTAAATATTGCTCACATGTTTATTCAACATTAAATTATGAGAATAATTTTGTTTTTGATCCCAAAAACAACAAAACAAATCATCGTTTTAATTTTGAAGTTGGGCGACAAAACCATGCAAATTAGGTTTTTGAAGGTGTTCAATAATCTATATGAATTTGGTTAATCACAAGTGATGGTGTAGTTTTGCCAATTATTCTCTTACTTTATGTAGTGAAGAACTAACTTTTTATTTATGTATAAATTTTGTAGGTATGCACAAGGATGCTATTAGGACATTTGAGTTTGCAAAAGATAAGAAGTCAATTTTGAATTCGGCATCAGAAATGAGTTTGTTTGAGATATTGATTGATGCACTTTGCAAAGAAGGGTCTTGTAGGGAAGCTTCAGAGTATTTTCTTAGTAGAAAGGAGACAGACCTGGGCTGGGTTCCTTCTGTTCGGGTCTATAACATAATGTTAAATGGATGGTTTCGAGCGAGGAAACTCAAACATGCCGAGAGACTTTGGGAAGAGATGAAGAAGGAGAATGTGAGACCTAGTGTTGTGACATATGGTACCCTTGTGGAAGGATACTGTCGGATGCGCCGTGTTGAAAAGGCGCTTGAGATGATTGGTGAAATGACCAAAGAGGGAATCGAACCAAATGCAATTGTATATAATCCCATAATTGATGCATTGGCAGAAGCTGGGAGATTTAAAGAGGCTTTGGGTATGATGGAGCGTTTTCATGTTTTGAAAATAGGTCCTACTCTTTCAACTTACAATTCTCTAGTGAAGGGTTTTTGTAAGGCAGGAGATCTTGAAGGTGCAAGTAAAATTCTTAAGAAAATGATAAGTAGAGGGTTCCTTCCAATCCCCACTACCTATAATTACTTTTTTAGGTACTTTTCAAGATGTGGAAAAGTTGAGGAAGGGATGAACTTGTATACCAAGATGATTGAATCTGGTCATAATCCAGATCGTCTAACTTACCATCTTGTGTTGAAGATGTTATGTGAAGAGGAGAAGTTAGAGTTGGCAGTTCAAGTTAGCAAGGAAATGAGGCATAAAGGACATGACATGGACTTGGCTACGAGTACCATGTTAACTCATTTGCTATGCAAAATGCATAAGTTGGAAGAGGCTTTTGCAGAATTTGAGGACATGATAAGAAGAGGTTTAATTCCTCAATATCTTACATTTCAAAAATTGAATGTTGAGTTAAAGAAACAAGGATTGACTGAAATGGCTCGAAAACTTTGCCAATTGATGTCGTCTGTTCCCCATTCTACCAACTTGCCAAATACATATGGTGAAGTCAGAGATGATGAACATGCACGTAGAAAATCTATAATTCAAAAAGCCAAAGTAGTTTCTGATTTGCTGAAGGACCCCAAAGAACTTGATAAGTTTAGAAGTTCATCAGAAAATGCTGTCTCAAGTGCATCTGCGAAAACGATAGAGGATACTGAGAAAACGATAGGTATAAGATGAACATCTGCAATGTCACTACCAGCAGGGAGGCAGTTGTTTTTGGACTGTTTGAAAGACATGGTAATCAGTTCACATTTTGCTGTGGAGAAATAAGAGGGATCTATACAAATATGTCTGCTGTTCTTTATGCTATTGCTATTAGCAGGCAACACAACTGTAATCACTGAACTGATTCACTGTTGTCTAATCCACTCTAGCATATGCAAGCTTAATGGAGTTCTTTATACAGAAAGTAGCTCCTTGTTAGCTAAATTTGGATATTTATCAATGGAGATGGCAGCTACTGAAGTTAAATTCATCAGTTCCAGTGGCCTTATAGAGGTTGTGACTTTATTAGTCTTTGTTTTCTGTTGGAGCCATGCATAATCCAGAAATTGTGACTGAAGATCAATAGGAATTTTTCTTTTTGCTGATAAATTTTCTAATCTGACTTGATGTCTCTCAGGTACTAATGTTTGGTGCATATTTCACTCTTGCTGTGGGAGCTCAGTAAACACTTCCAATGACTTTGTGTTTCCATCACAAAAGGTGATTGAATTCCAGAAATCTCCAGATGATGGATCAAACTGAAGGGGTTGTTTAGGTGAAATTTATCGTTATATTTATTTTTATCTAGCATTATTTGGATAATACTGCTGCACCTGTTAGGTGTTCAATGATAACCACATGGCATAGTTGACCTTGCTAATGAAGTCTAGTTTAAGATTTTTTTTTGATATTTGGTCCTCCACAAAAAGTTGCTTCTATCGAGTGATCCTACTATTGTTTTGTGGCACAAGTATGAACTTATAATCATTAATCAATCTATGATAGCAAAATTGGGGTCCAAACTTGGCATGTTGGCTGCGGTCCTTGCGAACAAGTATTTATTTCTTTAAGAGCATACGTTTATAGTTCCACACCTAAGTTTGTAATGTTTTCCATTTTTGTGTTAGAGGTGTTGCATTTCATCATTCTATTACATTATATGGATGGTTCTTGTCTTACCAGTATATGCCCACATGTCAAGCCCTACCATCGCAACCTCTACTGCATCAAGTTTTCCACCTTGGGACTGGCAAACTTCCTATGTCGGTCATCAAACTAATAAGGTAACAGTGCCTAGCTGCTATCTAGTCTCCTCAAACTACGCCGATCCTATTTTGTTCATGAAAGAATTTTATCAACAAGTGGTGCATTGAGATTACGATACAATGGCATTATACATTAGCCTTCCCAAGATGGCATTGTAGGCTTTGTGAGGTAATCAATCCACCACAAAGTAGTAAGAACTTTGCTGATAGCCTGATACTACTCAGGCATTCTTCCATAGATCAGTGTGGCCCTTGTTTGGAAAAACTTTTTAGGATATATCTTACCGCTATTAAACCCGTTTATCCTGTTTAAGTCACCATCAAATTGCAATCGTAAGAGTGATTCGAAAAACAGTATGTCGGCCAAGCTTTAACACTTAACAGAGACATATGCAAATATTATCATGATTATAAAAACTAGGGGAACATCATGTTATGGAATTGTTGGGACATTATTATGATCTAAGATTGTGATCATGGTATGACTAGAATTGCTTACTTCTCAACGATGTTGGTTATCACTTACCAGTTACAAAGGTTTCTTTACCTTCTAATTTTCTCATGTTAGTCCCAAAACCAGCTTGGGATTTAGCTATAGTCAAGAGATATCTTGAATTCCTTATATGGGTTTTAGGATTGTGCCAATGTTTTTTATTAACAACATTTTGACTCATAATTTATAATATTATTAAATAGCTGCAACAATTTCATTTTCTTTCTTTCAAAAAATCATTTTCACTTTAATGAGTATAGTGCTTAATTATTTTAACATTTTTAAAAAGATTGGCCAAGCTCCACCATTGTCTACACACACCAAATATTTAACTATAATAATTATGCTTTTAAAATAATAGTTTGTAATAAAGATTTAAAAAATTTAATATTTTCAACTAACTGTCAATAAAAAAAATTTCAACTAACTGTCAATAAAAAAAATTTCAACTAAATATTATTATCGAAATTAAAAAGGACTCATCTAAAATTTTACTTCAGATCAGACATCTAAATATGTTGGCCTGGCTCGTAAAAAAGAGATAAAAGTTGGATCAAAAACATTTCGCATGATCCCAAACATTCTTAGCAATACTATGTATTTCAAATATATTTTTCCTTTCTATTTTACGTTTTTTTATCAATAGGTTTAATAGAGGTTCCATCAACATTAACTCTACAATTTTTTTCAATTTTACTTTTTTTCCCTTATTATATAGCTCAAATAATAGTAAATTTGTCCATTTAGTTGGACATAGACAGATTTAAGGGAATCATCTCTTTCATTAGCCACAACAAACAATCAGAATAACCAAACAACCGCGCCGGAACAAAAATTATGTGACACCAAAATCAACCATGCTGGAGCTGAATTAACACAAGAAATCCACAATTGCAAAATGCCGTTGAAAAATGAAAATAACCAAACCAAGTTGGTCACAAATCGAGTCGTTCAATCCAAAATTTTGGAGCGCGAGCTGGTCCGAACCACGCAAAAGTTGTGGACCACTTTACAATATATCCTAAAATCGAACTATTGTGTGCAACTGTGATGCTATGTTTTCAATAGAGATTCATATAAAAAGGAAGAAGACAAAATTTGTTCAATGTCTTAAACTTTGTCCTCTACTGTTCTATCATATACTATTCTGTGGAGTATTTATATTTTGCATATCAAATTATCCTTAGTCCAAATATAATAAAATGCCATTAACATATTAGTATTATCTAACATAACCCCTGCATAACATAAACCATATGATACGACAGACACGCATTTCTAAGATGCAATCTTGAAAGAGACAGATAGTACCTAGCTACTACTACTAGCATGTTGTAGTATGTCATTGTTAATATTTTATGTAGTGAATAATACCTCTGCTGCTGCTCTGCAATGAACTTCATTATTTGTCTGCACATAATGGTTCAATTTGACTGCTTCTCCTTAACTTTTAATAATGTCATCGTTCTTCAAATATTCTCTTTATTAGATATTTATTTTTGAAACACTATTTTATTTACACATTTTTTTAACTGAATATCTCTGCGCACAATTATAGAGACTAATTTTTCGAACAAGTAAGACTACAATGGACACTATTTGGACACTGAGCTTCATTTATTCATCATGTGTGACTTTTTTATCTCCCTTTTGCGGTTAGGAGTTGTAGATGTCATGTTAGGTAATTGGTATCATATCTTTTTAAGTGTTTTTATCCTTGGAGGCTATATGAGTGGAGAGTGTTTATGGATTTGACATAATTGGTTTGACAAATATTGATTCTCCAGCAGTGTGTCCAATTTATCATCGTTGGTGGAGCACATGTTGTCGTGAAAATGATTATTAACTATATTTTATGGTGGTCCTAACTTGTTATGAGTGAGAAATGGAACTTTTATGTTGAGTTCGATAGGGTGTGGCAGGGCTGTTTTATCTGTCTCTTCGGGGCACCGGGCGAGAAGTTTCTATTGGGATGTTTTTATTGTCTCTGACAGATTCTCTCTTGTTCTCTACAACCTTATGTGGGGAGTTTTGGTATAAGGCTCAAAAGATTAATTCCGGCAATTGCGCATAGTAATTTACGCCAAAAATTAAGAAGGGGAAGATTTATAGCAAGCATCGGTAAATTACTTCACAACTTCATCTTTAAAAGAAAACAACACAAAAAAATTTCAACTCCTAAAGTGTGAATCATTGAACTCTTTGAAATAGAGTTGTAAAATAACCGTGAATGTCACTATCCTTAATATAATAATTTTCAATTTTTTAATTTTAATTATTTTTTAATTATTTTATAAATGTTTATATAGTGTAAATTTTGAAAAATATTCAGATAAGAAATCTTACAAACAAGACCTCTTATAAAGTCTAACTTAATGTGCACCTTTTCTCCATATATTATTACATGTGTCGGAGTCAATATCTACTTAAACGGAACAATAATTATAGTCCCTACTATATTTCCACGAATCTTATGAAACACTTAAAAAGGTTGCAATCAAAATTCATCCATTTAATTGGACCATCTCTGAATATGAATTTGAAATATTTTGTACTCATCATGTTCTACTTGAACTTCATTCATTTTTTGTATTTTCAGTCAAATCATTCATCATTCAAATAATGTCGCCTTTTGTTACCTTTGAAACCGCACGAATTAAAGCTTTGGTAACATCTTACAAAAAAAGAAGCTTTGGTAACTTATACTGACAATGGATTTGGATTCTCTCATCTGTCATATAAGTGTAGTTTTTTGTTTTGTGAGTGTGAATAAATTAAAAATAAAAAATAAAAATGTGATGATAAGAGATAAGAAATAATAAGAGAGAAATAGACATAAAAGAAATTATACGTATAGCTTAAGAGTGTTATTTTTAAGAGAACTAATTTTGTTATTGAAAAAGAATTAACAACGTAGTTTATTGCCGTTTACCTTTCTTTTCTTTCATAGGTATATTTATCTCATATTTAGTCTAAGTGAAATTAAATCTAAATTTTTTAATTCTAAGGATCGAGTCTTGCAAAAAAATATTGTACTAATAATCCATTAATTAAAGATAGTCAACTAAAATTTCTGGGAGCTTAACTCAATTGGTAGAAATATCACATTTTATATATAAGTGCCGGAGTTCGAATTCCAAATATCCTACTTATCCACCTTAAAAAAATAGTCAACTAGATACTTTATCGGAGACAATCGATGGCTTGCAACAAAAACATAATTACTTAAAAAACCAATTATACAAAAAAGACGGTTTTTAAGAAAAAATACATGACAAATGATTTTTTTTTCGAGTTAACGTGTTGTGAGACATATAAAACGGATTTTCACATATCAATTAAACTTTTCTATGAAATTATTCGAATGTACCGTAGAAGCTCACAAAGAAAAAATTAGAAAGCGAACTTCCATCTATCTATATAAAAAGTTCCAAATTCGTACAATTTAAATCAAATTAATTTATTGTTATTATATAAAAGTATAAAACACATAACCTGAAAAGCTCCTTAAAAAAAAAAACCTGAAAAGCTTTCCACCTCCACTTTGTAACTTTTAACAGCATGTATGTCATGGAAAATGGGAACCATCCTTATTTTGTGGCAAAAGGTTTTAGTGGCACAAAAGTTCTCCGTATGTTTTGTTGTTAGTGGCAGTCTTCATTAATTCAAATATATAATTTATAAATATCTATATGGGGCACTTATATAATTTGCTAGATTTTCTCAATCAATGAAATCTCAAATTCAATGACTTTTTTTCCTCGGCAAAGATAAACTTAAAGTGAGACAAATTCATATGCCAAACTTGACTCTTAGTAATTTAGTATATCATCATTGTGTTAAGACCAAAACAATATATTGTCTACCTAGTTATAAGGTTTAGTGTTGTTCCTTTTTGACAAAAGTTAAGGTTTTCTTTTGATGCTTCGTTGATTAATGAAAACATTACATTCACCTTTCATAGGATGGATATGACATGTCTCATTCTAAATTGGCACTTATTTACTGTAGGGTCATAACAGTATTCATAGAACATTAATTAAATACACTAAAAAAAATTAAAGACAAAATTAATATTAATTAAAAGATAATTTTTTACATTTTTAAAATATTAAATGTACAAATTTTAAGATAATTTTTTTTATTAATATGTTTAATTAATTTGACAGAGATAATGCTTAGAGTTTCCCTTTACTTTATGATCCTTTTTATAGAATTCAAACAAACATCATCGGATTGAGTGAATTTTTTCCAACAAATATTGAAGAGTTAATTTAAAATAAAATGATCAATATACATTTATCATTTGATCACACGTTAATTTTCAATTAATATAACTAGTGAAATTTAGTGGTATAATACTTATAGTTGTTGGTAGTAATCTAAATGATTGGGATGAGATGAGAAACTCAATTGATTAAACTAGTTGAACTAAGAGTTAAAGAAAAAAAAAAAAAGTAATCCAAATGATCAAAAGCTGTCAGTAGCAATAGCATGTTGAAAGATAAAGACCACACAAGTATTTTTGCTACGGAGGGTCATTCAAAGGATAACGGTGTAATCTCTTATAAAGTTAAATGACCAATTTGGTACTTAGAAAAATTAAAAGGACCATTTTAAACTTAAAAAACTAAAAGGATCAATTTGGTACAAACATTAAATTTAAATTTAAAGTACTCTAGGATGCATTTGACCAATTTTTATATATATAATATTTTTGTTCGTAATAGAACTCGAGTTTTAGTTGAAGAGATAAAAGAGAAGGTAGAGAACTCACTTGGTGGACTGATGAAGAAATGCTCCGAGTTGGAAGTCGGAATCCGAGCATGGAGATGACTGGCGATGCAAAAAATAGGGGGTACCTATAGAAAACACTCTGACGCCTAAGTCAATATAAATTTGATGTGGAGATAGAGGTTAGAATAATGTATACCTTGTGAGGTTGTGAACGGTTTATTTTATAGGCCAATGGTATTTGACCAATATATTGAATGTGGAATTATGCTTGGTCCAGCTCAAAAGTCCAAAACAATTTCTTTTGTAATGAACATTGTAGTTGTTCTTCTTCATATATAATTAATAGTGCGGGCCTTTGGGAAATACAACCTAATATGCGGATAATTTCACTAATGACTACACGTGATCCTACTATGTTCAACCAGAGGAGCAAAACACAAATTGAATTATGACTCTATAATGAAATCAGATGGCGATTTACATTGGATATCTCTTAACTGCATAACCACTTTGGACCCAGAGTCTCTTACAAGTCACCTATATTATAAAGGGGTTTTACAGCTAGGTAAAATGTACATTTTTTTCATTATGTGAAACATTTTTCCTCTCCGTAAACCCTCACTGATTTAAGTGTTGGAGTCCCTGCAACACCACTCCTCTCTAGTGGACATTCATCATCCTCCGCCACATTCAAGAACTTGACTGTCATCTTATAGTCCATTTCAATTCATCGACGATTGGAACAAATATTATAACCTTACTCAAATGTTACACATATTTATTTATGCAATAATAATCTTTTAACTTCTAAAATTTCGAAAGGCTATAAATTCTCTGACGTATCACGTAGATCAAACCAATCAACTCATTACGCAATTTTCCAATCTACTACAAGACAAAGCGTGCCCTATTTTTGACCACAAAAAGCTTAAAGGACTACGCAAAAGAGATCCCTCTATCAAATTTTCTTTTGGTTTTTTTTCTTCTTTGTCCTTTGTTGATCAATGAGTGAAACATGCATTATCATAGAATAAAGAAAAAGTTCCATATGCATTTTTTTTTTAAAATATTTAAGTCTTTGGGATACCACAATCTTTCAGAATTGTTTGTTCCTTCTTTTGTCGTACTCGACCATGCATATTTGTCCTAAACTCAAAATCCGACACTACTAAATCCAATTGCCAACCTTAGCCCATGTGTATCATTTTAACCTAATCTCATGTACTTGATATTCTCACACTATATATATGAATTTTTAATTCATCATATGCTCTTACCTCACTCAATCACAATCCTCCTACCATTAAAAAGTTTGATTTTTATTATATATGATATGACTAAGAGTCTTATATCGGTTGCAATAATATATTGAGAACAATTTTTACCTTACAAGTCGAATTTTGTATAGTTAAATTAGAATAAACTCTTAATTTAAGATGATATCAGAACCTCATTCACAATTTATTGGACCGCATGCTATCAAATCTCTAACCGAATCAATTCTCAATTCTAAGATCTGCAAATGATGATTTACTATTGTTCGCTGGTGTAAAATTTTTTAAATTGGGCACACTAAACTTATTCTATATATATGTTAGATATAATCAATCAAACCATAGCTAACCCTCTCTAGCTAGCTTCTATAGCTTAATTAATATTTCAACTTAGAAAAATGGCTACTCTTTCTGAAGCCTATAAAGATCACCCTCTTCACCTCAATCATATTATACCCTTAGACTTTTCTTCATTTAGAACTTTACCTGATTCTCATGCATGGCCTCAATCTAATGATGATACTAATGATCATTTCACATCCAATGGATGCCATAATGATGAAGATGGATCATCATGCATACCAATCATTGATCTCAATGATCCTAATGCAATGGAACACATAGGCCTTGCTTGTGAGAATTGGGGTGCCTTCCAATTAAAGAATCATGGCATACCCTTAAATTTAATTGAAGAAGTTGAAGGAGAGGCAAAGAGATTATTTTCTCTTCCTTCCAAGGAGAAACTTAAGGCCCTTAGATCGGCGGGTGGCGCCACCGGATACGGCAGAGCTAGAATATCACCATTCTTCCCCAAATATATGTGGCATGAAGGATTTACAATTATGGGGTCCCCTTCCGATGATGCCAAAAAAATCTGGCCGAATGACTACAAACGATTTTGGTAAGTACATATGTTATAATATCATGCATTTTCATGCAAACGTGGACAATCATAACATAAACATGTAGAAGCAAACTTTATTGATAAAACACACAAGTTTTTAATTTCTAGGAATTAATGGAAGCCATATTAACTCTTTTTTTTGTACAATAAGAAGCCATATATTAACTTTTTTTTTTTTTGTAGGGCTGGTTTAAGTCTCTACATGGAAATAGAGTCCCTTCGGTTTCAATTTTAAACAATTTGATTGGATAACATATACATTAATTAATACAAAGTTTTATGATTAAGTGACTCGTTAATAAACTTCAGCTAAAGATTTTAGTTTGAGAGAACTCGCGAATTCAAATTTCATCTATAATAATTTTGCACAAATTTCATTTATATCTCTCAGTCGAGTTCTAAATTATTTGAGTTTTTTCTAAGATGGAAAACAACAATAATTTATAGTATTTAGTTGTTTATCTCACACATAAAATAATACATGAAAAGAAAAGAACATGTTAGTTTTGTCTTCATTGGTAGATATATATAGATTAACTTTTCCAGCATCACATGATCATCATATATAAAATAATCTGTAAAAGCTAAGGCTAGTGATTTTGATTAGCTTCAAAGTTGTAGAGAAATATATCTTTTGAATATTATTATATTAAGCTTTCGGTCTGAGGTTGTACAACATCTAATTAGCCACCTAATCAAAGACAAACTCATAAAACACAGCCAAATCACATCTTACAAAACCTTAATTTCTACAAGTTAATTAATAACACTGGTGAAATATAAAATTATTATTAACAAATTTCAGATAGAAAAAATGAAATTGATCTTCAATGTTAATATCTAACACTTCGAAAAGAAACTATATTAGGCGGATTCCATTTGTTACACCACTAATTTATGTCGACAGTTAATATTTTCTGGTAATAAAATTATTTTTATATTTTAACCTCCAAACTCATGTTTACTTCATTACTCTAACTATAATTCATATGAAATTTTTTGATTAGTTATTTTGAGTCAACAAAGTTTATTCAGTCTCTAGAGTGGGATGGGTAGTTGAGCTAAGGGTAAAAGGAGTTGGAGGTCTAGAGTTCAAGTTCTGGCCGGGAGAAAATTAACATTGTACAGTAATATATTAACAATTTGCCATTACAAAAAAAAAAAAATCTATTCGGTCTCTGAATCTCTGTTTTAGTAGAAGTGGTAAAATTTTCATGTTTGTGATAATCTTTTTAACAAATTCTTCTATAAACTTAATTGTAAGTTTTGAGTAATAAGTTTTCAAACCAAAATCATTTCACTATAATACCAGTTTAAAATTGGTATTATAGTGAAATGATTTTATTTTGGTTGGTATAAAAAGATTATGAAAAATATGAAAATTGTTTCTAGTAGCTAATTTGGAAACAAATTTTTATCGGCTGTTATTTGCCCCGTCTGAATTCTAAATGACCAAAAGTTCATTTATCTAAATATCGGACGGTTAAGACCAAAATAATCGTCACTGTGGGCATGTCTCAATTGATTGGGTCATTATATGTATTATGCAAGGACCATAGTTTAAACCCTAATACTCCCACTTATTCACTTTAATAAATGAAATTCTAGTCAATATACTACTTGATAAAAAAAACCAAAATAATCAATTTATTTCTCTTTATATTTCCAATTCAATTTTGATATATAATATAAAATTGATAAGCAGCTTTTTTTTTTATACAAGGTAACCCACCTTTTATGATTAGGAAGGGTTGCAAAGCTCATTTCTTAGTATAATTGTTGCAAGAGAATGAGCGGGTTGAAACTTTTTTTAACGACCAAAATCAGTAATTAATTGTTAATGTTAATATTTTTCTCCATCGAAACTTAACTCTGATCCTTTTACACTTTCACAAGTTAACCTTTAGCTGAAACCAGTTGAGCTATTCACTCGTTTGAATCCATTTTTTATTTTTCTTTTATCTTTATACACTAAACAACAAAACTGTGTTTCTTTTGTGTAGTGACATAATGGAGAGCTACCAAAAGCAAATGAAGACATTAGCAGAGAAACTAACAAACATAATATTCAACATATTAGGAATTTCCAAAGAACAAAACAAATGGGTTGGTTCAAACAACCATTGTGGAGCAATTCAACTAAATTTCTACCCATGTTGTCCTGACCCAAAAAAAGCAATGGGCCTTGCCCCACATACAGACACATCACTTTTCACAATTCTTCATCAAAGTCAAACAAGTGGACTTCAGATATTCAAAGAAGGTGTAGGGTATGTTTCTGTGGACCCTCACCCAAATACACTTGTTGTTAACACTGGTGACATTCTTCATATATTGTCAAATTCAAGGTTTAGATGTTCTCTTCATCGTGTTGTTGTGAATGAAATTAAGAATAGATATTCAGTGGCTTATTTTTATGGACCCCCAATTGATTATTTGGTTAATCCTATTGTTGGTGATAATTCTTTGCCACATTTTCGTGCTTTGACTGTTAAGGATTATATTGGGATTAAAGCCAAGAATTTAGGGGGTGCTTTGTCATTGATTAGTACATGTACATTACTTGATCATGAGGATTAATGTGTATCTTTCTTTGATAATTTTTTTAAGGAAAATCAATGAGTTTAATTGATATGCACCGATGGTGTAAAATAGTTTTACACCATCGTCCAATAAATAACCACCATTTTGCTATATCATGTCAAGAAAGTGGGGTAAAGTGGGGTGATGTGGCGGAAAACATGGTTGATATTGGTTGACAGTGTAAAATTATTTTACACCGTCGGTGCATATCAATTAAATCCAAAATAAATTGTACAATTTGTATACATATTAGCTCTTGCGAATTTCTATTTTATTAACTTTCTGTTTCATTTTTAGTTTTTTTCTTCCTATGATTTATTTATTTTTCTTCTTATTGTTGAGAGTGATCACATTAGATATATGGTGTGAAATTTGTAAAGGTTATATGATCTCAAAATGTGCATGTAAGTGAAGGAATATACTGCTAAAATAGAAATTGAAATTTTGGAAGGAGAGAATCCATATTACTTAAGTTTATGATGCACAACCCATATAGTGAAGTAGCGTAAACAAAAAAGAAATTAAAATATCAATGGAACTATGAACCAAAGAAGACAAAATATTTAGTAACCAATTTTATTTTAAAAAAAAAAAGAAAGGGTTAAATATGTTTTTCGTCTCTCTAAATATATTAAATTTTATTTTTGTAGTTCCTATAAAAAATTTCTTCAAACTTTTTAAAAATCATTTAAAACATGATACCCGAACTTTTGATAAAAAAAAGCAGAAACTCAAATTAAAAACTGAAAATTTAAAGAGATCAAAGTTCGAAAAATTTCATAATGACTAAAAATAAAATTTTGTATACTTAGAGGCCCAATAATATATTCAAAATAGCTAGTATTATTTAAAAATGGTCATCAAAATACAAAAGAAGTATAATGATCCCAAAAGATACAAGGTAACCATCCTCCTATAGTTTTCAAAACACAAGACCTACACCAACCAGGCACTATACTAGTACATATGATTATTATAGTATAGTAGCATGATGCATATACATTAATCAAATACCTATAAATTCATCTAGTGCATTTTCATTGTGAGTTGAAACAAAGTGGCCAAAGTACTCCTCATAAGTGAATGAACGGTAACGTAGAGGATGCATTTTATCATCAACCAATTCATGTGGCACCTCAATTTTTATCTTTTCACTTGGAATTGCAAATAGTCCAAATGAATATCTTTCTTTGTCTCCATACATAGTCACTTTATGTAGAGGTGAATGAAGTCTCCCATTGCTCCATGCCTATAAATAATCAATTTATATGTCCTTATTTAGCATCTATTTTAGTGAATTTATAATAAGGCAATCACATATTTATAATAATCATTTACAAGTACATTTATGCATTGTCCTAAATGGAAAAAGATTGGCCGTTGTAACGCAGTTACAATATCAACCGTCTGATTTAAATGAATGGCTAGGATCAATTATTGTGTGTTACTGTGTTAACCATGTATACTGTAGCAAATTCTGGTCCGTCCTAAATCTAAGTTCATCTCAACGACAATACATGCACTTATAGTCGGTCCAACGTATTTAGAGGCCTAAGACAATTTCTATTGTGGGACCTTTTAAAATTTTAAAAAAATTATATAAATTTTTATAAAAAAATAAATGTAAATTTTACTGAACAAAAGCTTTATAGTATTTTTACCTTTACCAACTCAAAGACAAAAGTACATGTATGAAATTAAGAGCAAGGGCAATACATGCAAGAAAGTACCTTGAGTGTGTCACCAACAATGACAACAATGCCTCCCTGAGGTATGTCCACATGAATCCATTTGTTTGTCTTAGGAAGAACCTCAAAACCTTGGACATCATTTTGGCATAAAAAGGTTAAGGTATTTTTGTCGGTGTGAGGTGTCAAACCAATTTCAGAATCTTTGTTGACTTCAGCTGGAACTTTGTATTTATGCAACCGCAAATTACTACGGCTCTTCAATTCTTCAATATTTGAATTGTATTGTTTTGGAAGATCATAAGCATCAACAATCATCTTCAGTATGAGGGAATTAAATTCAAGCATCTTGGAGCATAGGGTCCACATTGTCTCACTATATATAATTACAAAAACCAACAAAAAAAGGTAAATAAAAAACCAACAAAAAAGATATTTGTTAAAAACATGCTTTTTTTATTGATAAGGATTAAATCATTTCCTTTATTTTTTTTTTTAAATTTATGATAAAAATTTACGGGGAGAAGATAATGTCCTAGGTCCAATGTATGGATGATTTTAGGAAACAAATAGTAATCACAAAGATATTATATTTACTCCCTTCAAATAAATTATTAGGACTCGAATTCAAAACCTTTATGTTTAAGACATACCAAATATGAGTAGTGCTATATGTACGTAGTAAAGAAAAGATCACGAAAATCACGAGCTTACACATCTCAAAATTTTAGGACAATTGAAAAAAATGTAAGCTAGTGTCTGGTAGAAAATGCAATCAAATGACCAATAAAATAACTTTGTTATCCTTCTTAATGCTATGTATTTTGCAGTATAAAAGATTTTCCTTTAAATATAGGTGAACACTCCGATATCCTGAAGTTTAGTCGGATACTTGTACCTTGTAGGTAAAATAAATTTAATGTTATATCATATTTTATATTAAAATAAATTCAAATTTTGAATGAATTTTGCACGTGTTCTCGATCAAGCTTCAGGGGTATCAATATACAATAGGGGAATTATCCTTTATAATAAGCCATGGAGGAATTATCTTTCAAAATTAGCACAAGATATGTTATTTAGACACACGAAAATCAACTATATATAATTCTTATAAAACAACATTAAATAGTGAATTAATTCTTACAAAAAAAATTAAGTAAATACTATTACTTAATGTAAATAAGAAAAGAAAAGAAAATTACCTGAAAGTTGGGTTTCCTTGAGGCCACATGAGATTAGTAAAAGCCAAAGCATTATCTCCAATGTGAGCATCACTAATCCCAAATGTTTGCAATAAGGGAATATAAGGATTGCCACTTTCATAGCTACTAAAAGCCACATCACTTTTGTGCTTCCTCTTAATTTCTTCAGGCAAATCAAATAAATCTTTCATTCCGATTATCATTTTTTCACATGGAAACTTATTCTTATCACACATTAAAATGAAGCAACCATAATTCTCACAAGCTTCTCTCACTTTTTTGCTCATTATTTTCCATTCCTCACTCCCTTCTTGATCATTTCTTGGATCATACATGAAAAAATCTAGACATGGGATCATTTCATTCTCCCTATCCATTTTTTTGTTTTTTTTTTTTTTTGTTCTTTCACATTATTGTGCTATATAGTGATGTGGGGGCAATTAGCATGGTGCAATAATATTCCTTCCCCTAGAGTAAATTTTTTCAGGATAAGAGGGAACACTTCTTTACCATAGTGGTGTTGTTTACTAAAATTGTATTTTTGACCACTTTTTAATGGAATGGCAAGAAAGAAAGTAACTTGCTTTTTAAGCATGATAATAAACTATTTTGGTTAATTTTACCAAAATAGTTCTCTTTCTCTTTCTAGTTCTTTACCAAAATAGTTTTTTTTTTTACTAAAAGATACCGTCAAAATTAATATATGCATAAAAGATAAAGAATTAGCATAGTTAATTAATTTTGACCAAAATAGTTCTATTTCTCTTTCTAATTCTTTACCGAAAATTATGCATTTTACATATATGCATAAAAGATAAGAATTAGAAGCAAAAAAAAAAAAGAAAAAAGCATGGTTAATTTTTACCAAAATAGTTCTCTTTCTAGTTCTTTATCAAAATAGTTGATTATTATGCATTTAACATGTATGCATAAAAGGTAGAGAATTAGTTAGCATGGGTAATTTTATAAATAGTTATCTGTATAGTTCTTTACCAAAATAGTTGATTATTATGCATTTACAATTTTGTGTTTTTGATTGTCAGAAACAGATATAATAATAACATTATATTCTACCACCATTTAGTATTTGATGAGACAAATAAGATAAGTTAATGTTAAAACTTATTTTATTCTGCCTCTTCAGTTGAATTTTTTTATCCTGATTATGAGTTGATTTAGAAATCAGCAAAATATGATAAGAATATAATTTACTTATTTGCCCCTATAAAATATAATTTAAACTTAAATTGAAATCTAATAAATATAAATAAAAAGTAATTTGATATTAAATTTAAAAATATTAAATAATTGTTTTTAAAAATATGTATGATTTTGTCAAGGCGATAAATTTGTAATTTAAATATTAATTAAGAATAGATATTCTGGAGAGATGATTCTCTCCAATAACATAAGAGTAAATTTTATTTTTAACCCTTGATTTGGAGAAAGAAAGAGGAGTAAAATAAAAAAGGTGAATTTAAATGTGATAATTGTTACACTTTAGAAACATGAGAGAAGGGCAACAAAATAGACATGAGCAACAAAATAGACATGATTGTCTGCAGTTAATTAAGTTCCACAAAGTTCTATACGCATTAATACATATTACCCGTTAATTTAAAATTGAACGATCTAAATTATAGTCAAATCAAACATACATTAAAATGATCTCAACTATTAATTTAAAAGTGAAGATCCATTTTGCTCCCTCACAAAAACTAAAAAACCTAAATTAGTCCCCGACAAAAATAAAGGCCCTATTTAGTCCCTAACAAAATTAAACCGGGTCATGTTAGTCCTTCGTTATTATTTTCTTAATATGATTTTTTTTCTACTCTTGAACCGTGACTAGACTGCCATGTGTATTATTTTAATATTCTTAAGGAACAATACGTGTTTTTCTCTTTCACAAAATAGAAAGAGAGAATACTAGGGTTTTCTATTTTTAGGCTTTCAGTCTTTGGTTTTTCTCCTCTCACACGGCTACACTCTTTCTTTTCCAACAAGATCAATTTTTGATGGTGATATTCATGTCAGATGATTCAACCGGAGAAGACAGCATACAATGTACCGGAGATTCGATGATTTGATCCCTTAAAATTTTAGAGATTAATTTTAGTTTTGTAGTTTTTGTTCGGGGCAAAAATTGGTGTCAATTCAATGATTTGATCCCTAAAAATTTTAAAAATATTGTCTATGAATATTGTCTAATTTTCGTTTTTTTTTTTTAAAAAAATATGGGGATCAAATTGTTCCAAAATAAAATAATGTAGGGACCTAAATGTCCCTTATGTTTGTAAATAATACACGTGGCATAAATAATACACATGACAGTATAGTCACGATTCAAATGTAGGAAAAAAAAGACCGGATTAAGAAAAATAATAACGAAGGACTAACATGTCCCAGTTTAATTTTGTTAGGGATTAAATAGGGACTTTTTTTTTGTCGGGGACTAATTCGGGTTCTGTGATTTTTGTGCGGGATCAAAATGGATCTTCACTCTTAATTTAAATTGGATGGCTGAGAACTGTAACTGTATCAGAAAATCTAATTCCCAAATAAAATCTTAACACGAAATCATAAAATAGCAATTTATCGAGACATAATTTTGTATTAGAAATCAAGCCTTTGTATTTTGATTTTGATGTTTCAAAACTCAATTTTAGAAAGGAATACTCCTAATTAAGACTATATAACATAACAAAAATTTCTCCACATTCCTCTTAAATTATTATTATTATTATTATTATCATAATGTGTGATTTATCTGAAAAAGACTCAATAATTATAATGCATATACTAGTACATATAATTATTATCATATTATACATGAATCAAATGCCTGTAAATGCTTCTAGTGCATTTTCATTGGTATTTGAAACAAAGTAGTCTAAATAATCCCCATAAGTGAATGAACGATAACGTAGAGGATGCATTTTATCATCAACCAATTCATGTGGCACCTCAATTTTCACCTTTTCATTTGGAATTGCAAATAGTCCAAATGAGTATCTTTCTTTGTCTCCACCCATAGTCACTCTGTGTGTAGGTGCATGAAGTCTTCCATTGCTCCATGCCTATAAATAATCAATTTGCATGCCCTTATTAATTAAGCATATATTTTAGTTTATTTATAATAAGCACAATCATATAGCTAGTCATGATATTTATTTACAAGTACATTATGTTGTTCATCTTTATCTTTATAATATTCACCCTTATTTTTTTTTTTAATAGAAAAATGTTAGTAAATTGGTAACCATGGTAGTAGTGATATTTGCAGTAGAACTAATTTTGGAACAATTTTTGAGACAATTTTTTTCCCTCTTTTTTTGGAGTAAAAACGATAAAGAGAGTAAGAACAAAATGAATAAAAGCACGAGTGAGAAAGTTATCCTAAAAATTGTCTAAATTTAATTCTATAAATATCATTTCTCTTATTTTAAAACTGTGCAAGAGCATAGCAAGTAATGCAAAAAAAAAAATTAATTAATTAAGAGCAAGTGCAATACACATGAAAGTACCTTGAGTGTGTCACCAACAATGACAATAAATCCTCCTTGAGGTATTTGCACTTGAATCCATTTATTTTCTTTAGTAAGAACCTCAAGACCTTGTACTTCATTTTGGCATAAAATGGTTAAACTATTTTTGTCAGTGTGAGATACCAATGCAATTTCACAATCTTTGTTGATTTGAGGGACTTTGTATTTCATCAATCGAAGACTACTATGGTAATTCAATTCTTCAATAGTTGAAGTATATTGTTTTGGAAGACCATAACCATCTACAATCATCTTTAGAATGAGGGAATGCAGTTCAACCATCTTGGTGCTCATATCCTTCATTGTCTCACTATATACAGAAACCCACAATAAAAATATTGTGAAAATAAATTAAAAAATTCACAAATATAAAGAGAATTTTTTTCTTTCCATTCGCGTTTCTTTTCTATCCTCGGGTTTTCATTTTTGCCCGTGAATAAATATTTTGGAACGCGTTTTACGAATTTTTTTGCCTTGAAAAAAAATTCAGAATGTGTTTTCGAATTTTTTCCGAATTTGAACTAGAAACTTTGGAAAACGCGTTGAGCAGTTTTTATAAAAAGAAAAATATGGAAAAATCAGGAGTAGAAAAGAAAGATAAAAACTCAACTGACCCTCAACTATTCTTTTCTACCCCTCTAGCACGCAAAAAATTTACACTAAAAAAAATGCGCTAGGGGGTAGAAAAGAATAGTTGGGGGTCAATTGAGTTTTTATCGAAAAGAAATATGGTGTGAGAAGAGACAAATTATATTCGAAGTAGCCTGACCCACGTAGTGTGACATACAATCGGTTGAATAGGCCCAACTGTAAAAGCTTAATGGGCTGAAATTATTTGATCCATTAGTTGAAAACTTTAAAATCACTATGTATTTATCTTAGAGCATCTACATTAGTCGACTAAAAAAAGAAAGAGCGTTTATGGTGGAGCACCTTTTTAGGTGGATATATAACCCATTTTATATTTTTTTTGTTTAAATAAGTTTTTCATCTCCCAAAAGTTTTCATGTTATGTTAATTTATTATGTTAAATATTTATATGTCCATATTAATATTATGTTTAAAAATATGTCAAAATTATATCTATTAGGGACTAAAACTAAAACAAAATTTTTGCTAGGATAAAAACATCTCGGTTTTGTTGTTAGGGACTAAAATAAAAAATTGATATATGTTTAAGGATAAAAAACTTATTTAACTCTATTTTTTGTATTAATATTTTACCCGATCTCTTAAATCTAACAACTAATTCTTTTGAATAAATAGATCTCACTAAAGGTCCATAAATACTAGTTTAACTACTCCCAACCCCTCCCATGTGTTTGTATGATTTTGTTATGTTATCTATCTAAAAAACCATAGATCTCACTAAAGACTCTAATTATTTCAACAAAAAAATATTTACTTTAATACAATTTATTTATTGGTATCCGGAAAAAAGTGGAGAGTATACTTGCTCCCTTCTCCACAAGCACCCAATTATGTTCACTCTATAACGTAAGTTTTTTGTTTTTTAATTCTCTAATTTCTGGCGGAAAAAAACACTAATAATCTGAAGTTCAACTGCAAAATAAATAAATTATGATCAATTTTTTTTATATAATTTTATGTTAAATAAATAAAGCATTCATTATCCTTTTGAGTAATTATTAATTAATCATATTCCTCAAAAAAAAATTAATCATATTTCTATTAGAAATCTTAAATACTGTAAACTCTAAATAATGTTCCATATTCTTGTAACAAAAAATAATAATCCATATTCCGGATCATAAACATTAATGAGTAAACGTCAAACGAAATGAAGATTGGGTATCAAATTTTAATGAATATTCTTCATGAATTAAATGCTCACATGGTAAGCCATATTTCTTCATTTAAGGTGAAGTGTAAGTTTAACTTAATATATAAGTGCCAAAATAACCTCAAATTAATACGCACTCTTTAAACATGATGTGTTATGTTAACACAAAAACCGACATTTTTATATCGTATATAAGTCAAATAAAAAAGAAAAGTATCCGTAAAAATATGAAATTTGACTAATTAGATTTTAGTTTATCATACATAAAATAGTGAGCAGGTATTATTTGAAAGAGTGACGTAATGCCACATTAAATTCTTGGGTTTCTTGTAAAGGATGGATCCTAACAAGAAACATTTTCTTTAACAAATTTGTTTATGTCGGTAAGAAAGGTGCAATACTAATTAAAATTTGAAGAGTGAACATGTAGCACTTAATTATAAGCAACAAATACATCACATGACCCAATTTAATATCGCCAAAGACACTCATAAAATCAACAAGCTGGCCTTAACTCAATGCAAACAAGTACTCATAACTCTTCCATGGAAAAAACATTTTCTTCACATAGAAAGAACAAGAACAATTATTTTTGCATTTTGAGATATCTTACACCTCTCAAAAAAATATACACCTCCTCAAAAATGGTTTAAGAGTGGATCCTTACTATTTATAAATAAAAAAAAAAGGTAAATTATATAATATAAAAAATGAAAAATAGTTGTAATATTTTATTAAAAAAATTAAAATTAATATGATTTAATTTATGTTTGAACCGGATCCATATTATACATCCCAAAGTTAATAACTATTCTTACCAACATATAAAAAGAATAGTGGTAATAAATTAATAATTATAAAAAACAACATATTTTCAAATAAATATTATGTTAAATAAGCAAAGAAGAAAAAATAAACTCTAGCTTTAAATGGCCCCTTAAGTAGGCGGTGGGATTGGTTCCCTCGAATTAATCGGTCCTAAGGCCGGATACCGAATTTTAAAATAAAAAATAACAAAAATAAAGCAAAGAAGAAGAAGAAATACCAGAAAGTTGGATTTCCTTGAGGCCACATGAGATTAGTAAAAGCCAAAGAATTATCTCCAATGGGAGTATCTTCAATTCCAAAGGTTTGACATAAGGGAATGTCAGGACAATCACCATTGTAGCTACTATAAGGCATATTACTTTTGTGCTTCTTCTTAATTTCTTCAGGTAAATCAAACAAATCCTTCAATCCCATAATCATGTTTTCACATGAGAGGAACTTATTTTTATCATACATTAAGATGAAGCAACCATAATTCTCGCATGCTTCTCTCACTTTTTTGCTCATATTTTTCCACTCTTCACTCTCTTGATCAAATCTTGAATCATATATAGAAAAATCTAGAGATGGAATCATTTCAATACTCTCACTACCCATTATCTCTCTTTAATTCTCTTGGTGGTTCTTTCACAATATTTTGATAATAAACTTTGTATATATATAGTGACGTACTTGAGATTGATTTAGTTATAATAAAGCCAAGCTGCGGAAAAGAAGGACTAAAACTACTATATAGGGAAACGGATAGGGTCCTATCATATATCAAAATTAAATGCCAAAAAATAAATTGAGTTCACACATTTATGATTTATGTAGTGTCATATATCTATAATTTATTTTATTTTTTGTATTAACATTATGGTTTTTAGGGTAGAATATATGGGACATGGATCCACCGCAGTTAAAAAAATGTGTTGTTTCACGCATTAATTAATTCTAACCGTTGATATAAGATCGGACGACTGATACAATTTCACTAAAATATAACTAAATAATCTCCATCATTAGATTGAGATCGAACGTATAATTTGAGTCAATATATATGGATACAAGTAATATGAAATTAAATTTAGTCAAGAAGCAATTAGTAAGGTCTACCCCAGATTTGTTTATCTCAGGAACCAAATTTGAGTTTTCATGATCGATTCAATCTTAGAAATTTCGTGCTTATAACATGGTAACCCGAAAAGAAAAAAAAAATTCAAAACATCGATAATAGAAGGACAAATTAAGTACCAGTGGAAGTTGGACTTAGCAAAAGGAGATTAGACTCATACAATATGGTGAATCAATTAATATTTGAATTTCAGTCGCGAGATATATATATCTATATTTTGTTTTCGATATATCTCATAATTCCAAAAAAAAAAAGAATTACCTTTAATAAAGGAGAAAACCTATAGAAGAAAAAAAAATGATGTACTGAAAGAACCAACAAGTTAGAATAAATTTAGTGCAAGGAATTAGGCTCCCTATGAAGGGTTAATATTTGAATTCCACTAAAAGATATTTGCATATTATAACTTATAAGTGTCTCATTTGAGTTGTATATACTTTCTTAAGAAAATGATTGTGTTAAATTCAATGGAAAAAATGCGTTTTATTTACAAATTTGTGTTTATTAATGGTAATTAGTGGATTTATTAGAAGGGATGAATACAAAAATTAAGATATATTAGTGAAAAATAATAATTGTTTTTTTATAATAAAAATAATAATTGTTTAATCATGAGAAAAGCTAATTTTAGCGAGGGAAGCAATCCTAAAATGACAATTAATTTAAGACATATATTATTACAAATGAGAAGATATAATGATACAATGTGTGTTTCTATATCATACACTTTTATTTTACATTCTTGTAAAAAAAAAATTATATTTATTCTTTAGCCCCCCGCCGTCTAATATATTTATAGATCTATCTCTGGTTTGAATCCGAATTTCTCATTTCTCTACACTTATTATAATGTGCGACTCTAGCCATTAGGCTACAGAAAAAGAAAAGCAAAACTGATTTTTTAAAAATATTATTGTTGTTTTGTCAAAAAAAAAAAAAAATTATTGTTGTCATTATATTCACATAAGAAACATATATTAGTGTTTGCTTAGTTATTACTCCTACGTACGTATAGTGTGGTTACATTACATTAAAGACATGTATGAATTCAAATGTGCAAAAGAAGTATGCTAGTCCATATAGAATTGAAATGTTTAGAAGTTTGCAGAAATATATTATTGAGGAGTGAGGTATATGGAGCTGGACAGAAGTGTGCCACCCTGTAAAGTCTTATTATGTTCATGCATGCAAGCCATTTGTATTAGTTACGTTATTAATTAAATACACTGTCTCTTATACATAATAAATGCACCTTCATATATTTTAGTTTTCATTCATTTATGTGTATATATTTGACAGTGAATGCTTGGTTGGCTATTGCTACTATATCTGTAACCATATCTTTTCCTTGCAAGCAAGGCATGTAGCTAGTTATAACTCAAGTATCTCACTTTCCTCCACTCAAATGGAAAATAATTATGTGTGAATTAAAGGTCTTAAATTTAATGGAAGTATTGAGGTTGACATGTAAATTTAATGTTTTTAAAGTTTTATTAGGTGAAAATGTATTGTTACAATGTTGATTATGTTACCAATTGTTAGTTAATCAAGTGTTCATTAACGCTAAATTTGGTATGGAGGATCGCAGTTCGATTTCCCACAATTGCGATTGAAAGGGAATCGAAACCACTTGATGCCATAACTGATCTTCAAATCAGATTAGGCGGTTCAGTGTGGGTCGGATACTTACGGTGAAAACAACAAAAATAAATAAATTGATCAATTCATATTTTGTTGTTCCTAATCTAATGTGTTGAGATGAAACCCAATAAAGTTTCCCCTTTTGGCCTAATAGAACATCCGTATACATCCATTTTATGCCTTGAAAGGAATAGTGAATTAGAGAGAATCGTACCATATAAATGTAAGGTAAATTCTAATATGGACCACTTCATCAAGTGGTCCATGGTGGACCAGTCACGAATAACACTATAACGAATACGAATTTTACAAAATTCACCTTTTGGATTGAAAGTTTATATCATATAGATCATCCATTAAAAATTTAGAAAAATTGAAAATCATTTGATATGTTATTGAGACTCATCAAGATTTATAATAACATAAATCTTGATGTGTCTCAATAACATATCAAATGATTTTCAAAAAAATTTAAAAATTTTATGGATGATCTATACGATATAAATTTTCAATCCAACAGTGAATTTTGTAAAATTCATGTTCGGTAGGTCACTTGTCCACGGTGGACCACTTGTGAAAGTGGTCCACCGTAGCATTAGCCATAAATGTAATGTTGGTATTGTGATATGAAGAGAAAATGAGCTAATGAATAAATGGGATCGAGATCCATAGTTAAAAGACAAATATGAAACTAATAAATAAGTTAAGGGATCAATTGTCCAATTTAGCTTTTTAAAAATAAAAAATTCACCTAGCTTTACCTAAACCTTTTGTTTTTTTTTGAAGAATACCTAAACCTAATATTAGGTAGGATATAAGTCATTGTCGGCCGGTTTAATCTATTCTCACCCTAATGGCAAAATAGAAAATAGAGTTTCAACTTGTTTAATCCATTTTTTCAAGTTGGGATTGAAGTTTTGGTCCCCATTAAGTTGGTATGATTATTTTTTTTTCTTTTGACACATATTAAGTTGGTATATATGCACTGCATAACCTACTATAAAAATGGTAATTAAGGACGGTATGAACTATAGAAACATTGTTTAAAAAAGTTTTTTTTAGTTTTTAAACTAATGTTAATTAGTGCCTGCTTCAGAGGCACTAGTTAATAAAAATAAAAATAAAAAGTAAATTCTATATTAAAAATAATATTATTCATATTTAAATTTATTGACTATATATATTTAAAGATTATTATAGTATATTTGATATCTTAACTAGTGTCCTGAAACATACTCTACTTAGCATTTTCCTTTATAATTTTACAATCTATTTGACAATGGCAAAAAGAAAAAAAATTCCTTATTGAAGTATAAACGTTAAATCATTGTATTTTGATTTCTTCCAATGATAATTTTTATTTGATTTTTTTTTAGGTTTTACATATTTTTCTATGAATAAATTAATTAATTATATTCTTTAAAATAATTGACGGAGCAGCCTGCTATAAAATAAATGGTGTAAAATTTTAAACCCTATAAATATATATCCTGGTGTTAGTGAGTTAATGGCTGTGCGGGCTAACTGGTTTTCTCATTCTTATTCTTTGTCCTATATTCGTTAGGCATCTGTCAAGCATTACTAAGGTTAAAGATTGAACTTGTGTCCAGGAGAATTTGGGGCTAAAGAAATATTTGAAATTTAGTTGTATATTATATATTTCTAACTAAATGAGAAAATTTGAGGCTTTTTTAGCACAGAATTTTGGATCCTAAAGTCCTTACTAGAACCGCTTGACCTTGAACTACCGAAAAGAAGATACATCTTATTTTTTATATTCCTGAACATAAAAAAATATATCTATAACTAAATATGTTTTACTTTGAGCAATTATGGGACGGGTCGACATAGAAAAAAGACATGCTGAAACTACCCGTATAATTTGTTTAATATGTTGGGAGATGTCAGGAACCCTATATGAAATACACAACGTCAAATTTTTTTGGTTATAAAGCTAAACAGAAAGAAACAAAAGAAAAAAAATTTGAGGAAGAAAGTTGCAGCAGCGTCACTATTTAGGTATGGGAATTGAAGGTGATCGTTAATCATGAGATCAAAATCCAAAGAGGCTCCAATACTCTGAAACTGATGATTAAACCAAGACCTCTAGTATATCCAAACTCTTCATCACTAGATTAAACCTAATGGCTTAATTAAGAAATTGACACCTTTATTTTTTCTTCTAAGAGTATGACAGAGAAGAATATTGCCTGAAAAAAGCAACTATTTGATTATCTTAAATTAACACAACATTGACATGAAATTAGGGATAATAATAATAATAGGAGTAATTACGTAAAGTAACATATACTTCTCACAAACTTATTGATACAATGCAACCACTTGATAGTTACGTTCACACCTACTCTAGTATAAAAGTAACATATTCTTTTCGTGGACTAAAAGAACATTTTACAAAAACAGCAAATTTATATCGTATAGAATATTAATTGTGTTGTTACAATATTTATTCTCTTTCCCAATTTCATTGAAAGCTATGATTCCAATCTAGTTTGGTTGTCTCAACCATAACATTACTATGTTACAATATAGTAGAATACTAACTAGTGAAAGTTGTAACACATTTATACAACATTATGTTTGTTATTTTTTGCCTTGTCTTATATAAACAGTCATAATAATAATAATAAGTCATATGCATGCATATATATTTTTCTGATCAATGTGGTCCAAAATTAACAGAAACCATATGGTCATTTTTTTCAATTTCATTCATTAGTCGCTATTACTATCTTTGCTATATGAATTTATATATAAGCACAAAAGTGGTTCTAGAGAGTTGAAGGGTCGTAATCTAGATTATTGGGGACCAGAAATTATATATGTGTACTACTCTTCTTCTCACCAAGTTATAATCAATCATCTTTTCTTAGACATAGCTACTTATTGATATAACTCAAAATGTGTTAATATGGAAAGCTATAATAGTTCTTTTGTGGATATGTTCATCTAATTTTGTATAGGACGGCTAAAAGAAAGAGATTGAATTGAACATATATTTGCATTAGTTAATTAAGTTACAATCCCAATTGGAATGAAGAACTCATTTTAAAATTGATAACCAAGTTTTGGATGAATTATTAGCTAGGTCCGTTTGAATAGTTTTAAATTTTATGTTTTGAGATTTTCAAAAACATAACATTCTTCTAGAGGCAATTCATGGAGCTGTAAATAGAGGTTGGTTTCATGTTGTTTTTGAAAGTGACTCTAAGATTGTTGTTGATGTACATGCAAATTGATCAAAGTGGTAATTCAAAGTTTAGATCATAATTTTGTCTATTAAGTTGTTGTTGTTAAGTACGTTTTCACTCGAACTTTGAGGTAATGTTTATCAAGCAGCAAACAAATGTAGTGACTCATATTTTAGCTAAGACAGACATTTCTTGATCTAGTTGCACTCTATTTGATTTTATTTTTCATTGTATTGAAAACATGCATTATTATTAATGAAATGAGTTGAATTTATTTCTATAAAAAAAAAAAAAATTAATGGTGATTGTAATGGTGGTTGAAATGGTAGTTCGATATATTGGTGATCGGGGTGGACAAAGTGGTGATCAACGGTGGTTAAAGTGTCGAAGTGGTGGTTGGTAGTGGTCAAAGTGGTGGTAGACAGTGACAAAAGTGGTGTTTTGTGGTTGGAGTGATGTTCGATGGTGGTCAAAGTAGTGGTTTATGGTGTTACAGAGATAGTCAATGGTGTTAGATTGGTTGCTGAAGGTGGTTGGAGTTGTAGCCGGTGGTTATTTTTTTCATTAAAAGAATTTCATCACTCAAGTTTCTAAAAAAAACCACAAGTCTCAATAAGTATTATTTGGAAGGAAAAAAAGTTTAAGTTTTTATCCCAAAAAAATTGTTTTCACCAAAAAAAAAAATACTTTCAAAAAGCACTATGTCAATTAAAGAATGGACATGTGAAGATTGTGATTATGACTCTATACAGTTCCGTCAAAAAATTGTTCCGCTCATAAATTGAATTTGGATTCTCCTGAATGATCGTTTTTTGGTTAAGTTCATTAACCACTTGAGCTCAATGTCTTGATTTTGTTTCTAATTATTGTATTTAACTAAAATAATTGCAATTTTAATCAGGGTCGGCCCAATACAATATGAGGCCTAAAGCAAACTCATGAAACAGTATATATTCGAATAATAATATACTCCCTCCGTTCCTTTCTATTTGTTGTTTTAGAAGAAAAAAATTATTTCGAATTATTTGTCGTTTTGATAATTTAAAGTTATATTTTGTCTATTATACACTCCTTCCTATTTTTTTTATTGACTAAATTTTATATAATTTTTTTATTGTTCCTATTTTTTTGTATATAATATATTCCAAAAAATCGGTTTGTAAGGTGAGGATTGACCTCACTTTATAAACACATATTCAAGTCTTCTCGCAACCGATATGAGACTTCTTAACGCACACACCCTCACGCTCATCACTATTGGACTTGATGCGTGGATACAAACGGTGGGTGGCCCCGATAGCGGAAAACTAATAACAGGTAGCCCAACGAATTGCGGAGCGGCTCTAATACCATCGTAGAATTGAGTATTGAGTCTAACTCAATCCTACAAATTCGGCTTGTAAGGTGAGGATTGCCCTCACTTTATTAACGCATATTTAGGTCATCTTGCAACCAATGTGGGACTTCTTAACGGTCGGACCTGATTTTAATCGCTCACATGACCTTGCCAAGAACTTTCAGCTAAAAAACGTTTTTATAAATTATATAATGACAAAAATAATATTACCTATTTTATGGAGTTCAAAAGTAGTTTAACTCTTGAGAAGATTTATAGGCTAATAGGACCACATTAAATTGGATCCTCTCCTAACTCATACCTTTCCATCTTCTCAAACACAAAAGGACAATGGAATTAGACAAGAGGTACAATCATATAGTGTATGGTGGAGATTAAGATATTAAGAGAGAAATATAAGTGATGAAAATCAAAATACACTACATAAAGTTTCTTGTGGGGATAGGCCAAACCCTATTACAATTACAGTTGTGATGTTATCACAAGAATTTTAACTTCATAGAGAATAATTGACTTTGTGAGTCCATGATGTGTACCAATTTAGAAGGATTTATACAATGCATTGGCCTTTGAATCAATTAATAATTAAATGAATTATTATTTAATAAAAAACTATTTAATTTTATTTAAAAATCGTAATAACTAAATATAATTTTATATCTTTTACCAAAAGTCTCAACAAAATAACATTTAAAAATTTCAGAGATTGTTTTCACTAGTGGTAGTGAATATTAAATATTTTTAAAAAACATATAGAAATTTATCCTTATGAAATAACATTTGGAAGAAAACACAATTAAGTAACAGGTTAAAAATGTATTCCAAGTTTCTATATAAAATATAACAAAAAATAAAAAACCATTTCAACTTTCAACTCTTTCTTATGCTATTTAGAAGAAATCATATTCAAGACAATCCACTAAATATTCAGGTTATAATGGAATTAAACATTAAGATATGATCTAATGAAAAGTTTTTCACTTCAAATTAACTACTTTAGACAATTAGCAAGCCAGTTCAATAATTATACATCGTATTAACTCTCAGGTTCTTTAGAAAAAGGGACTTTAATGCAATTACCACAAGGTATATATAGAACATAATAAGAAAATTGTTAATATCTAAAGTATTATAAATGATTTAATACTCTAAAGTAAATAGTAGATAAAGTGTGAAAACGATATTTCACAATAATTAACATAACTTTTAAAAATAAGCTATTAAACTTTTTTTTAATAGCAAACTTTTTTAGAGAAACAGTTTACTCCAACACACAAGAAATGCCTTGAAGCGAGACAAAGGAATAAATCCAAACCTATGAAGCACAAACACAGACACGGGCACCGAACACGTCAACACACATATACTAATTTAAGAAAATGACATAGTTCAATGTAATCATAATGTTGGTGTCATCTCGGCGTTAGACACCGATGCGTGTTTGACACATCAACACACCTAATCCGAGGAGTGTTCGTGCTTCATAAATCCAAACTCCTAACAAGCAGGATCTGAAACAAAAACGAAGCCAACGGCACACAGCGAAGGAGAGAGGATAGAAAAAGGTACACAATAACATTATAATGTCCAGTTTGATGATACATCAAGAGTAGAAATCTCCAAGTAAACAATAGTGAAAGAGGTAACAAGAATGGTGATAATGTTACAAAAGGTTAGCATCTATTGTTACATAGGAAAAACATAAATTAAATAAAGTACATGGATGTTATGAATCAACGACATTGAAAAAGAAGAAAAACAACAACCTTGTATTGTACAACACAATAGTACATCAGCCATGTTAGGTCACTTCCAGAGCTTGACAAACTTGTCATGACTGGCTGAAGCAACCAAACCGTTTACAGTTGAGACGGCTAAAGCAGCAATAAGACCGTCGTGAGCAGATAGAGTCATCGTTTTGTTCTCGGTCATGTTCCAAAGCTCCAATGACTGCAAAAGATCATAGTAGAAATGGTGTTATTTGTATTTATATTTCAAAAGTAAATACTCCCTCCGGTCTTAGGTATAAGCAAAGATTTCTTTCTCAAGTTCATTGAATAACTGGTATATCTGATCTATATACCAGGAAAGGAAATTAGATGAAAAAAAAAAAAAGAATGTAGACTTGCCTGGTAACAACCAATGACCAGCAATGAAGAATACGTCGGATGGAAAACGCACGAGTGAAACTTATTGCCATTACAGCTAAGCTCATGAACACATTCCCCTTCACTTCCGGATCCAAGAGTCCAAACCCTGACAGAGTCTTCGCTAACAGATGCCAAGAACTCTCCAGAAGGATCCCAACACACAGAATGTATTGACTTTGTGTGACCCTACAATTAGTAGCAACATATTCCAAACAGTAAAACTAGCACCCTTTTATGAAGAGTATGGAAAAGACAACAATTACTAGAGTAGTGAGTTATGTAACATCGCAATTGAAGTTGGTTTCTGATGTTAACCAGATAATATGAAGAATGTTTCAGACTCAAGATGAAATGCATATTTATTGAAAAAATTTATCCTAAATCCAACAAAGGGACATTAAAATTCTATTTAAACACACCTTTAGTGAATATCGGCATGCTTGTGTCTCGACATCAAGTATAGAGACAACGTTCTCTGCAGCTGCAGCAAGGAATCTCCCTAGCCGAGGTTGAAATCTCATCTGTGCAGTGCCACCCTAATTTGTAATAAAATAAAAAACAAATCAGTTTTGATAAACTACTAAAATAGATATTTGTGAATAAAGTAAGATAATGCTAAAGTACAACCTTTGACACTCTAGCACAACTGCCGTTGTTAATACTCCAATATCTTATCTCGCCGTCAAAATCACAAGAGCAGATAAGGTCATCTTTATTAGGGTGAAAGTCCAGTGACATAACAGATGCAGAATGGCCAGTGAAGGTACGGAGCGAATATCCAGGCTGCATTGGTAATTACACAATCCATCAAAATTTATATATTGGCAAACAAACTATCATATATGAACCTAAACGAACGAATCTAGCAGTCGGGAATTTGTGCATAGATCAGACTATTTACAACATAAAGATCATCAGGACATTCTGATGCATGATGCAATTGAACATACATGTTGATCACAATAAAATCTCCATAAAGTTCAATTACAAATTTTCATCAAGACATTTTATAACCGAGGATGAGTCACGTTTTAAAGGGAGGAAAAAGTTTGTACTTGTGTACAGCACAGTCAAGTAAGTTACTTCAAATATCGATTTAGAATCTACAGAAACAATTTCTCAAAAGTTGAAGATTTGCATAAAACAAAACAAATCAACTAACATTGTCAACGTCCCAAACCCGGACAGTTTTGTCATATGAAGATGTTGCAAGACGAGGCATGCTTGGACTGAAACGGACATCAGTGATTAACGATGAATGCTCTTCAAGAGTAGCTTTCTGCTTTAGAGAATCTGTGTACCATAAAACAGCCTGCATTTATGAAACAAACGGAGGAAATGTCACATTCTATATATAAACAGAACAATTGATACAGAGAAAGCATTAAAGCATTCTTTTACAGAGTAATGGCCTAACAAACCTTTTTGTCGTGGCCACCACTTGCAAGCAATTTTCCGTCGGATGAGAAATGGGTACAAACAACTTTGCTTGTGCTTGCACGAACCGAATTTACTTCAGAAAATGTGAAACCTGAAAAGAAAGCAAACTCATTCCCTCAGTTTCTAAATAAATAATGACTCTCTTTTTTGGGATCGAGTCCCCAACCCAAATTCAAAGATAGGTGTGAGTGGTTGCTATTGAGCCACTCACATTTATCCACACTCCATATGTCCAATTTCGAACACAAGGGGGATGTATTTAAGATCCCACACTAACTACGTATATAGCCACAGTAGTCCTTTAGGGTTTGAGTTAAAGCCTAGCCCAAATCCTACGATATTTCATACAGTCAATTATTGCAGTAATCGAGGAACTAAATGCTTAGTTGTAAATTTGTAATGATTTTTATAGAACAAGCTAAACTTTTGTGGAAACATGCAATCCATGCTACACTTTGGCGCAAATGGTTGAAGTTTGACTTCGGATATAATCTATATTTAGTATGCTGTTATGCATTTCTATTATTATCCTTTCATGGTTTCTGTAGAAAGCCTGGGCTCATTGATTTCATTCTGATATTATAGGATCTTGTTTCTCTGTGCTCTCTTGTATATACAATTGTAAACCCATTATGAATAATATTTGCGAGTGAAATATTAATATTCCAGACTCCAGTTGGTGATAGGAACTTGAGTATTATGGGGTGTCCAAGCCCCACATTTTGAGTAGTATGTGATGTTTGGTGGAGTATTTAAAGGGCTTGGTTCTTCTACCTTGATAACTAGCTTTTAAGGGAGAGGTCCCCAAGTGCATAGATATGGGCATGGGATATGGCATTTTTTAAAGAACTAAGGTACAGGTGTGCCAGGCCAATATAGTTTTTCAAAGAAAAATATATAATTATATATTTTGCATAAACGTTTAATTAATTTGGTTTGACATTTATCTAATCTTGATAGTTGGGTTCAAATTCCATTATTTTTGCAGGTTTTTACATTTCAATTTATTTTGGGCCAAGCCCATAATTAACCTAAAATTTTGTTTTTGGCCAAACCTACCCTAAGTCTTCAAGTAGCTTTTGTTGTGTAGAAGCTCACAAGCTGTAGCTCCATCGAGCATTTAGGTTATCTGTGGGCCAAGCCTACTATTAATAACTTTAAGTATTATGTTATTTTGCCTACTGTTTAGAAATATTACAAGCCGCCGCCAGTAAGCAAATCTTCATCACTCCATCTTCTTCAATTTTGCAATCTTCGGTACTGCATCTTTTACCACGTCATTTCTGCATCTCCTTAGTCGTGAACATTTTCTGTGGAGTATCTAGCCACACCAAAGACGCGTATCAAGTGCAAAGAACAAGGTATGTACTCAGTACATACCGTACGTGTACTCAGTACGTACGGTACGCTTATCCGGTATGTACCCAGTATAGGAACTAGACCATTTTTTTGTACCCATACTTAAGAGTTCGATATTTATCAATTGGTATCAGAGTTGGCTGTCGGTGGCTCAGAAAGAGCTACGGAGGGGCTAACCAGAAAGGACGAGTAAAGTATGGGATGTCGGCTCTCAAGTCCCAAATATAGTATGGGATGCTCGGTGGAGTATTTAGGTGATTTGGCTCTTCCCCTTGATAGTTAGCTTTTAAGGGAGGATTCCCCAAGTTTTAGATACTTATCAGTTGGTATCCAAGCTCTCTAGTTCGTTCCTCATTTTTGGCTTTTGTTTCACTCGTTTTCCATAGGGTTTCAACTGTAGGGTGGGAGAGTTAACTGTCTACTCATCTGCCGACATAATTGCCATCGGAGCCACCACCATATGTGCCGCCAACGCCAAAGAAAAACGTGCCACTGTCAGTCTTTATGTTTATGAAATTATTTATGAAGATAAATTGAAGTTGTGTACAAATGTATAACAGTATAACACAACTACATTCAACACATTAAAATCCGCCATTAATAAAGAAACTTTTAATGAGGTAAATTTAACATGTACATATACCAGAGAAAATGCGAAGGTAATGGCAAAAAACATTATGATAGATAAAATATTGGTGTTTACTGCACCTTTGCTTACATCCATACGTCCAACTGGATCTCTATGGTCTGTATCATCATGCGATAAAAAAGACTCCACATTGTCATCAAGTGATCCATCCTCAACAAAGCGGTCCACATCTGCCTGCAATTCAATATCCTTATCATCCCACTGCCAAAATGGAATGGCAATGAGTCTCCATGCAAGGAACTTAGTATTCCTTCCATTAATTGAAATCACACAGAATAGAAGAGCCACTCACCAATTGATTTGAAGGTGAGGTAAGAGTTCCGGTGCCATCAGTACCAAACATCATTAATGGCTTAGAAGAACTACCATTATGAGGTATAGAAGAAGGCATTGATATCACATCGCCTGGTGTATGAGTTGAACCTGAGGGAGTTGAGGGTGCTGAACTCGGAGATGGTCCTGCTGTATTGGCTGTTCCTGAGCTATTGGCAGGACCGGAAGAAGATACAGGCTGCTTTCTCTTTCTTCCTCCAGTCTGGTTTTTTGAAACCTTGTGATCATTCAGAACAAAATGTTAGAAACCCATTTCAGACTCAATATGATAAACATCAGATGCCGGTCATATTCAGGTACAGAAATTCACTAGTAGCTCACTATATTTGCAAAAGAACCTAATTGTGCAATAGGTATGCATTATTTTATGTCGGATAATAATTATTGGTACACTGCACAATGATTCCATATAAGGTAAATGTAGCCGAGAATAAAGAAATCACACATGAAGCAAGTGCTCAAATTTACATCATGGGATTGCATCCACAATAAAAAGACTGACCTGATCATTTCCTCTAAAGGAGTTTGACATGCTACCATCTCCAGTGACACTGCCACCACCTCCACCTCCACCTACTTTATCTTGCTGATGCATGTTATGATTTGAAGACTGAGATTGCTGATTTGAAAGATTATGTTGTTGAAGTTGCTGCTGCTGTGGATTGGCATTTTGCTGTTGTTGATGTTGTAACTGAGCCAGTTTCAACTACATCAAACAAAAACTTTTCAACTCACGAAACATTTTGCAAACTAAGAATTTTAAAAGAGGAAAGTTTGATAAAATAAAAATATATGCAAGATCCGTAATGAAGATGAATAGTGAGAACAAGCACCTTCATTAGCATATCCGTATCACCACGAGGAAAAGGAGGACCACCTGCTTGAAGGGGTGATCCAACATTTGATACTACATCACCAACAGGATTTGGAAGGCCATCCTTACCTACGCCCATATTCCTAGTATTCAATAGCATTCTGAGTCTTCTACTATCATCACTGGCAGATGGTGATGCCAGGTTTTGTTGTGCCAACATAAGCTGTTGCTGATGTTGTGCTGTCAACATTGGAAGTTGATGAAAAGGCTGTGGAGACTGTATGAAAGGTTTTTGTTGCTGGAGTAAGCCAGAACGAAGTTGCTCAAACCCCTAATACGAAATGGAAA
The DNA here is from genome assembly GCA_951799995.1 of Trifolium subterraneum. Lineage (NCBI taxonomy): Eukaryota > Viridiplantae > Streptophyta > Magnoliopsida > Fabales > Fabaceae > Trifolium > Trifolium subterraneum. Next base: position 53,995,793 of record OX637463.1, read on the forward strand.
ACATTAAAATGTGAAGCTTAATAACTCAATTGTTTAGTTTCATCATTATATGGTGTGAAAGTTAATAACTCAGTAGGATCATTGCAAGAGATTTCAGATGAGAGGCCGTCATTTCAATCATATAAGGGAGGTTTTGTAAGGTTAACAGACACAAGCCAAGGAGGGATGCTTCAGTTCAGATAAGAGGCCGTCATTTCTATCAGATAAGGGAGGTTTTGTAAGGTTAACAGATACAAGCAAAGGAGGGGATACTTCAGCGACTTGGTAATGGCTCAAGGGTACAACAGTCGATAAGGTTAGGGTAAAGACCATAGGTTCCATTCCCGTGTGTAACATAAAATCAAGAGACAAAAGCCACATCCTATGATGCTCTTATGGAAGAGTCCGGCACACAAGGATGTTATTTATATTTGCAATAATGATCAAGTTAGGAGCACATAATGTTAACCGACGGCAATAATCAATTTAGAGTAAATAAATATTAAAGTAAAGGATTACTCACTGTGAGTGGCCACCCTTTCAGGGTCAAATTGTTGCCACCTTGATTTGATCCTGGCAATCACAAAACATCATAATGCCTTCACATTATATCCCAAAATATCATTCACCCAATAAGGTAATGAATGTATTGAAAAGAACAAACTATGAGGAAAAAAATAATATAACATCCTTGCAAACCAAGTTTTGAAGTAATAGCATAAATGCATAAACTGGATACATAATACGTTAGAGTAAGAACTCGATGAAAGAATACCAGGAATTGCCATCAACGATCCTTCAGGACCCGCAGCTCTGGGGTTTAAAACAGGATTAATCTCACTTTTTATATCCTGATTCCAAGTGGCAAGTCAGAAAAAACAGAAGATAAAAGAAATATACTAAAAGAGGTCAAGAGAACAATTTTTATGATAGCATACCGGAGTAGAGCCTGGTAGTTGCTGACTACGAGCTTGAACTTGTGGCGACATCGCACCAGCAGAACCATGCAAAACTTGCCTGAAATCAAGAAATATCATTATAATACAGCCAACAACCTTAGCTATAAAGGAATTACCATACAAGATTATTTTTTTCACATTGATGAGTAAGCATCAATTTTTACTATTCCATATCAAACCCGCAGACCTTGCTACCTTCTGTTTTGAGGCATAAATCATGCTAAATTAAAGACTAAAGGAAAAGCGATGAAGGCTAAGTTCTAAAGAAAATCACCCTGATGGCTGGCCAGGAGCAGCAGATGACTTCAATATTGAGGCATGATTTGGGTCCATGAGTTGGTCACCAAATCTTTGCTGTACAAAATACCATGACATAGCTATGAATATTTACATCATAAGAACAATAGTTCATCTTATAATTACGCAACCACAACATCCATATACCTTCATCGCAGCATCTTCCAAAGAATCTCTTTGAAGGGGAATTTTTAACCTTTCCTCGTACATCTTTGTTGCTATTGCATTTGCAGTGCTAGGGTTTCCAACTAACCCATTTGCACCACCGCCGTTCAAGAGATGAGCCCTATCCCTACCCTGTTGTTGTTGCTGCTGCTGTTGCTGCTGTTGTTGCTGATGCTGCGGCTGCTGCTGTTGTTGTTGCTGATGCTGCTGCTGCTGTTGTTGCTGCTGCTGCTGCTGCTGCTGTTGCTGCTGATGCTGCCTCTGTAACAGCATCTGTTGCATCTGCATCTGCTGTTGTTGTTGCTGCTGCTGCTGTTGATGTTGCTGTGACTGCTGAGGTTGTGGCTGCTGCTGCTGTTGTTGTTGCTGCTGCTGTTGTTGCTCCCTAGCCTTAATTAACTGTGTCTGCAAAGGAAGTTTTACAAACCGAAATACTTCAAGTGTCACACATATACTCGAAATTGAAATTTCTTATTCCTAGGCCGAAAAAAACATCATATAATTTATGCAAAGCACGGAAAATAAGTTTTTATGGATTATTGTCCGTTTAGCACCAAAGCTAAAACACTGGCTTGTCAAAAAATATTAAAAAAACAAGTAAACAACTCAATCATGGTACATCAACAATATAGACTGGAGATGAAAAGTAAATATAAATTGTCGTCACAAATTTGAGACACATTAAGTAGCCAAGTAAACAACTACTCTTTTTTTTTCCCTAGATTTGCACAAATGAAGTTGCTTTTTTCATAACAGTTTTACAGGACAATACAGAAACAGTATTTTCTATGCAAGTTATGATTTAGTCGGTAAAATGACGACATCAAAAACCACTAACTAATCGTAATCACAAGTAGACAAATAGTAACTTGTGCAAATAAGATATTCTTTGAATAGCTTAGCTAAAAGAAGTTAAAGAATAAACTTCTTCTGTTGAAATCCCAACTTCCCGTAACAGCTAAACGGCGCATCGAAAACGACAAATGGCTAACGAAATCAATCGTTAGTTAGTTAAGATGCACAATTTGGAAGTTACAACGCGTTAGATATATAAAGTTCCTTATTTAATACATAAATTGATACAGCGAGAAAGGTAACCGACTTCGTTATTCGATACCGCATTTCATTTACCAAACTTCTAGCACAACCGTCCAACTCAGACTTCACACAGAAGTACACTAAATACGGAAAAAAAACAACAAAGCAAATCCAACCAACCTCGATATAAGACGCGGCAACTTCCGAATGTTTCTCGTTTGTCCTAGCAATAAATATGTCCCAGAAAACCGACCACCACTCAAACAAAAATCCTCCCGGGGCATCAATAGCTGCAATCACATATCACCAATACAAAAAGCATCCAAATTAATATCAAGAAAATGAACAAAACAGAAACAAAAAATAGAATTTGTTTGCTTCAAGGTAACTCACCAACAGGATCAGAGGACACTTTCCCTTCAGCTTGAAAAGCCTGAGCTGAAGCCTTCAAATCCCTCTTCACTAGGTAATCATGGATGTAAACATCCAACCTGAAATATCACAACTTCAACTATGAGAACTAAAGCTTAGATCTTTACATCAATATCAACAACCCAAATGCAAGAACCAAATATTTCAAAAACCAAAAGTGACAATTTCATTCAATGTGACAAAACCTAAAAAAACCCTAACATACCCATCAAAATATTCTCACATTCATACAAAAACAACACATATAACACCAAAATAAATGAAATAAACCAACCCCAATTCACCAAAACATAAAAAACCACAACCCAAATCAACAAAAAACAAAATTGAAAATGAACATGAACAAAAAAAACCCATTTTTCAAAATTGAAAAAACTAAAGAAATATTAAATGAAAAATACAGCAACACTTACATCTTATCAGCTTCCCAGTTAGTTTGAGACATAGTGAAACAAAGAAAATTGAAGAGTAGTGAAGAAATGAAAAAGCTTGATGAGTCTTGAATGAAACTGAGAAGTAACAGTTACAATTTTTGGTAGAAAAGAAGCAGAGAAAGATGAAAAGAGAAAAGGGGAAGTGTAGAAAGAGAAAGGAGAGAAGCAAAAGAGAGGATTTTGAGGAAGAAAAAATGAAAGGGAATGAAACAGAAACGGAATGAATAATGACCCTTTTCTATTCTTTGTTGTTCTAAGTCTTCTTCTTCTTCTTCAGACACGGTAAGAAAAACATGAGAAAATGTTTTTTAATGATTGATAAATGACACGTGAGTTTGTTATGTCTAGATGAACCTAGTTTACAGTACTCAAATCTTAAACACACATCTTACACATCAACTACTTGTGTTGTGTTAGATTCTAGTAATGCTAATTTTTTTTTTTTTTATTACTTTTTATTGTATTAAATTTTTTATTGAAAAATAAGTAAATTATAACTCTGATCATTATTACTATTAAAAAAAAAAATTACTTTTTATGTTTATAGAATTTTTTATGTGTTTAGTCCATGATATGGACTATATACATTAAAAATGTAGTCTACCATAAATTGATGTCTAAAAATTGTTTGGGATTTTGACTATAATCGATATTGCATATCTAAATAGAAGTTCGTGATATTTAATTTCTTTAGCGGTAAGATCGTGACTTAATTAATATTTTTTATTTGACAACAATAAGAGGAAAAAAAAACACAAATTGAGTTTAAAGTTTTTTTTTTTTTTGAAGCACAGTTTAAAGTACTTGTATTCATTTATATTGATTTTTACCAATATAATATCACATTTTAGACGTGAAAACGAGTAATAACATGAGCTATACTTATGAGAATTATCATGGGTCGTTGTCAATCTTCAAATTGTAAGGATTTATTTGTTGTTGACTATATGTGACATATTTAAGTCGAAAATAGTAAAATTTGTTTGAAACGTACTTGAAAAAATCATAAGAAATAATAAAAGCTATTGAAAACATATATTTGCATTTTTTATTCGAAAAGTATCGATCAATATGTTAGTAGTATTTTAGACAATTGGAAGGGCAAGAAAATGTATGATATAATTTACAATCGACCACTAATTTGAAAATTATTCAAAATTTCAACGACGATTGACATCGTCATCTTAAAGCAAAGGTTCAGGATTCTCAACATCTTTAAGAACAAGACAATGGTTTAATTACTCCTATAATATTATTGATTTGATAAAAACAAGAAGCAAATAAAATAATCATAAATTGAGTTTTAACCATTAATCTTTATTTTTATTGTTTGTTGCCAAATTAACAAATATTAGATCACCTCTAAGACTTGAGAATTATTAGTAATAATGTAGGAGTAGTTTTTTAGATCTTCTAATCATAAGTCCAAGCTCAACTGGCAATATGCTGAAATTGTTAGGTCGGACGTCGTGACCCGGATTCTAATATGGAATCTCACAATTATGTGAGTTTAATTTCAGTAGATTACCACTTCATCTAACACAAAAACAAAAAAAATATAATCTTCTCTCTACTCATTTATTCCCTCTTCCTCATCCATTAAAGGGGGTGATTTTAAGACATTTTTGGTCAAGAATCATATGATGTTTCTTTTGTGGTTTTATGTTATTTTTTCGTATGGGTACGATGTTGTTTTGTTTATAGTCCTGGTACAACATTAATAGATTTTTCGTCATATTACAGTGTTCTCTTTATTCTAATTGACAAATCAACTTTGATCTACTACAAATTCAGTTAATTAAGGACTTTTTTTTTGTTACATTTTTAATTAAGGACTTGTGTATACTATAAGTTTAAATTCTACATTATATATTTTAAAAAATTTGTTTACTTTAAACAAGAAATTGATATGAAAAATGAAAAAGGTTTGGGTATAAAACACCATTTAAAGGGGCATATTTATCAATTCACTTATTGAAATGTGTTGTTTGGGCCGTTCAACCATAGTAAGACTTTTTTACTTTCCACCCCCATATTTCTTTCAGACCCTCCAAATTTTCAATTTTGCCCTCATAAAACATTTTTAAAAAACGTTTTCTAATACGAAAAAATTTCAAAAAATAATACCCGCTTGGCTAATTTCTGCAAACCGTTTCAGTAATTATTTCGGAAAACATTTTTCAAACCAATTTTGGAAAACATTTTCCGAACCAAACCAATCAGCAGTACGAAATTTGAAACTTAGAATGCACAAAAGAATCGGTTAGGAAAGCCTATTACCTTATCTATCACACGAAATAAGTGTATAAAGCCTTTGTCAATGCTCCAATGTTGATTGTACACCCAAAAAACACAAGTTTTTCCGTTGCCCTTGAGATTGAGCAAGGAAGAAGTGAAAGTTCAGTGGGTAAAAGTCGTTGTGTATAAAGTGAAAGTTCAAAAAATGTTTTCTGAAAATAACTGCACATTGGAAAATGTTTTCCGAAATAAGTTCAAGGCAAAATTGGAAATTTAGACGTCTGAGAGGAATATGGGGAGTGGAAAGAGAAAAATTCCACTAGTAATTGGCCCATAGGCCCAATATTACAATCATGCAACAAAATATTTTAGAAAATTGCTTTTCCGACCCCCCTCCCCCCATTTCTTCTTTACCCCCGAAACTGACGTTTTTGCCGATGGGGGTTCAAAAATTTGTGCCACGAATTCTCGGTTCGTAAAAACCGAGACCCCCCATTGAATGACTTCGGTAACCGAGACACCCCCTTGAATGACTTCGGTTAATATTAACCGAGACCCCCCTTTGAATACTTCGGTTTATATTAACCGAGCTAGCCTTATATAAAAATAGAAGCTGCAGCTTCTGTTTTCATTTACGAAATTCTTTTTAAAAAACCCTAAGTTCCTCTCTTCTTCTCCAAAATGCCTCTTTCAACCCTACATCAACATCCAACTTCAAATCATACTTAATCAAGTAAGTTTCATACATCTTTGATAATTCTATATGTTCATCCTCATTATTATCAATTATATGCATTTTTTGTTCATCTCTCCATAAATTTCAAATTATGAGTTTGTGTTTCAAACGTGATTATGTTGTTTGATTTGTTGCTTATTGGTTAATGTTAGTTTGATTATATATTAGAATGAATGCATGTTGAATATAAAGTTAAATGTGAGTATGAGGTTAAGTTTAGTATATTGTACTCTAAGTGCTTGACAAAATGTCTGAGTGAAATCAAGTATTTTTTCCATATGAATTATGTTTCCATTGTTGTAAGTATTAAATGTGTGATTGAATTATAAGTTTGAATTTATCATAGATTGAAAGTTTGTATTGATTTTGATTTTTATTCCAATGTTTAGGTATGGAAGAAAATGTTGGTAGAACAAGACAAGGTAGGGCGAGCAGAGCACATTCGTCTGCTCGTAAAGAGCTTGCTGCAAATGCTCCTCCACCGAAAAGATGGCGTCATGGTAGGCAAGGACCTCCGGTGCAAGGAACACATGATGCGGAAGCGGGTGGTTCGGGTGGTTCTCGTTCACGGGCACGTCCATCGGTGCATGATGATGACGATGAGTTTGATGCCGGACAATATTTAAATCAACAAGTTGATTATGATGAGGAACCAAATGTAGAAGAACCACAACCAGAACCTCAGCAACAACCACAACCTGAGGAACCAAATGTAGAAGAAGAGGCTTATCCAGGAGGACCGAGTGATTTGTCCTTGCTAAAGAATTACCATAACCATCGGGAAATTCCGATATGGGATGCAGAAAATGATCACCCAGTAAAAATCTATGTTAATACGTCGATTATTTTATGAATGATTTAACTTTGTTCAATACTGTAATTTCGTTAAGGTGCGGATTTAAATAATGTCTTGCGTTGTTGGAATTTGCAGATTTAAAACAAGTTTTTATGTTGCATTGTCAGTGCCAATAAGGTTATAAAAATGGACAAACCTACACAGAATTGGTTTTGGGAATATATTATAGCATCGGGGTTGGAGCCGCTGGTAAGGAGCAATTTTAACGTACTTGACTATGGGGTTCTGTGGGCTTTTGCTGAGCGATGGCATCCGGAAACAAGTACATTCCACCTTCCGGTAGGTGAGATGGGCATCACATTGGACGATGTCCAATGTTTGTTGCATATTTCTATCCAGGGGAAATTTTTTAACCATGTGAAAATTTCAAGACAAGACGGAGCTCAAATGCTTAGCTCATATCTTGGAATTGACGAAGGCGATGCCCTTGATATGTTCGCCACCTTAAAAGGGCCATATTCGAGGCATTCCTACGTTAAAGGTCTGGTTAAGGATTGTCTTTACTACCAACACCAACAGTTGAAACGTCTCCTCTCTCGATGCTCATGAGTTCCTCAAACTCCTTCTGCCTATCCATAAAATAAGTTTCCCAATCCTTAGTGTGTTCAGCAGCATATCGCTTCCATTGAGCATTTATTTTAGGTATCGGACAACCTTCTTTTAACTTCACTAAAACGAAGAGATTCGGTAATGCGCCAAGGCAAATAACCTTTGAAGACGGGTTTGGTGGTAGATAGCCACGCAATGGGAAAAATGTTTCACATGCTCCCACTCCATGTTTTGAGAGCTGCACCACTACTCTCTCAAATATAGTAGCTACGATATGTCCCATATCCGGGAATGTGAACCATTTATCTTGTGGTGCAACTGTCTTCCTAAGAGAGGTTCTCTGTCTCCGAGCTCGGAATAGTGCATCATAAATGTCGCGGTGATTTTTGGATATCGAGTTATTAATTAACTTCGAATCGCAATTTAATATTCCACCACCGATCTTTAATTTATCCGAGGGAAAGGGAAAAAGTTCGAAAAAGACCCTATTTTTAGAGAACAAGGTTCGGGGGTTGGTTATACGAAGGGAAGGTATTAGCACCCTAAGTATCTATAGTACTCTATAGGAACCTCTTGTTTTTATTTCTAACTTTGCGCTTAATTTTTAATTGCATGTAAAAATGTATAAGTATGAGGAATTAAAGTAGTGATGAAAAAGGTTTAAAGTGATGGAAAAAGAAAAATGTTTTTGTTGATTTTATTGATTGGAGAGACAAGTCTCATGCCTACGTACCCGAGGGATCAAACCACCGTAGTTCGGGGTAAAATTTGTAAAGTGATTTGTTTGATTGATTTTAGGAGAAAAGACGAGTCGTCATCTTAAGTTTAAACTCCTTTTTAATCCGCCACGAACATACTGAAAAGTTTATATCTTTTCCTGCCATATGTCGTGGGGAGATGAATTTCAACTAGAAATGACTCACGTCTAAACTCTCTTGAGAAAAAAAAAGTTTGAAATTGAAAAGCCAAGCGGCAAAAAATTTGGATTGTTTTGTATTTTTTTAGTCTTTTTGAAAATATTTAAATACGCTTAAGTGTATTAGAGCATTTATTGAAAAAAAGTTTGAAAAAGGTTTCTCGACGAAAGTCGAAGTTTATTATAAAAGATTTCTTTTTTTTTGAAAATATTTGAATGTTTTTGCTTTTTATTATTTTAAGAGATATTTGTATTTTTAGAACGTCGGTTATTCGGAACGCAAGCCATCCGGCAGGAAATCCGAAGTCACCGGAGAGTGAAAAGTCATCCGCCAAACCACTCCTTTTTTCATTCTTTTTTATTTAGCAAAAGATAATTTTGTTTCAAAGTCAAAAAATAGCAAACAAGCAAAAGCGCTAAAAAAAACAACAACGGAACACGGGGTTAACGAAAAATTTCCCTTTGGACTTAGACACAAGCATCATGAAAAAATAAATAAACATGTTTTTGATCCTTTTTTGTATTTTTTAATAAAGAAAATAAAGAAATATATTTTTGGGAATTTTAGATATCTTTAATAATATTTGAACAAATAAAAGAAAATAAAATCATAGAAAAACAAAAAAAGAGGGGCAGCTGGGAGTTGAACCCATGCCCTCTACATGGTTAGGCAGAAAGCACACCAACTGTGCCAAGGCGCGCGTTTGTTAGTGAAATAACTTTAAATATATATAATTTAAAACTGATATTTGAAAAAAAAGGAAAGGAGCCAGACCTCCTTCTTCCTCATCGTGTTTTTTTCTCTCAAATAACAACAATGGTGATTTTTTGAACTTTTCCGTTTTTGCATCAAAAATGACAAATGAATATACGATTTTGCTCAGAATTTCATCAGGAGTATGAATAAACATTTAACTTTTATTAATTCTTATTCCAACAATCAAATTTTTTAGATTAAAGTAAGAACCCTAAAAATTCAAACACAACTTAAGTATTATTTAAGCACAAACAGAACTCACAAGCATAGGGCTTTCACTAATCACATTATGGTCTACATTGTTTCTTCGCAAATCGTTCAAAAATAATGCATGTATGATGGAGTTCAAAGTCACGAAAATTTACCAATTGGAGCAAGGTCCAATGCCTCTTCTTTCCAGTTACAGATGAGAAATAAAGATCCCTTTAGCTTCCTTGAGTCTCCAGGAGTGTAATGGTATAGTTACTTTTCCTTGAAACCTTCTGAAATGTTCTACCCAATTCAAGTTGAAAGTGACAAAAAATGGGAATTGGGAGATGGTAATGGAGGTGTTACAGTTGATGATAAATGCATACAGAAGCTTTTTTATGATGTATGGATGGTTATTTGATAGAGAAAGTATAGGAAATTTGGATGAAATGCAAGTTTCGAAATTATGGTTTTTACAAGTGTAGTAATGGAGCTTTTTTTGGGTGAATTTTTGGATCCTGAGTTCTGAGGCTTGAGGGCCTTTTATAGAGGTCGAAATTTGTCTGAGGATCAGACATGGAGTGTCCCTGAAGCATAAGTTGAGGCTGCTTTGCTTGCAATTTGAGATTTGGTTCAAAAATGTCTTTGGTCCTCTTTTGAATTCATTGGCAAAATGAAATGTTTGGTGGTTCATTGAAGGTATTTTACCTTGCTTCTGATGCATAGGTGAAGTGTTTTCAGAGAAAAATGGTATTCACAAGTCTCATGGACATAAAGCAAGATTTTGGAGATTTTGGCAAAAAGAGCTTTTTACTTTTGATCCATTTGTGGTATGAAACTTGGGCAATGCATGGATTCCTTGTATAATGAGATGTTGATCATGCTAATCATCAGTAAAAGCTGATAATAGAAGGTTCACATGGGAAGTTTTGTGGATCATGAGGCCACACCTTTGTTTGGACCAAGAAAAATAACTTGTAATCTGATCTCAAAATCAGCTCTACCATGGCTTAATTGAAAATTCGTAACTTTTCCCTCAAGCAACAAAAACTCACGCTCTTGGTATCAATGGGAAGCGGACATGGCATACTACAACTTTGATGTTGAACACTTGAGCTGAATCAACTTGGATCATATAGAACAATGGCTATCAAAACTCAAAATTGTCACTGTGAAACACTTAGAAATATTTTCTAAGTTTCTGGCCATTTTCACAACTCTGAATCCTCAACTTTGGAGCTTTGTATCTTCCAATTCCTATGCGAGTTTGGATTAATATTTCCATAATAATGAAGTATGCCATGTCACCTTCAAATACATCCATCTACCATGAAAAATAATTGCTTGAATTGATCACAAAGTGTCCATAAAGTCATGCACTTAGTAAGATCAAAATTCCTAGAAAAAAATCTAAGTGTTTGAGAATTTCAAAAGTGATGAGACCTTGACTTTCTACTTTGATTTCTTCCACTTCAAGGAACCGTTTAGCCTCAAATTTTCCATCAACTTGTAGGATCCAATGCCCTCCTTAAGAGAAGCCATCAAGCATCTCAAATGAATTTGTAAATTGCTCAAAATTGTCTTGTGAAGTTGGGTAGATGATCATGAAGATTTGTACTTAGAAAATATTCCAAAACTCTAATATTTGACTTTTTTGAACCTTTTCTTGATTTTCCTTATTCTTGATATTATGCAATAATGCAAAAAGAGGATGGGATCTTAGGTCAAAAATTGGGGTATGACAGATGCCCCTATTAAAGTTTCTTCCATCGGAGATAAAAAGAAAAAGATGATTTTTTTGATGTTTTTGTTTTGGTTCGACGGTGGAAGAGACTTAAATACAGAGTGCACCATTTTTTGACCGGACTAAAATATAAAATGCTATGACATGATGTTATGAGTGTTATGTTTACAAGTGTTTGAATGTAATGAAGATTATTTGACAGAAGTAATGAAGACAGAAAGCGATAAAGTCCTGTATGCGGACAGAAGGCAGTAAAGTCCTGTGTATGGACAGAAGTAAAGACAGAAAGCAATAAAGTCCTGTGTGCGGACATAAGCAGATAAAGTCCTGTGTGCGGACAAAAGTAAAGACTGAAAGCGATAAAGTCCTGTGTACGGACAGAAGTAAAGACGGAAAGCAGTAAAGTCATGTGTGCGGACATAAGTAAAGACTGAAAGCGATAAAGTCCTGTGTACGGACAGAAGTAAAGACGGAAAGCAGTAAAGTCCTGTGTGCGGACATAAGTAAAGACTGAAAGCGATAAATTCCTATATATGGACAGAAGTAAAGACGGAAAGCAATAAAGTCCTGTGTGCGGACATAAGTAAAGACGGAAAGCAATAAAGTCCTGTGTGCGGACATAAGCAGATAAAGTCCTGTGTGCGGACATAAGCAGATAAAGTCCTGTGTGCGGACAGAAGTAAAGATAGTATCCACCAACATTGTGGGATGGTAAGGACAAGTAAAGGCAGTGCCTACCAACATTGTGGGATGGTAAGGACAAGTAAAGGCAGTGTCTACCAACATTGTGGGATGGTAAGGACACATCGAGGAAATAAATTGTCTGCTGACATTGTGGGAGAGCGAGACATGACAAGAAATATGTATTTGTCTGGACCAGACGCACTGGAAATGACTTCTTTTGGGGAAATTAACCATAAGTTTGCAGTTGATTGTTTGAAAAACCTGCTATTTTGAATATGTTTGATGGAGACATCTCTGGACCAGACTCACTGGGGATGACTCTTTTTTGTATGAATGATAGAGACATCTCTGGACCAGATACACTGGGGATGACTCTTTTTGTGATGTACGATTGATGGAGACATCTCTGGACCAGATACACTGGGGATGACTCCTTTTTGTGATGTATGATTGATGGAGACATCTCTGGACCAGATACACTGGGGATGACTCTTTTTGTGATGTATGATTGATGGAGACATCTCTGGACCAGATACACTGGGGATGACTCCTTTTTGTGATGTATGATTGATGGAGACATCTCTGGACCAGATACACTGGGGATGACTCTTTTTTGATGTATTGAAGCAAGACACATAATGGTCAATGTTGTATGTGTGAATGATTTGTGTGCATGTTGCATGTAAATATGAATGTCTGTGTACATATGTGAATGATTGTATGTATGGACATGTGAATGATTGTATGTATGTATGTACGAATGTATGTGTATGTACGAATGTATGTGTATGTACGTATGTATGCATGTACGTATGAACGATTGTTATGAAGCTTGTATTTGTATGATTTGAATGATATTTGTACACGACTGGATGAGATAAAAGCTTGATCAGAAAATATGAGCATTGGGCCGACGTATCCGTTCAACCACTCAATAGTTCTCCCTGGGGACAGCACCCTTCCAGGTGAAATAAATCAGATTCTCGGGGTAAAACCCGGTATGGTATGTCAAGCTATGGCAAGAATGATTGTTTCTTGGGGTAAAGCCCATTGGTCAGAGGTTTGGCAGAAGTCGCCATTTTGTACACTGAAACCGAATATTTTCTCATGGTCTTGTTCCAAAAGTCATGTTTTTTGCTTTTTGTTTTGTTTTTTCCAATCCCTAACTTTTGTCTGGACCGCCCTTTCAGGTTTTCAATCCACCGGGAATATATCTCTTTTTTTGTTTGTGCCCCTAATTTTTGCCTGGACCGCCCTTTCGGGTTTTCAATCCACCGGGACGCTCATTTTTGCCTAAGCCGCCCTTTCGGGTTTTCAACTTAGCGAGCTGTTCTTTTTTTTTTTTTTTTCTCTTTTTTTTGTTTTTTTTTTTTTTTTTTTATAGAAAGAAACAAGACTGATATAATATGCAAACTTCTCAAAGAGATGCCATTTGCTGATGAATACTGATGATATGTAAACTTCTCAAAGAGATGTCATTTGCTGTTGATATGCAAACTTCTCAAAGAGATGCCATTTGCTGATGATAAGCAAACTTCTCGAAGAGATGCCATTTGCTGTTGAATGCAAACTTCTCAAAGAGATGCCATTTGCTGCTGATAAGCAAACTTCTCGAAGAGATGCCATTTGCTGTTGAATGCAAACTTCTCAAAGAGATGTCATTTGCTGCTGATAAGCAAACTTCTCGAAGAGATACCATTTGCTATTGAATTAGCCTCCCAAAACGGGTCTCAGCCCCTTCTTTCACTGGGGAAAGGAAAAAACATACAAGCTTCTTAAAGATAACCACTTGCTGGGGATAAAATTGATAATGTTGCTGAAAAGATTTGAAGGCGGACCAATATTGGTGATTCCACTAGGGAGACAAAGTTATGTTGTGGAGTGTCGAGTTTGCAAAATAAATGCAATCTCCTGAACCACCTTCCAAACAGTAACTGCTGGGGGATCAAAATTCAATCCAGGACCAATCTGGAGAGAAACGATCAATCAAGACTTTAGTGAGGGCATAGCTCAACTAAAGGGTTGTTCTATCCAAATATGAACTGGAGTAGAACGCTGAATAAAATGCTTCCATAAGGGACAAGCTTAATGGAGATTCAAAAAATAGTGTGATTTTCTGCTTAAGGGGTAAATTCTAATTGAGAAGTACATAAGTACATACACCTTATGAGGAGAAGGGACAAATATCAAAATGCAAAAATGAGCAACGAATATAAATTCGGCTATGCGTGATGAATGAATAAATGCATGAATGTTATGATGCATATCATGTATATGCTGACAAAACAGATAAAGCAGATAAACAGACAAATTGGAGATTACCAAACAACACCAGTACAACCGGATACTCAGCCAATCTCAATCAAGAAGGAAGCATCACTGGAGAGAAATCAAACCACTGATAGAGTAGAGTCTTTCTTCAATGCTCAAATCTCACTGGGGAGAGAAAAATACTACTTGGGGATGAACCTCCATCATTCAATTTTCTAAAAAAAATCCGACGAAGGGATGACAAATGTGAACTCCGCTTCGAGGTTTAGCTGGGGAACATTGGGGAACATTCAAGTTTAGTACTTAGTTGAAGAATGCGAGATCACGTACCCAACCAATTATAGCGACACTCCTCTTTAGGGGAACACTGCACATGTCCGTAAAACCCAAAAAGATCAACTATGTGGGAGGTTGATTCTTGGCTTGAGGAGGAAGAGACATAACATATATCTTTGACAGATCTGGATTGCTCCCAGAAACCACTTCAGGTGCCCCAAATTTAATGTACTGATCAAGGTAACCTCTGATTCACAACTTGTCTCGGAATGCACGGCCTTTCAGATAAATTGATTGATCAACGGATTCACAGAGAGATTCGCCGAATCTCGAGGTAATTACCCCAGATTAACGGTATTTGGCATATTCTTTGCTCAACAAATCTTCTAGGCAGCATGCCCCTTGCTGATGGTCAATTGCAAGTTTCCTTGATATCAGCAAATGTTTTACAAGATAAAATGTCTATTCAGAGAATGAGAATTTTAATATGACAGTTATGTGAGTCTTGAAGATTTTATTAAAAAAAGTTGTCGCAAAACCTTGTGACTGAATCATTGGTTAGGATATGACATTGATTTTTGAAAGACAAATATACAAAAGCATATGATACCATCACAAATTTTGAGCAAAAATCATGGGAGTCAGGAACACTTTAAAGTGTGCTATCGAAATATACCCTATTTCAATTAGGACTTTTGAGGGTTGTAATGTGGCCTTGGTCACGGTTTTGAAAAAAAGATTTTAAGGCTCAAAGTTTATTTGTGCCCACCCATTCTTCGTGATATTCTTCAGTCCTATCCACAATTAATTTATCAGACACACTTTGGTTGACAAGAGGATTTCTTTTAACAATGATGTTTGAGGTTGACGCTTTGGTCGAAGCTTTGATGAGGTTCTTGAAGTGGCAGTCACTTTTCATTCACAAGCTTGCTTTTGATTTTTGCTTTTAATCCCTTATTTTTGCATGGACCAAATCTTTTGGATTTCGTGGTCCATCGGGAGGCCCTAAATTCTGCCCAAGTCTTTTTACTTAGCGGGCTTTTGTTTTTTTTTTTTTTTTGGTGTAGGGCAATTGTGACTGCCACATGCTATTGCGAGTTTTTGTCTTCTCATGATTTCTTATATCTCAACAAATTTATCCTCTTGTATTGGGATGTATCATTGAATTAATTGAAAGACTACCCTGCCCCGGGTTAAGATTAAGGGTTTTTTTTTATATATAGAAAGAACACCAACTTCTGGCTCAAAGGGGTTGACTACGGATTATCTCCTTATTTCTCCGGTGTTTGGGAAGTGAAACAATGCCTTACATCATCAACAAAGTTTTATTCAAAAGCACACAATCAGAGTTTTTTTTTTTTTTTTTTTTTTGCGTTTTCAATCGTCATCCTCCCTCCAATTTCTGCCTAAGCAAGAAGATTGGTAGAATTTGGTATCATAATGTAAAAAAAACAAATCAATTGAAAGAAAATATGAGTGAAACGAATGAATTTCTTCAAGACAAACATACTCATTATATTAAGATAAGCATTCATGACGCAAACATTATAACATCAATCAAGAAAAAATGCAACTGACAAAAGCAATGTAATGCTAACAAAACTGAGAAGCATCTTTCCATTTAGACTTGAACATCTGCAGCAATCTATTTCAAATTGGCTTCCTCCACAAGTTAGAAAACGTGGTCACTCTAAATTTGAACCAATCTCATCAACAACAGCCATAAACGGAGATCATACGTTCATTTGAACCGCCTTCAATCATATTCACCTTTGATCGCAGAATAGTCACATCTTCATGAAGCTTGTGATTCTCTTACTCTTGTGTTAGATCCATCTTGATTAACTTGGTTGTACTTTGTGACACAACTCGACTAAAAAGGTACGACGAAATTCTCGGAATGAGAAAACTTGAATGATGAATGATGCATGAAATAAAATGAAGTGCAAATGATTTATTTTTATTGGTTTCCAAGGAACGCAATATTACTTGCAAACATCATAAGGAGACATTTTTTTTTTTTTTTTTTTTTTTTTTTTTTTTAAGAAAAACATGCCACCTTTTACTGATGGACAGAAAAAACGTACCAACTTTTATTGGAGGTAGAAAAGAGAAAAAACTTCATGTTATTGATAATGGGAGGATTACAAAACTTATGACGTTCACAAAGAGAATCCCAAGTTCCTCGAAAACCAAAGTGAAGAAATTTTATGAATGCAGTATGATGCATGATATGTTATGCTAAAAATGTGCAAAAAAAAAAAAAAAAAAAAAAAAAAATTATTTTGTCAAAGGACTTATAAATCAATAATAAACATTGTAGAGAAAAACATCCCATTTAATAAGTTTCTTTTTTCTCTTTTTTTTTAACCAAGGAAAAAGGTAAAAGATTACCAAGAAAGCAAAAATTGTTTGCAATGTTTACAAAAAATTTGTTTAAGTCCTTTGATATCGGATGAGAAAAAATATTTATGAATGAGTGCATGCATGCATGATGCGGAAAACATGGTGGGGTTAAAGTATAATGTTGGAGTCAAAGGTGAAACCCTCCCATGTGGTATGTACTAGGGTTTATTTGTACCTGCATGACGGGTTCTAAAAAGTTCCCAAAGTCATTGACCATCTCATGGATATCACTGGGTTACGGGACTACTCTCGTTCCGATAACATCCACGGGATAATCTCGTTTGAGTGTAGTTTCGCGTGACGACTAATCTCAAGACTACTCTTGATTTAGCCACCGCACTACGTCCTAAAAAAGGCCAAGATGGGTTAAGGTGATTCTAAAGGTTCTCGGCTTCGCCGGACACTCACATTGAAAATAATACCACCATCATGACTTTTCATGACAACGAGTACTACCGTCGTGAGGCCTCCACCAAGCGGGATCATATCACATGTGCTTCATAATCCAGACTACTCTGGACATGTCACTATGATTTCACCCCATCCTATCTTATTGTGTCACTCAAGCCAGGGTTAGGACTTATCTCACCACTCAAGAGATCCCGAGAAAACATATATACACATATAAACAAATAAGCAATAAAATAATAGCGCAAAACAAGGATTTAAAACAAGTTAGGTTCAACCCGCTTGGTTGTCCCCAGTGAAGTCGCCATTTCTGTCGCGGTGATTTTTGGATATCGAGTTATTAATTAACTTCGAATCGCAATTTAATATTCCACCACCGATCTTTAATTTATCCGAGGGAAAGGGAAAAAGTTCGAAAAAGACCCTATTTTTAGAGAACAAGGTTCGGGGGTTGGTTATACGAAGGGAAGGTATTAGCACCCTAAGTATCTATAGTACTCTATAGGAACCTCTTGTTTTTATTTCTAACTTTGCGCTTAATTTTTAATTGCATGTAAAAATGTATAAGTATGAGGAATTAAAGTAGTGATGAAAAAGGTTTAAAGTGATGGAAAAAGAAAAATGTTTTTGTTGATTTTATTGATTGGAGAGACAAGTCTCATGCCTACGTACCCGAGGGATCAAACCACCGTAGTTCGGGGTAAAATTTGTAAAGTGATTTGTTTGATTGATTTTAGGAGAAAAGACGAGTCGTCATCTTAAGTTTAAACTCCTTTTTAATCCGCCACGAACATACTGAAAAGTTTATATCTTTTCCTGCCATATGTCGTGGGGAGATGAATTTCAACTAGAAATGACTCACGTCTAAACTCTCTTGAGAAAAAAAAAGTTTGAAATTGAAAAGCCAAGCGGCAAAAAATTTGGATTGTTTTGTATTTTTTTAGTCTTTTTGAAAATATTTAAATACGCTTAAGTGTATTAGAGCATTTATTGAAAAAAAGTTTGAAAAAGGTTTCTCGACGAAAGTCGAAGTTTATTATAAAAGATTTCTTTTTTTTTGAAAATATTTGAATGTTTTTGCTTTTTATTATTTTAAGAGATATTTGTATTTTTAGAACGTCGGTTATTCGGAACGCAAGCCATCCGGCAGGAAATCCGAAGTCACCGGAGAGTGAAAAGTCATCCGCCAAACCACTCCTTTTTTCATTCTTTTTTATTTAGCAAAAGATAATTTTGTTTCAAAGTCAAAAAATAGCAAACAAGCAAAAGCGCTAAAAAAAACAACAACGGAACACGGGGTTAACGAAAAATTTCCCTTTGGACTTAGACACAAGCATCATGAAAAAATAAATAAACATGTTTTTGATCCTTTTTTGTATTTTTTAATAAAGAAAATAAAGAAATATATTTTTGGGAATTTTAGATATCTTTAATAATATTTGAACAAATAAAAGAAAATAAAATCATAGAAAAACAAAAAAAGAGGGGCAGCTGGGAGTTGAACCCATGCCCTCTACATGGTTAGGCAGAAAGCACACCAACTGTGCCAAGGCGCGCGTTTGTTAGTGAAATAACTTTAAATATATATAATTTAAAACTGATATTTGAAAAAAAAGGAAAGGAGCCAGACCTCCTTCTTCCTCATCGTGTTTTTTTCTCTCAAATAACAACAATGGTGATTTTTTGAACTTTTCCGTTTTTGCATCAAAAATGACAAATGAATATACGATTTTGCTCAGAATTTCATCAGGAGTATGAATAAACATTTAACTTTTATTAATTCTTATTCCAACAATCAAATTTTTTAGATTAAAGTAAGAACCCTAAAAATTCAAACACAACTTAAGTATTATTTAAGCACAAACAGAACTCACAAGCATAGGGCTTTCACTAATCACATTATGGTCTACATTGTTTCTTCGCAAATCGTTCAAAAATAATGCATGTATGATGGAGTTCAAAGTCACGAAAATTTACCAATTGGAGCAAGGTCCAATGCCTCTTCTTTCCAGTTACAGATGAGAAATAAAGATCCCTTTAGCTTCCTTGAGTCTCCAGGAGTGTAATGGTATAGTTACTTTTCCTTGAAACCTTCTGAAATGTTCTACCCAATTCAAGTTGAAAGTGACAAAAAATGGGAATTGGGAGATGGTAATGGAGGTGTTACAGTTGATGATAAATGCATACAGAAGCTTTTTTATGATGTATGGATGGTTATTTGATAGAGAAAGTATAGGAAATTTGGATGAAATGCAAGTTTCGAAATTATGGTTTTTACAAGTGTAGTAATGGAGCTTTTTTTGGGTGAATTTTTGGATCCTGAGTTCTGAGGCTTGAGGGCCTTTTATAGAGGTCGAAATTTGTCTGAGGATCAGACATGGAGTGTCCCTGAAGCATAAGTTGAGGCTGCTTTGCTTGCAATTTGAGATTTGGTTCAAAAATGTCTTTGGTCCTCTTTTGAATTCATTGGCAAAATGAAATGTTTGGTGGTTCATTGAAGGTATTTTACCTTGCTTCTGATGCATAGGTGAAGTGTTTTCAGAGAAAAATGGTATTCACAAGTCTCATGGACATAAAGCAAGATTTTGGAGATTTTGGCAAAAAGAGCTTTTTACTTTTGATCCATTTGTGGTATGAAACTTGGGCAATGCATGGATTCCTTGTATAATGAGATGTTGATCATGCTAATCATCAGTAAAAGCTGATAATAGAAGGTTCACATGGGAAGTTTTGTGGATCATGAGGCCACACCTTTGTTTGGACCAAGAAAAATAACTTGTAATCTGATCTCAAAATCAGCTCTACCATGGCTTAATTGAAAATTCGTAACTTTTCCCTCAAGCAACAAAAACTCACGCTCTTGGTATCAATGGGAAGCGGACATGGCATACTACAACTTTGATGTTGAACACTTGAGCTGAATCAACTTGGATCATATAGAACAATGGCTATCAAAACTCAAAATTGTCACTGTGAAACACTTAGAAATATTTTCTAAGTTTCTGGCCATTTTCACAACTCTGAATCCTCAACTTTGGAGCTTTGTATCTTCCAATTCCTATGCGAGTTTGGATTAATATTTCCATAATAATGAAGTATGCCATGTCACCTTCAAATACATCCATCTACCATGAAAAATAATTGCTTGAATTGATCACAAAGTGTCCATAAAGTCATGCACTTAGTAAGATCAAAATTCCTAGAAAAAAATCTAAGTGTTTGAGAATTTCAAAAGTGATGAGACCTTGACTTTCTACTTTGATTTCTTCCACTTCAAGGAACCGTTTAGCCTCAAATTTTCCATCAACTTGTAGGATCCAATGCCCTCCTTAAGAGAAGCCATCAAGCATCTCAAATGAATTTGTAAATTGCTCAAAATTGTCTTGTGAAGTTGGGTAGATGATCATGAAGATTTGTACTTAGAAAATATTCCAAAACTCTAATATTTGACTTTTTTGAACCTTTTCTTGATTTTCCTTATTCTTGATATTATGCAATAATGCAAAAAGAGGATGGGATCTTAGGTCAAAAATTGGGGTATGACAATAAATATATTTCCAACGGTCCTCACCATCAAACATGCTAACATTGCTTTGATGACATCGTGTTCTCGGGATCTCTATCTTTCAATGTCGATATGATATTTCTTGGTGGAACCAAATTCTTGGTCATTTCATTCACCAATAGCTTCTCTTCCGGCTTCAACCGACCCGCCACAAGATGTCCCTCAAGCTCCATGTCCAACTCGTGGTTGTGTATGTCATCACCACTGTCATATGCCATAATTTTGTTTCTTTTGCATAATAACCACGAAGTCGGAATGGACATCCGCACTTCCTAGTTTCCGTAGAATCGGCTTTCAACTTCTTTTTAGGTGGCACGTACTTGCCGCTTCGTTCGCACTCCAACACAAAAAACGGCTTCCTACTCTTATCCCCGCCGTTGTCCGATCTCCTAACTATAATGGTAAATTTCAATTTTTGTGCTACATTTTTAGCCCATTTGATCAAAGCATCTTTGGAATCCTCTTTAGCCTCAGTCGCAAAATGATGTCCGGTGTCAATTGATATTGGTGGCGGTTGAACTCGAACCGGAACAATGTCAAGTGGTTGTGGCGGTTGATCTTCCATGACTACAAACCAAGCAAATGCAAATAATTTAATTAGCCACCTTTAATTGTTACAATCCTAATATAATACTAAGTACACACCTACAATACTAATAAGCAATTTATACTAAAATTTATAAGTCATTAGTAACCAATTATATCAAAATTTGTAACAAGTCAGAAGCTGCCAGTTTTTTTCCAAAACGCAGGCCTAGTTCGGTTCGTAAAAACCGAGGGATAGTTCGGTTTTCAGAAACCGAGCGATTCCTGTCAGACTACCCTACAAAACTAGACCTATGACAGCCACATTTAACAAAATTTAAATCGGTGATTACCTTAATTTCACGCTTTAATGAGTGT
The DNA here is from genome assembly GCA_951799995.1 of Trifolium subterraneum. NCBI lineage: Eukaryota > Viridiplantae > Streptophyta > Magnoliopsida > Fabales > Fabaceae > Trifolium > Trifolium subterraneum. Next base: position 54,017,595 of record OX637463.1, read on the forward strand.
TGGAACCTTTATAGCAACCTTTGATGTTGAATCCAAGCCTTGAATGAGCACCAAATAAGATTTGATTTGGGGAGGGGAATTTGAAAAGTTTTGCAGAAAATAAGAAGTGACTGGTGGTTGTTGTATATAAAGATATAGTGCGGTTTTTAAAAACCGAAAGGTGAGTTCGGTTTCTACGAACCGAGAGTTCTTGGCACAAATTTTTGATACCCCCGTGGGCAAAAACGTCAGTTTGGGGGGTAAAGAAGAAATGGGGAGTCAGAAAAGCAATTTTCAATATTTTATTGGGTTTACTTACGTTCTTCAGGCCCATTAAGTATCTCCTTATCATTTTCAGTTTCCCCAAAAGTTCACATTACAAATCCTATAATCCAAATCAGGGGAAAAAGTACAATTCTTAGATTAAAAGTAGTGCTTTATTTTTTTTTTCCTTAAATTGATATGTAATGGAAGTTAAAAAACTTTTAAGAGGGGAACTAATTTTTTTACTTGATTCTAAGAAGGGACTATTAATTAATTAAAAATTTAAAATATATAAATTGGTGAAGCGAGCTGAGGATCAAATTCATAACATCTGACATACTACTCAAACCACTCATCACTAGACCAAACCTAGTGACTTTGATTGTTATTTTTATTTTTTACATTGATGCAAATTCAATATTATTTTTTACTGGTAAATTCAATATCATTTTCACGTTGGTGGGTTACTTAAAAATATTATCGATTTTTAAGATTGTGATGCAAGTTCAATTTCATATAGGGGACATGAGGATACAAAGACAATGATTTGCAATTCCCATTTTATTTTAATTAATGTCTTAATTTTTTCAAGAAGATAAATTAACTCATCCAAATTGCCATTAGAAAAAATCGAACCTGAGACCTTAAGAAGGAGCACACTCCAGGTTCAAAGTCAATATCACCAGGCCAACTCAAGTGAGTTAATTAATGTCTAATTTTAATTTTAATATGTATATCTTAAACATATTATATCTTATATTTTTTTAAGGGTTAAATATGTTTTTGGTCCCTATAGTTTCGCAGAATTTCATTTTTAGTCCCTGGAGATTTTTTTTCACACTTTTTAATCCCTGAAGTTTTCTCAGTAAGTGTTTTTAGTCCCTACTTTTCATTTAACTCGTGCATATCATTCGAAATTTTAAATTTTTTTCTGCAGTCATGTTTAGTACATTATATGAATCTCTCTTACAAAAGTTTAATTTTTTTAACAAGAGATGAATTAAATATGAATTTTTTAGTTTTTTGCACATAAAAATTCATCTTATGCTAAAAAATTCTAAATTTTTATCGGAGATGTTCTCATAATATTATAAACATGAATACAAAAAACCGTTCAAAAATGTGAAAGTACACAAAAGTTTGATTAAAAATATGGATTAAAAACACTGACTAAGAAAACTTCAGGGATTAAAAAATATGAAAATAGAAACTAAAATTGAAATTTTTCGAAACTATAGGACAAAAATATATTTAACCTTTTTTTTAATGATTGACATATCGCAGTATCAAATACATATCTAATACCTGTATCGTATTCGTGCTTCATTGTTAAAAAAGTATAAATAAAATACTTACAATTGGTACTACAACATATCTGACTCAAAACTTTCCTGACAAATAATGAGGCACATGATAGTTGAAAGGCAAATTCTATGGTACATATGATAATTCTTAATGTACCGGTACATTCGGTAATTAAATTAATATGTAAGTGCATATTTTTTAAAGGAAATCATTTTTCTTATCATTAAATTGATTATAGTAACTAAATATTATTCATCAAATTTGTCAAAAATATAAATTTTGATATTTTTTGAATTTTTATTCATCATAATAGTCAATATTGATTTTTTTTTTCTAAAAAATATTAGAAAAATTAGTGCAATGGTTATAAACCATGAAATTGTGTTGTTTCTTGTGATATTATTATTTCTAAAATACAATAATCGTCTAATAGTTTTTTAATTTCTAAAAATAATTGTTAATTTACTAATTTAGTGACTTAATGTACCGGTACATTTGAATTATTCGAATGTACCGTAGAAGCTCCCTAGTTGAAAAACAATTGGAACAACAAAAAACGTTTTGGAACATGTAATAATTAATTGAGTAGAGCTAATTAATGAATAACAAGTGTACTACAAACACTGATTAAAGAATTTATAAAAAGAAATTTTACTACCAATAATAAATTGGTTTATAAGTGGTAAGAATCTTGATCCCCTTAAGCATGTAGTTAGGGGTTTAATTTTTAGCTCGTGCATATGAAGAAAATTCGGTGGAGAGGAGAATTCACCTCGTGTGCTCCATAGATTCCTCGATGAAAATTAGTCTTAACTAACAACAGTAAAACTTCATACCAATTAATAATATGGTAACTCAAAAAAATTGTTTATCGATAATAAATAGATTCAAGATGCAAGTGTTAACTAGCCCCTTTAAATTTGTTGGAAAAAAATAATCCATCTTATGTGTCCTACAAAATTTTCATTTTTTTTGTCAAGTAGTTTGGTGGCTAAAAATTCCGCCCTTAAGTTGGATAAGTGGAATGGCCGGAGTTCGAATCCCGATCTCCTATATAATACAATGTCCTACCAATTGAACTAAACGAACGGAACAAATTTTCATATTTATATCATGATAACATATGAAAACAAAAATTGTTTGGAAAATACAAATCAAACACATGTTAAAGTAATAAATCCACAATATTTTTAGGCAAAAATTGCTACTTTAATTGCTCAAACAATATTATATGGACACTTATAGCATTTTTCTAATTAATTATATTTTTTAATGTCAATATATTGGTAATAGTAAGAATCTTGTTAATAATCGAGTGTCCTAAAAATTTTGATTAAAGATTAAAAAGAAATTTTTATCTTAAATAAACAAGTCCTTAATTACTTTTATCAATGTAATTGTTATATAAGGTAAATAGATTTTTAGCCCCCGTAAAGTAGGTGGGTTTTGGTTTATTCCCCTGCATATTTTTTTGGATTATACCCTGTTATGTGAAGACTCTCTAGTTTACCCACCTTATGAAAAATGTTGACCTAAGATTCCACAAAAATGATAATGTGTCATGGTCAGTCAGAGGTAAACAAAAACTCGCTAACATTACAGAAACATATTTACCCAGTTATATATTATTTAACTTATACAGTTATACTAGTAATATACCGTGCTATCGCACGGGTCGTGAGGTTAAGTTGCGATTTATATATGTTACGCTTTGTAAAATAATTGAAGATAAAAAATCATGATAGAGGACCAAAACTTGCTGAAATTTAAGTAGGATCAAAAATCATGACAGAAGATAATTTAAGGGACTAAAATTAACTTACTAAATTATTTCATAGAAACTAAAAATGAAATTTGATATATTTATAAGAAAAACAATCAATTTAATCCTAAACTTATTTCTTTTGATTTCTTAACAAATGGTAATTCAAACTTTTGCCAATACAATAGTAATTGAATACTAGCTAGTAGTATTTTTTATGCATGTATAGTTTCTATTCTAAGGGTGAATGAATAGAATAGAGTTGAAAAGAACACAGAAGAATTGTTTCTCAGCTGCTAAGCAGTGTAAGAAAGTACTTAATTGGCATTTGGGTGGCTACAAAAAGGAGGTCACGAAAGGTAACATTGAAAAGTCTCTCTCTTTATTTGCTGTAACAATATATTTCATCTCCATGTGTTGTTTTTGTCAGCTTAATACAAGCTGCTGTAAAAGCAACATACCACTGAGATCAAGTGGGGTCCATAATCTCTAAACCTAAATTGTAGTGAATTCTCTTCTCTGCTTACTATGATCATTTTCATATTCATATTGTATATGTAATGTAGCTATGTGATATGTCCTTATATTACTATGTAGTAATATATTGAGAGGGACCCTTCATTTATTCCTATGTCATCCTCACCTCATCACTGCCCCAAATCAAACAAACGATATTACATAATTCCATTTTGCTCAGTTTGTTTATAGGACAAATAGATAATAAAACAAAAATACACAGATATGAATTTTATTTTTTATATGAGATTAGATATATATAAAAAATTAAATTTGGAAAATATAAATATCAAGTGTTGAAAATATTTTGTATGGAAGTGAGGAGTGTGAATTTTGTTGGTTAGTGATCAATACTATTATGAGATGAGATGCATGCATTATCTTATGAGATGAGATGCATGCATTATCTTAAAACCAATTATTCCATTCAACAACTCTTGAATAATGCTTGTATACACTTTTACTTATTTTAGTTTGTCCTACTTAAGTGGGAAGTTGAATTTAGATATGTGGGCGGCTTCTAATTACCTTAAGTGGGAGTGTATTGATTATTGTTAGATTGAGATTAAAAAGTGCTTAATACAAACATTGAGATACAACCAATATATTTAGACTTTGTTATCTTGAAGAGGATCTGGTTACATTAGAAAATTATTTGAGTTAAAATATTTTTTACTATCAATGACAAAATAATTACAAGAGTTGATTTGTTAATGCTAAGCTGTCTTGATGTTGGGTCGCCACGAGGGGGCAATCAGGGGGATCATCCACATTGGGTTAAAAAACAACTTTACAAGTGAGTTGGACACCACACTCTTACCCAAAACCTTAAGGTGTTAGGTTTATGGGCCCTCTCACTTATAAAGTGTTCAACCTCCACTATTCTAAGCAATGTGAGACTTAACACTCACACTTGCCGCAACAATCTCCCCCTCAAGTGTGAGTCCATCCATACCAGGATATGCTCCCTCTCAAGCGGAAGCTTTTTCAGTTACATTACACTTGTACCGCCGTTGCCACACTGCACACTGGACACGCCGCCTGACCACCTTCGTTAGGAAGACTTTCGATACAAGGAGTCAGTTCAACCCTTTGTCGAACCATCGGCTCTGATACCACTGTTGGGTCGCCACGAGGGAGCAGTCAGAGGGATCATCCACATTGGATCTAAGAACAACTTCACAAGTGAGTTGGACACCACACTCTTACCCACATTGACGCCAACTTGGGTAAGAGTGTGGTGTCCAACTCACTTGTGAAGTTGTTCTTAGACCCAATGTGGATGATCCTCTTGACTCTAAAGATAGTTATTAAGCTTTTTGACATTGATAACACTCTTGTTCAAAAATACCATTCTATGGATTTTGATGACCAAGAAAAGATTAATTCACAATTTCAACTTTGGAGTTTCATTATTGATGCTCGTTACACATCAAATTTAAAGAGTTTATCAACTATTCAAACATTATATATATATATATATATAATAATGTTTGCTACATATAAAAATATGAAATTTGCTTCTTAATTGACAAAATAAAAAATTGATTATATACTTCACCTTATTATGAATCATCAAGACTAAATTGAGAAACAAGATGGTAGTTGAATTTAATTTCTAACAGATAGCATGAGAAAATTAAAATACTTCACCTTATCATATTCATATTGTAAGAGAATTTTGTGCATATATTAGTATTAAGTCTATTATATAATGATAATTTACAAGTCACTCAATGTACGTAGAATATTATTTTTAAGGTATTTTAAAATCATGTCATCTCATTTTTTAACAGTCAACTTCGTGATTATTACAATTTAATATTATGATATATAATATAATTATACTATTTTATTTATAAATTATATTTATTTTGGTGGTTCACCCTAACTATTTAGTTAAAGTGTTAAACTCTACCACATATTAAAGATAAGTATGAGTGGAAAAGGACGATTATCTCTTAATTATGAAGGGTGTTTTGGCATGGCCACGCGGGTATTGCAAAGCGAAACTTTAAGTTGATTTATTAAGCTATTATTATAGATTTGGATTCTCTCATGCCTTTTCTGTCCAGCCCTCTCTCTTTTCTTTTTTAATTCAACAGTTGATCGATTGAATCACCAAACAAAAAAATATATCAGGATATATATATATATATATATATATACAGAGAGAGAGAGAGAGAGAGAGAGAGAGAGAGAGAGAGAGAGAGAGAGAGAGAGAGAGAGAGAGAGAGAGAGAGAGAGAGAGAGAGAGAGAGAGAGAGAGAGAGAGAGAGAGAGAGAGAGAGAGAGAGAGAGAGAGAGAGAGAGAGAGAGAGAGAGAGAGAGAGAGAGAGAGAGAGAGAGAGAGAGAGAGAGAGAGAGAGAGAGAGAGAGAGAGAGAGAGAGAGAGAGAGAGAGAGAGAGAGAGAGAGAGAGAGAGAGAGAGAGAGAGAGAGAGAGAGTTGGATGGTTGAGATTATAGCGGAATAGAAAGCATGAGATAAATAACTGAAGATAATTCAAATCCCACTATTATTGGTTCTACTCAAAGAGGTTGAGCCACATGATGGAGTATTTTGCAAAATATCATGAAAATACTGTGTAAGAACACATGTTAATGATTTTTATATTTGACTCTTTAACATGTGTCATTAATATTATACTTAGTATTCTCCATTAATTATTTATTATTTAGTGATTTAAGATCTATTTAGATTCAGGGTTGTTCCCAAGATTTTGAATGTCTTGTTCCAATTATGAAATTGACGCCTCATTTATTTATAAGTCGTAATTTCATTTTTTTTTTTACAGATTTATATATAAGTCTATATAAATAATTATAAATAAATAAATAAAAGTTTACATCAATATTAAAACGTTCGTACAATAATAAAACTACAATAGAATCATCACAAAATTAGTTATACATGCATCTATCAATCCAAACATATGTCAGTAGCATTTCAGACTATGTGCAACCACCATCTATTAATATTTGAGCATCCTTCTTACATTCTTTGCTACAAATAATTTTAATATATTAATTATAATTTTTTATTATATATATGCATATGCAGGGGCGGCCCTATACCATGGGCAACATGTGTCATGGCATAGGGCCTCTTAAAAATAAGGGCATTAAGAAAAAAATTATAGGGTAATAATATTAGTAAATTAGGGGGTGTAAAAATAATTATATTACAATACTGTTAGGTCCAGGCCCAATTTTTGTAAAGAAAAAAAAAAGGAATAGTGACATAGAATACGAAGACTTGATTGATGAGTTTGCTTCAAAAAATGCTGGAAGAATGACTCGTTTTAAGTAGTTATATTGTATTTTGTTGTTATTGTTCGACAACGAATCTTTTTTATGTTAATTACAAGAATGATTATATTTTTTTATGTTATTTGGAATTTAAATCGATGATATTTTTTTAAAAAAAAATTAAATTTCTTTATTAAAAAGCCACTTTTATATTTTTGCACATGACATTGAAAAACTCGGAAACACCCTTGTGCGTGCATATGACATATGCAGGCAAACTATCAAACAAAGATAATGCCCTAACAATTTGATGCCCTGGGCGCTCCTCTGAACACCTCCAAAAATCTTATACGAGTATTTAACTTCTTCTTTTTTATCTACTACGTACAGTATAGTACTAGTGTATACGAAGAAGAGTACGTACGTGTCTAGTAAAGAGTCAAGCACATGCATATACATCATATCGATCATGAACATCAACCACAGTCACAAGAGAGAAATTACTACATTACTTACTGTAAAATATTATAAAAATAAAATGGTTAATGGTATTATGTGGCATGCATTCCGTTTTCTGTCATCACCATCAGTCTTCCAATCTGATATCATCAGTCCTTATGCATGCCATACCATGCCAATATATACTTTGCATAGATACGCTCCTTTCTTCTTACAATAATATCCTACTCTTCCTGTAGCGCGTACTTTACAATTTACGGGAATTACAACATTGAAGTGTAACAACGCGAACAAGATCGCGTGGAGATATTACAAGAATGTGACGTCATCATAGCATGCAAAGGGTTAAGAAATGTGTCTGTAAGTGAGAAGAACAGAGATAACGCGTAGCGGCGTAAGCGCGCAACACATGAGAGAGAAACTATGTACTTTTTTTTTTAGACTAAATTGCGTTTTTGCCTTTTTGTATCCAAACTTCCACAAATTTATAATTTTGATGCATTAATTTTAATGATTTTAATTTTGGACAATGAATTATGTGTGGTGTCAGTATATGTGACAAAATATGCTAACGTGATATGTAAGTTAATGTTTATATAGGCGTTAGCTTGATCAAAATTAATTGAAGAAAATATTGTGCTGGTATAGATGATAAGAAATTGTGTTGGGTTAAATGAGACCAAATTTGTTTATCTAATGAGAGTGGTGGTCTAGTGATAAAGAATCGAGAATTGTTTAATCTGACATTACTAAGCAAATGAAAATGACGGTTATTTTCTGAAGGAGACGCAATATGGGCTGATTTGTTACGTTTCAGATATGGTCATTTACCTACTCAAATGTTAGGCAGGGATACTCATCTAACCGGAGCTAAGCGCTCGATCTGGTGGAAGGATGTAGTAAGTTTGGGTAGAGGTTTTGAGGCTGACTAGTTTAAGCAACATATCGGATGTTGCGTTGGTAATGGCCGAGACATTGGTTTTTGGAAGTTCAAATAGTTTGGGAGTCATGCTTTTAAAGAATTATTCCCTACTCTTTTTGCTAAAGAGACTAACCACGAAGTTTTCGTAGCAGGGAGGATGCAAGGAAATGGTAGTAATTTTGTGTGGTCCTGACAATGGGTTGAACAACTATCCGCGGACGAAGAACAACAGTTGGGAGAGTTAAAGGAGTTGTTGGTGGGTTTTTCTTTATCCCATTTCCCAAACAACTCTGATAGTTGGCGATAGGGGTGTCAAAATGGATGGATTGGATGGATTTGGATTGGATTGTTAATGGATGGATCAAAGTAATCCATTAACATTCAATCAAAAAATCCAATTCAATCCATCCATTAGAGATAAAATCCAATCCAATCCATCCATTATCATCTTTCTAATGGATGGATATTCAATTCATCCAATAAAATTAATTTAATTATTTTTTTTTATGAAAATGAAAAATATTTCAAAAACTAAGTTCAAACTTTAATTTAATTTTTTTCTTTAACTTAAATGTGTAAAAAGTAAAAACAATTCAAATAATAAGCCCAAACATTACATTTTTTTGACAAATGGGCCAAATACATGTGATAGCCAAAACCATTATTTTTTTTTTTTAATAACAGATTTTTTAATAATAATTAAATGTAGGTGGTGGTGGCCACCGGTCAACGCCGGACCTCCGGCGCCAGCGCGGTGGTTGACAGTGGCGGACCCAGATTTTCCGGTGGTCCCATGGTGGTCCGCGGCGGAGCTCCGGGGACCGGCACGGCGGCCGGTGGCGGAGCTTCGACAGTCGACCTCCACCTGCCACCCCTTTTATTTTAATAATAATAAATATAATATATTTTAATATTAAAATTATTATTTTATTCTAAATTGTAGAAAAACTGTTTTTTTTTAAATTATTTTAATAAACTTGTTTTTTGATTTAAAAAAATCTTTCTTTTAGTTTTTTTTTTAATAAAAAATCTGTTTTTTTTTAATAATTAAAACCAGTATTTTATTTTAAAAAAATTAGTTTCAAAAATTAATAATTTTTTAAATTATTAAAAAAAATAAAAAACCATTTATTTATAAAATAATAAAAGGTAGTTAAAAAAAGGTAAAAGTATTTATGTAAAGAAATTAATTTAAAATTTATTAAATTATTTATAAAAAAAAAAATTATTATTTAAAACTTTGATTTGTTTGTGTTTTTTATTTTTAAAAGTGGCAATCCATTGGATTTAAAATAAATAATAACCAATCATCCATTGGATTTTGAAATTAAGGTGGATGGATTGAATCCATCAATTTAATTAAATGGATTGATCCAATCCAATCCATTAACAAAGATTTTTACTTATGGATGGATTGGATGAATCCATTAGTGAATAGATTGGATGGATAATGGATAATTTTGACACCCCTAGTTGGCGATGTGTTTTAGGAAAAATTGGTATTTTTTCTGTTAAGTCTTGTTATGAATGGTTAATAGATCATAAGCAACATGACGAGCTGAATTTTAATGTTCTGTCTGCTATTAAAAAACTTTGGAAGAATGATGTACCGTCCAAAGTTTTGGTATTTGGATGGCGGTTCCTGTTAGACAGATTACTGACGAAAGAGACACTCAATCATAGAGGTGTTTTGCTCAATTTACACGATCTGTCGTGTATCTTTTGTTTACAGCATAATACCCATCTCGTTTTTCTTTGTGTATTCAACAAAAGAGTATGGGAAGAGGTGTATAAGTGGATAGAGATGAGTTTACCTACAGGTTCAGCTGGGATTATTCACTTTTCGATGTTTGGTGATATGGTTAAAACGAAAAAAGGTGGTCAGGCGTGTCCGACAATTGATTTGTCTGGTCACTACGTGGAATATTTGAAAACATCGAAATAGTGTTATTTTCAACGGTGCTATACCAAATGTTTCTTCTCTTGTGGATGAGATTAAATTTAGCTCTTGGGTTTGATATAGTAGTAGGTGCGGGCATCAGTCTAATGTATCGTTTACGGCTTGGTGTTTGGAACCTCTAATTTGTATTCAAAGCACATTATAATTTGCTTTGTGTTGTAAGGGATTGAGTAACCTTGTACTCCCTTATAATAATAATATCTTGCTTATAAAAAAAAAAGAAAAAGTTGAAGAAAATATTTTGGAAAAAAAAACAAAAGTTAAAGGATAAAAAATGCAATTATAAAAATTAGGAGGTTAAAATTACGTTTCTGAAAGTTATGGGTCAAAAATAAAATTTAGCATTTTCCGTTTGAAAAAACCAACTTAAACATTTATAAGCAAATTTGACGGAAAGGAGTATGATATTTTCAAATTTTTAATCCTTTTCTTAAAACCAATTATGTTGACTCTATTGACAAAGTCGGATTAATTTTTTAGCCCATTTTTATTAGTATAGGAAAAAAATTTAGGTCAAGTATCATACACTATTTTGGTCCTGTTTTCCACTAAAAATTTAACAAATAATTTTTTTTTTCATGTGAGCTTTTAACAAATTGTTCTCCACTTAATAAGATGTTGAGTGTCAAATTTTAAGTGGAAATCAACAAAAATGATGTCCGATACTTTTCTCCTTCATTATAATAATGTGGTGTTCTCACTTACCATGCGACACGTAGGTGCCATTAGTAAATTGAAAAATTAATTTCCCATGTCATTATTATTAATTTTATTTATAAATTAAAAATATTAAAAATCAATTAAATAAAAATATTTTTCTTCATCCTTAATAACACCAACACCATATTCATCACCATCATCGCATCATCATCTGGATCTTTCAATTCACTAATGTGTCACGTCATAAACAAGAACACACATCATTAAAATAGAAGGGGGGGTTAGAAAATACGTTGACATTATTAATAAGGTCTTCTAACAAGTGTTTTCGGGACACTCTTTAAGAATTTTAATTAAATAAATTTTATATTCAAAAAATTAAATACTAATAATACAATTTATAATGCATTAATTTACACATTTTCATAAACATTATATAAAAATTCAGTATTTAAATATTAAAGAGTGTTTTGGAGGCACTATGTATATACTTATTAGTATTTACTAATAGAAGAACTAAAAAATTCATTTTTAAAAATGGTACTGCTATCTGGCATCTCTGTAACCTTAATTAAGGAATTAAAAATAGAAATAAAAGAAAAATCATGTACTCAAAAAACTAAAATTTAGATTTTTAATCTGTTGACTACATTGTGTGTACTGAAGACAAACTTTTTAAATTTAAATTCTTAACAAGTGTCCTGAAATACTCTTTAGCATTTGTCTTTAAAAATGGGAAACCAAAAATTCAAAAATATCAAAATAGGAGGCTAAAAGTGCATTTATGAACAAAAATAAAAATAAAAACAAAAACAACAAATATTAGTAATACATTTTAAAGATGATTTGATTGTTTGATCTTCTTCAGTCATCTCTATTATGTTTCTAATTTTATATTAATCTTAGTCGTTTATCCACTAATATCATTAACCGTATATATGATAGATTGAGATGAATGAATGAAATTGCAGCAACACCGCTATGTAAGTATTTGAATTTTTTTTAACACGTTTGTGTTGGTCTGGTGGTATTGACTTGAGACCTGAGAGTATGATCCTCCTTAAGATCTCAAGTTTGATTCTCTCTAGTGTCAATTTGGGTGGGTTAATTTAGTTTATTTTAAAAAAAATATTTGAATTTTTTAAAGTGTAAAGTAAAAAAAATAATAAGTTCAATTCATAATTTGTAATGGTCTATTTATAATATCTGTCTTTAATTTATTAATCAATGACTAAAGTTATCCAATTTACTCTCTAAAGTGATTTAGACTCTGTTTGGTAAAATTAGCGGTTAGCTGATAAGCTAGCTTATAGCTTATTGCTGATAGCTTATAGCTTATAGCTTATAACTTATACACTAATTGAAGTGTTTGGTAAAATTAGTGGTTTAACTAGCTGATAATGTAAAATTACATGAAAGGACATTATCACTTTATAATGAAATTTATATCAATTAATATTTAAGATATTATTAAAAAATATTTTTTATTTAAAAAAATGATTTTAAATATTTTTACCTTTTATTAAAAAAGTAAACATTACAGTAAAATATATTTAATATGTATATATAAATTATATTATTGTAAAACTTAATTGCAACCTATACAATGAATACATAATAATAATAATATTATACTAATTTGATTCGAGATTTCACAATGCATGTGAGTTTTTTTTTTAGTACATTATGTGAGTTGTATATTACTTTTTTTAAATAAAAAATATATTTAATAGAGTAAATTAACTGGTTCGTATAGATCAGTGGGTGCAAAAATATACTACCTTTACAAATAAAAAGTCAATTTTTTGAACAAGTCGAAAAAATATATAGCTCCTATAATTAACTGGGCAAAAAAGTCAATTTTGTAAAAGTAGAGAGTGAAAAGTTAGTTCAAAAAAATTGTGAGGATGTTTACTCGTCATATATAGTAGAAGTGTTATATAAATTTTGCATAAAAATATAATAAATATCAAAACAATGTTAATTATGCTTCTTCAAAAAAGATAATTTTGACTAAATTATATTAATCCAAAATAATAATCAAAATAAGTACTAAATGGTCAAATTGAGTTTTAGTTAAAATAATAAGGGTAAAAGTGGAAGAAAATACAATAAGCTATAAGCTATAAGTTAATTGAAATAGCGTTTGAAAATAAGCTATAAGCTCGTAACGAAAAGACTGTTACCAAACAAGGCTTTTAGCTTATAAGCTATAAGCTATAAGTTAACTTTTCATGCTTACCAAACAGAGCCTTAATATGTAACTATGGAAGTAGCTGATCAATGGTCTACAATTAATGACCCATCTACTCGCTCTTTTATGGCAGAAATTTTATGTTTAAAATATCAATTATTATTATTATTGTTGTTGTTGTTGTTGTTGTTACAATATACCTCTTTCGTCCTAAATTATAAGTCTTTTTGACTGTAAATTAAGAAGTGTAATTAAATTTTGTATGAAAAGATAAATTATGAGTTGTTTTACAAAATTATTTTTTACTGATGATACGAGAAAGATAAATTAAATAATTGTAATAAAAAGATTAATAAATAGTTATGGCTATAAGAAAAAATATAGCATTAAATATTTTATTTGTACCGTAAAATGATTTATAATATGAGATAATTTTCCCCCTCTAAATAACTTATAATAGAGGAATTGCTCTTAATATATTATTCCATAGATTTTGAATTGTTCTATTCCCTCTCTTCGGCTTATGAATGTCAATGGGGAAGAAAAATTGTTAGAGAATGCTTCTCTGCCCCCCAATCTGCTCCTCGTTACCCACTATGGGGAGATATTTTTTCTCATACTCATTTTCATGGATCCCGAGGGTATCGGTGGAGATTCATAAACATGAAAAAATAACAAATATTCTACATTGTTAGTGAAATGATACAAGATTATAATGATAGAATGGTTGTCGTTGATTCTTCACTTACTAATATATTAATTTATTTTATAGAAAATAATTACATGAAAAGATAAAATGAACCATGTAAAATTATATAATATTAATGTTATTTAAGTAAGGGAAATGTTAACGTGTGCCCTTAAGGCACATTTTAAGAATACAAATGTAGTAATATTCCTTTGTAACTTGTGCATTATATTTTTTAAACATTAAATTCTAATGTGTTATTAAATGCATATTTCTACATTTAGCTACCTTAACATGTGCCCTAAGGGCACATGTTAACATGACCCTTTAAGTAATTAATATTGCTGAAGTCGGAAAATTTGCAGAACAAAGAATATTTTCCTTGTCCCCGTCTCGAAGTATCCTATGAGAACTTTATCCTCCATTTCCGTCTCTAAAGAAGAAAAAAAATCCTCAAACTCAAAACTAAAACAAATAGTTCCCACAAAAATTTCCGTTAACAAATATACAAATAATACTGTTTTTTTTTTACGGTTTGATTCAGTTGACTGTATTTTTAAACATCCTTAATCTCCACCCCAAAATGTCTCCGAGGAACTTTATCCTTTATCCCCATCTCTCCAGCAAATAATCCTCGAACTCAAACAAATAATTCCCACAAAATCTCCATTAACAAATACAAATTGACATTCTTCTTGCTTCCACTATAGGTATAATGGTGCAAGCAAGAAATGCTAGTTGCAATTAATCTGCAACCCAAAGGACCTCTCTCTATCTTTTGACAGTGGAAATGCAAAGAATTGGTCAGTGGTGAGTCAGTAGTGATAGTAGTAATCAGGAGAGAGTGAGTGTGTGTGCATGACGCAACAAGTATATTACTGGAAACCGTGCTTCATTGGAAGCGTGTGATGAGGTTCTGCGCATTTAAATTGGGCTCATTATACAATATACCATATTTTTGATTTAACTCTATCTTTGGATTTTTCTACATCTTCATGCATAACAAAACTTCATGGTCAGAGTCCACCAAGGGGACCCCTAGCCAAGCCTTGTAGTAATAGTAGAATCTTTTATGTCTATATATGGCGGCAGACGATTTATAGTTCCACAAAGAAAAATTAAAATTATAAATTTAGCAAGACATACGATTGATCATTTAATGTGCAAAATGTAGGTAATGAATAAAACAGTACATCACATAATAATAACACAGGACAAATATTTTAGATATTAAACAAATTTGATTTTGGATAATTTTTCGTGGATAAAAAGTGATTTGGATTTTAGGCAACTTATTTGGAGGATAAACAATTGTCTCGTAATTTAATTAGTGAGAGACATAAATTTTAGTTTTTATCCAGTTTCTTAGTCTCAATTGTTTGTCCTGTTCTAAACAGTACATATAAAATTGTCATTTCTGTGATTTCCCTTGTTCCTTTTATGAGTGGGGGTAGAGTTTGTTGGGTTGTCATGTTGGCTTCCACTGGGCTAGGAGGATTTTTTTTTTTGAATAACAAATATATTATATATAATATAAAAACGAAAAAAGTACAGGGAGAAAGTTCAGTAGATCAAGAAAGTACAAAAAGTACACTCCACCAAACCACATCAATTTCTAAGACAAAAAATAAAATAAAACTACAAGAAAACAAAAAAGGTAGACCACCAACAAATTAGAAGCCCTCGAAGGCACTACCACGAGAAAAAGAATACCCATCAGGAGGAGAGGTAGGGAGGATTGAAAATCCTTTTGTTGCTGTCTCCCACCTGTGGTTGATCCTTGCATCTATCTTCCCGAGGTATTTTCTTATTCTCGTGGAGGTGCCTTTGATAGGCTCTAGTTTGGTGGTGGTGTGCCTCCTTGTTTCTTTGTAATTTTATTTCCTTCTTTGTTTTCCTATCTTACCTTAGAGATTGTTAGCTTCAGATAAAGTATACTTTTGGTACCTATTTATGTTTCCAAACTTTATCTTGTAATGCTTTCGTTTCTATATTTATATATAATATATTTATCATTAATTAAAAAAAAATATTACTACCAACATTTTCTAACATATGTGAATATGTGCTTATTGTAATACCTCTTTATGTGATTTTTTTTTGAATTCGTAATAAAAATAAATAATGTTTGTTTATGCATGGTATAGTAGGATCGGAAACCTAGGTCATATGAATTATAATAAAAATAACGTATGTATAGATAGAAAAAGATGGATTGAATTGAAGGAGAAGCAGATAAGTCATATCGGGGAGCTGAGATATTCGTACTAACGTTGATGTATATAAAGAGTGGTCAGAGGGCCATCATTGTCTCAATTATCAGCGTGGGTGAGAGATCGATAAGTGTGTATATATGTACTGTACCTTGGTCTTTTACAATAGAGAACTCCTTAACACATAAACGAAACTTGTTTCAATTTCTAGTACTACCATTTGCATTTCAATATTCTACGTAGTACAAGTTTATTGATTTAATAAATTATAAAAAGCATGGACTAATTAATACTTCATCCGTCCCATATTATAAGGGAAAAAAAAACACACTTATTAAGAAAACTAAAACTTGAGAATTTGAAATATGGTTTTGTGGGTTTTTCTTGAAATAAGTTATATGAGAAGATGTAAAAACAAATTTGATTTGTTGTTGTTTATTGAGAAAATGAGAGAGAAAAAAATTAAATGCAATTTGCATTTAATTTTATAAGAATAAGTAAAAAACATTCTTAAAAGTTGTTTTTTCCCTTATAATTTGGGACAAAAAAAAGGGTCATTTTTCCGTTATAATATGAGACGGAGGGAGTACTTTGTACTAGTGGCTTGTATCTTGAAAGTGAAAATTAAATATGGTCCTTGGATAAGTTGCATTAGGAAGTACTCCCTCAGTAACACTTTATAAGCAAATTTGACTTTTTAGGTTCATTGTAGATTTGATGTATTTGGTTCATAATAAAGACCAGATACATTAAATTTATAATGAACCTAAAAAGCCAATTTTGCTTATAAAGTGTTACGGAGGGAGTAAGTCAACAATGCAAGGGGGAAAGATGCTAGTGTTACTATGTTAGGGTCTAAGATTTGGTGAAATGTTGTTATGTGGTCTTGATAATTGTATGGTTCAAAAACATGCTTTATTTAATTAATGAACTTAACAAAATTGTTTTTCGCTTATATTCAAAATCGAGATAACAAGTGTTAAACAAACAACAAAGTATTAAACATGTGTTATTTAACTTTTAAAATAAAAAATTTCTTTAAATATAATACTTAAAGAGTGCTCAGGAGGCACTCGTTAGCGAAACATTTAAAAAAGTTATTAAAATTTGAAATATCCACTCCCTCGTCCCTAGTGAGCATATTACAATATTCCTTGCCAAGTACCAAGTTAGATGGTATCAAAGTGAAGTAGAAATGTCACGTGTTATTGCATGAGTTTTGAAATAAATTGGTATATATGTGGAAGCTAAGTGTCCCCTAACTTGATCAATATTATCTACTAAATAAAAGGTTTATTTATGAAAACTGAGGAATTATTCAGAAAGAATCAATTTAATCCCTCTAATAAATCGGTAAATACTTCTGCTACGGAAAAAATGTTATAAATAATATAAAACCATTAATGTAGTCTTTCCTAACAGCTTAAACTTTTGGGATAATCGGTTATCTGACATGGTATCAGAGCCTCTATGACTAAGTGGTCTAGAGTTCGACCCCGCTCCCCTCACTTTCTAATTAAAAGTGGAATTTAAGCATATGGTAGGTGGGCCAATGCATTATCCACGCTTCAAGCCCAAGTGGGCTCTTGCGTGAGGGGGCGTGTTAGAAATAATATAAAACCATTGATGTAGCATTTCCTAACAGCTTAAGCTTTTGGGATAATCGGTTATCTGACAAAAAGGTTGTGATAGGAAATGTTCAATTTTTCATGCTCTTGCTATGATCAAGTCATTCTCTTCAAATAATTCGTTCAACCAGAATAGCTATAATGTCCTAAAGTTTTTTTATAACGTTTGTTTAACTTCGCACAATTTGATATATAATGTTCTTCCCTAATGATTCGAGGTTGGAGTATTGTTGACGTTGAATCGGATGGATTTATAATTTAAAATTTGTGGTTATTTTTTTTTTTGTCACAAATAATTTAACATTGTGCCATTTGTGTCCAACAAAAATGGACAAAAACATTTGTGACTTTTTCCACTCCAAATTCATTTTTTTGCATGTTTGTTGTATATATATCACACTTTATTTTCTCACTCCCAAATTTTTTCTCTAGATTCTCTCTACTATTCCCCCCCCGCATTTTAAACTTTCTTTTTTAAAAATGATTTACGTGTTCTTTTGTTTTGAAATATATAATTTGTATTACTTTTACTCTTCTTTTTATTCCTTAAAAAAAATCGTTTTAAAATCTGGCACCATTTGTGTCAATTCAATGCCACAAAAGGTTATTGTTTTTTCTTACGTCGCCGTCGACTAACGGAACATGCCACCTAACCACCATTGTTAACACATAGAGTCAGTTGAACCCTTATCAAATCGTCAACTCTGATACCACTGGTGGATGATAAGACGAGCCCGTAAAATTGATTTGGATATCATATATTTACTCATATCCGTAAGACATTGAATTTATAATCTCTCTCATTTATATGTTGGCCAACCTTCATTTTTTCAAATAATATATTGAACTTCCAACCTCAACAATTGCTACACAACAATCTCCCCCTGACTCAATTAAATTCATTAAACTTCCTCTCAAGTAGAAGTGTTTTCAACCGCATACTCTTTTACCGTCATTGGCGTACTGAAAAAACACACATTAGTTTAATACAATTATTGGATTGTGAGGGAGATTTTTGAAGATTATCCATATTGGACAAAAAACAATCACAAATACGAGTTAGGCACCAAGTCTTTATTCACCCATTAACTAAAGACATTCAATTTAATTATCTCACTTATATATTCCTCAATCCTCACATTTTTCAAGTATTCTTGAAATTTAAACCTCATATACTTACTATACAAATAAATTCAAAGTTCAAAATTTCCACAATTGCTTACACTAAAATATAATACTACTGGAGATTAAAGTCATCACTGGAGATATTATTTTTTGTCCTTTTAAGATAATTAATAAATGGTTGTGACTTCAATTTCCCGAAGAAGTTACTTTTACTTTCACACGTTTTCCCAAAGTAATGGATCTAGTGTTAAATTTTTAGCAATAAACCTGTCAATAATTTTTTTAAGTTACATTGAAGGAAAGCTGCAATCACAGTGTGAGTTGAGCATGAAAATAGCTGCATACAGAAACTCCTGGTCTCTGTCCATTGTCATGTTTATGTGAAAATCAGGTGTTACGCACGTGCATGGATCTCAATATCCATCAAATATTGGAGTAAATGTGGTAAGAAAGAAAAAGAAGAAAAAAAATATGATAACTAAATCTACAATAAAGAAGAAAAATATATGATAAGTAAATCTACAAAGAGATTGTTTCTTTGAAAAAGGGGATATTTTTTATTTTTATTTTTAAAGTACATCTATAAACTAGTAATAATAAGCTATAAGCTCGTTAAAAAAATTGTTATCGAACGTGATTTTTTCCTTTTCAATACAAGCTTATAAATTATAAGTCATAAGCTCAAAATTTGGTATTATCAACTGAGTCTCGATATCTATTAGGCAAAATCCCGTTGAAGACCACCTTATTTCTAAGCTTCCAAGTACACTAAGTAGTAGCTAACCAAATCAAGTGTCTAACATGATTACTTTTTTTTTTATTTTACCATGTTACCAAAATCTAAAAAGTGATTCCAACCTTCCATCCATATTGGTAATCTATACCCTATCCATCTAAATACCTCATCCCACACACCTTAATAAAAGAACAATGGAAGAAGTGATTGAAGCGATTTTCACTATTCATGAAGCAAAAAGTACAAGGAAGATCATGTGAGTTGAGTAAAATAGCTTTGTGGTTTGGGGCTGCCCTCATAGGTAAATTTTGTAATAATAATAATCTCCAACAAAAAAATTTATCTTAGAAGGAACGTCATTCTTCTAAAGCTTCTGGATGACACCCAAAACATTAGAATCCACGGTATCGAAATTTCGAAATTCAAGCAAACAAGATTTTACGGAAAGAAGACCAATCGAGCTCGGCACCCAACTCCACCTATTATCGCCACCCGAGTGAATGGAGAGTCTTGCTAACAGATTTTGAAGCTCAAGCAACTGCTGATTTTCGTTGTCCCTTAAATTATCACACCACTACCAAGTCCAAACATGAAACACACCATTCCAATTCAACATATCCCATATCATAGCATCTTGAAATGCTTCTTTAGAAATAAAACATTAAAAGGTTGATTTCCAAACCATTTAAACTTTCAAAATCTTATATTATAACCATTGCCAACAAAACATTCCACGTTGGATATGGACCAATCATCCTCACCTACTCTTCCAATAGCTAGCACATCCTTCCACCAAATAGATTCCTTCCAACACTCTTACTTAATTATGAATGTTATGAGAAGATTGTCATTACAATTAAGAGTAGACTAATAAATGTGGTTTCTTTTTTACACGAAATCAAAAACATATGTACATCTAACCGACACCATTCAAGATATGGTTGATGAGTAGTTAGTACATATTATAAGAATTGGAGAGACCTATATTCAACCACAAAAGCTAGCTTGAGAGTTAAGGTTTGCACTATACTTATAAAGACTTTTTTTCCATATCTCTAGTCAATGTGAGATTGCTAACACATCCCCTCACGCCCAACACTATTGGGCTTGGTGCATGAAATCAACAACGGGTGGCCCAAATATGGGAGGTCTCAACAAAAAACAACAAATGAATCTAGGATAGACTCTGATACCTTATTAGAATTTGAGAGGTCTATACGCAACCACAAAAGCTAGCTTGAGAGTTGAGATTTGCACTACACTTATAAAGACTATCTTTGTCATATCTCTAGTCAATGTGAGATTTCTAACACATATGTTAATTAGTAAGAGTATTTAATAATGAAAAATGTTAATATGTCTCTAAGATAACATGTTAAATGGATTAATTGTGTATTAAAAGACACATGTTAGGAGGAAAAATGTTATAGGATGTTACATTAAACACTTTTTAACCAATTATTACTTAATTATTATTATAGTATTCCTTGACATGACTCTTACAAACAATAACTTTGCTCCGATATCTATTCAAACAGTCTTGTATGAGTACGGATAGCAAGTAAGTAAGTAACGTGAAAAAGTTTTACAATTCCAGATTTCCAGGTGGATTGCTGTTAGTTTAGTTAAATATACTCTTACACTCAATTCATTAAACCAAAAAAAAAATAAAAATACTCCTATGCTATGCATATGTAATAATGTACTTGTAACTACGTCAACTATTTTACTTTTTCAGATTTCACTTTATTGTTTATTTTATTATTTTTTAAAATTTAGGAGTATTTGTATTATTTTACATTTTACTTTAAATTTTTGTTTGAGAACTGAAGTGCCATTCCATTCCATTTATGAAACTGTTTTGTACAAAAAGCTAACACTTGAGTAGTTAAAAAAGCGTATGCTCCTAAATACAAAATTGTACATACACAGAAAACCAAGAACAAAAAAATAAAATAAAAAAAAAAACAAGAAAAAAAAAACTAGCTAGCTAGTACAATTTCGAAATTACCCCCCAACTCTAAATTCTCCAATTCATTTATCTCCTTCTTAACAAATAAAAAACTTGATAATTATGATCATGTTTTGTTAAGTAGTATGATATGTGAATCACTACAACTCTTGTTCTTAAGTGTTTTCCATTGATTAGTAATGTCTTCAGAAATTTTGATGGCATCAAAGTATGTTCCATGTAGACCTCTTCTTGTGAACCCCACCGTATACAATCCTTGCTCACCTTTCCAACCATGAGGAAAGGGTGTTTTTGGCATTCCATCTTTAGTGAAAAAATCATTCCCCTAAAAATCAAGAAAAAATAATAAATTAATTAAGATAAACCATATAAAAAAATAAGTGTAAAAAACTAAAATAATGATAATATTTTTCTACATATGCAAAAAAAAAAGAAGCTAAAATTGAGTTAAATTAATTAAATAATTAATTTGAAGCAAAAGGAATTAATTGACCAAAAGTTTAGTACCTTTTTTGACAATAAGAATAGTACTATTGAAAAGGGTCTTTTACAAGTTGCTTGCAAGATTAAAGATAGATCTTTCATGAGATTGTTATACATCATAAAACGTCACAATGAAAGCAAAGTTTTTAGTTTTCTATAAAAAATAATATTTTAATGTATAAAAAAATAAAAATAAATATTAGTAAAAAATTGTTAGAGAAGAACAACACAAAGCACAGAACCCAAACAAACTGATTTTATTCTTTGATCGTTTTTGCATGAAGAAAAGAAGACATTTGTATGTTTCTGCTCTCTGCATGTGTCCCAATTCTAAGATAGTGATAGGTCATAAGTGCTTCAATAATAAGATAAAGCTAAAAACATAATACTATATAACAAATCAATTTTTAACCTTGAGCCAACTAGGCACATTGCTCTTGTATCCTGTTGCTAAGATTATTGCATCAAATTCCTTTTCTTGTCCATCCAAAAATTTTGCACCATTTCTTGTTATTTCCTTCACTCCTTCCATCACCTATACAAAAAATTCATCAATCTTAGCCTCAAGTATATCTATACCAAATTTAATTTAAACATTGAATTTTATATGCTCAAAGACCAACTAATCTGACGAACACCAATTTCAACCTTGTATGGACTGACCTTGACCCAACACAGGAAGTGTCGGAAGAGAATTAAGTCTGAACTCTTTACCACCAGACCAATCCACATGGACTATTTCTTTTTTAAATTTAAATTTAATTTTTTTTGTAACAAAAAATAAAACCATACCTTAATGTTACCAGATTTAATTTGTGCAATTTGACCAACATCAAGTACAGGAGTTTTTCCTGTGGCAAGTTTAAGCTCTATAGGACCAGTCTTAGGCCTTTTGATACCATAATGATTTGTGTTTCCCAAAAGGAAGCTTGATACTAATAAGAGAAACTTGTCTACAAATTTTAATGGAAGCCATTTGTATAATGACATAGCTATTCCATATGTTGAGAAACCAAACATATCTCTTGGAAGAATATGTACCTAGTAAAATCATCATAAAAAAAAACATTGCAACAAAGTTAGCCAAAAAGTACATACTCCAAAGTTTGATGATTATTTACCTAAATGGGAAAACTACATATACATGACATCATTTTAAGTAGTAAACAATTATCTATCATGATCTATGATAACATTATTAAACAATCATAAAAATGTTACCTTTATGAATGACCTTATTAAAAATATTCATTCATAACATACATAAAAAAAAGTTCACAACATAACCACATGTTAAAATCACAGCCAATTTGACAAAATTTGAAACACTGTTATGTAGTATGTGATTTTGTCAAACTCATCGTCAATTTTTAAATATGCATTTAATTTTTTATATATTAACACAAAAGATATGTGTATGTGACCTCGATTGAAGTTGTATCAGTCACATTAGAGTGTCATATTTTATAATATCAAAGATTGCGACGCGATGAAAAATTGAAAGAAAAATTAAGGGAACTTACTGTGTTTCTAGCAACCAAGTGAGGCATAGCATTGTGTCTACAAAGATCCAAGCTAACTTCCATACCAGAATTACCACAACCAATGACTAAAACTTTTTTGTTTTTGTACTCAGAACCAGATTTATAATCACTAGTATGAACAACAGGACCATGAAAATGTTCCATACCATGAATAATAGGAATAACAGGTTCAGCATTTTCACCAGTAGCAACAACAAGCCAAGGTGAAAAATACTGAAAACCATCATGTGTTTTAACAATCCAAATTTCAGAACTTGAATCAAACTCAGCACTAAGAACAGTTTGATTAAACCTAGGATGAATATCAAAATGATCAGCATAAGATTCCATGTAAGAAATGAACTGATGTTTTGTAGGATATTTAGGAAAAGTTTGAGGAAAATTCATCAAAGGAAGTTCACAAAATTGTTTTGGTAAATGAAGTTTTAAACGGTCATAAGTTCTGTTTTGCCATAGTGAAGCTATGCAATCACTTCTCTCAAGAATGAGACTTGGAACACCTTGTTCTGATAAACAAGCTGCTACTGCTATACCAGAAGGACCAGCTCCTACAATGATAGGTCCATGAATCCATACACACTTTGCTTTTTCTTTGAAAGGATCCATGAAAAATACTACTACTACTAGTAATAACTTGAGTTTAGTGTAGTGAAGTGTGTTTTTTTCTCACTTTTTTGTGTTGTGTGAATGAAAAAGTGAGAATTTAAAGAGTTAGGAAGGAGTTTAAAGGTGAAGTAAGAAAAGGGTCAAAGGAAAATTCAGAGATTGGTTAAAAGGTTGAACCTTTTTAATGAGGCGTGAAGGTTAAGGAAAGGATTTGATTCTGGTTTTCTCAAGGCAATTTCTTTACAGCAGTGGTGAAAATATATAGAGGTTTTAAGTGTGTATTTATTTATTTATTATCTTTTATTTATTTAATTTTTGGTCGCTGATATTGATTTCGAACATGAGAGTGTGCTCCTTCTTAAGATTTCAGGTTTGAGTCTCTCTTAACCTTTTTATTCTCTCTCTGAAAAAGAGAGACCAGTGATTCAGAGTTCAACTGTGAAGTAAGTAAAGTCTGATTAAAAATTGTTTCCACCAGAAATCGAATTTGGATTCTTCTGAACAATTTTAGGGAGAATTCATTAACCGCTTAATCCCGATATCTTGTTTTTAATTAATTAATTTATGATGATGATGTATATATGATGTGTGTATGTGTACTATTGTGTGTATTATGTGTGTGAATAGAGTAAATGAGAGTTCATTTATGCATGGTGTGGTTTTTTAAATTTGATTTTTTGTTGGAATGAGTAATGAGTTGCAGTCACTCATACAGCAAAAAAATTTGTTTTATTTAACTATGTCACGCTTTGTCAGTACTCTGACTATTCTCTGCTTTCTGTGGCCCATTTTTTCCAATTTACAAGTAGTATCAACTACCCAGTTCACAATAATAACTGTAATTTTAAAAATAAATAATTAATGATTTTAAATTTATAAGATTAATTAAATTTTTTAAGTAGAGGTTGGCCATCAGAGTTTACTAGGTAGAGTAAGTGCAAGTTTCAAATTTTAGATAATGCTGATGCATTAACATATTATCCATAAATAAGATTTTAATGTTGACAATGATAGTTGAACTCATGCTTTTTTGGATGAATTTATAGAGTTAAATCCTATCTTCCACTTTTATTTAGTTTGCTCTCATTTTTTAATTCAACGGTTGATTGATCTATAAAATAAAAAAAGAATAACATAGTTTAGAGAGGAAAAAAAATGCATAAATAGTTGAGATGAACGTGAAATGAACAATATGAGAGAAATTATTTGAGATGGTCTAAATCCGAATTTATAGAGACAGAAGAGAATGGTTAATTATGCAACATTGGTAAATATAAGTGACCATAATGCATCGGATTCTAGTTCAGTGAAAAAAGTTTGACTTTGTAACCTTAAAAGGCTTTTCAGAGGGATTTAGATCCCCTGCTGCCTTTTTCCCGTATGCCCTCTCTACTGTCCTTTTATGTGTTTATTTCTCTTGTAATTTTTTTCTCACATCATCACCTCTTTATTTTTTATTTCTATCTCCTCACACACATAAAATCACATAGCTTCAGTGTTGTGACCGAAAGTGATCTAATTCCTTTTCAGAGACAATTGTAAAATTTTAATATAACCAATTTAATTAATGCTACTATTGTTTTCTCTTATTCTAATTTTTTTAAAAAAATGTAAGTGACCAAGTACAAATACTGTAGTGTATGTAATGTGTATAACTATAGTACTATGAAATATGGATTTTGGGTTTGTAATGTTATATGACTGTTACCAAAAGTTGAAGTATGGGAAGGGAGATTTTAGAAGCAATGGAGAGTACCAAATTGGCACAATATGTAATGTACTAACTTAGTGTATAGAGTGAGTGAGTGAGTGAGTGAGTGAGTGAGTGGAGGGTGTGGTGTGTCAGGAAATGGTGAGTGGGGTCTAAAGTGGAAGCTATTTTATGTTGCTGTGCTATATGCAGCAGATGATGAATAATGATCATAATGATGATGATGATGATAACAATAATATTGGAGATACCTTCATAAGTACTATACATAAAGAAAGTAATTGCTGCATATTGGTAAACAGCTTTGAGAATAAGGACCATCTTTGTGTGACATTAATAGTTCTGTTTTTGTTCAATTATTTTTCAATTAGTAGTATGGTATCACAATCTTTTTTGTTTTTTTTTTTAAAAGAGGTATCACAATCTTTTGTTCAATCATTAATATAGTTCTGTTTTTCTTATACTAAGATTTATATAATGTGTTTTTATCTATTTTTAGATTACAAAGTCATGAATTTTTAATCTCAACCGTTCACAAAGTCATGAATTTTTAATCGGGTGACCAAGTGAAAAAAATATTAATAGAGATTAAAAACACAATTCATGTAATTTCATTCGAATAACCAAATATCAAATACTAGGATTCCTTTACTAGGATACTAATGATTTTAATCAAGTTCTATTTATCCTTAATAACAAGGGCATAGTTACTTATGAGTTATGACAAATAGGAATAAAAGATATATAGATATTAAAAGAAAACCCCTTTAATGGTATCAAAACCAGCATCCTCTAGGTTTCCTTTACTAGGATACAAGTTACACCTCTCAAAATACTCAAAAAGATACATGAGCTCTACTAAAAGTGTTGCAACTTAAGTTGTTCGACCTGAACCATGCGCCCAACGTACACGCCTGTGCTTTAGGTGCTACTTGTCAAATCCAAATTTGATAGGATGTGCTAAAAGGCACACTAAGCGCATAGGTCTGCGCTCAAGTGCTCGCAGAGCAGAACCAAATTGTCAAAAATTGTAGAATTGTGCTCTAAGCGCAGGTTCTTGCGTTCCAGGGCACATGATTTGATGCTTGCGTTTCACCGCACTTTTATAACCCTTTAGAAATTCAAATAGATTATGGTGCCTTGATGAAAGTGGTTTGCTATAAGATGTTACCTTCAATTTGCAAGTGATTTGACTCCATTTGAACATCTACAATTTTATATATGATTGAAATATCACACATAAGTTATGTTGCTTTCCCAAAACTCAACACTAAACCAATATGAAACAAAACAAAACTACACAAAATGTTTGGTTAATAAAAAAAATAAAGCATAAACACTTTATTTAATCCAAGAACCATTTATTTAAAATAACTCTAAAATCAAAGTTAAATTAAAATAAACAAACTAAATAATTGACTCCACAAATTCTAAAAACTACATTAAATCATCAAACACTTTTGACAAATAATTGGATCGTATGTCATGAGAGGTTTAATAATATCTATCAAGCACGTACTATAGAAAAAGATATTTTCAAAGTGGTCGGCTCCATAAATGGATATTTGTAACCTAAAAAGATCATTTTCTACCTTCCTTAGACAAATACAAAATATGGTTAGACAACTACAAAATATGGAATGATGAGAAACTTATTTTATATTGACTAAACTTTAAATCGGTAGAAGAAAACATCAAGTAAAATGATTAAGACTAGAATATTTAAAGAGCTGAGATATAGTGGTCAATTTGTGTGAACTTTTCTGCCCCATAAAATTTTTTGTCTGAACTTTTAGACCATGAGCTATTATAAGTTCAGTCCATAAACACTATTAAAACAAAATTGTTTTTCCGACCCCTGTCTATTTCTTTTCTATCCCCAAATTGACGTTTTTGTCCTGGGGGTATGAAAAAAAATTTGCTAAGAAAATTCGGTTTTTACGAACCGAATTGTTTGCCAAGCATTTGCTATTAAAATTGGGTTTGTTCCATAAGTCCAATATCTTATTAGAGCCCAATGCCGATTAATAACATGTACAAACACAATTATTTTTAAAAACAAATAGAGCCATTGGTAAAAATAAGACACGGACGGACCAATATAATTTAAATTCTATTGTGTTTGAATTTGATTTTTTTTTATTAATCTAAATCTTTTTCCTTTATATACAATAATTACACATGAACAAAAGGTAGACGAACAACAAGCTGCGCTACTAATCATTTTTGAATAGCAAAATTCAATCTTAGAAAAACTACATCTACTAGACCTTTTGTCCTCAATAACCCACATGACAACATTTGATCTAAAGTACAAATTGTCTAATTATAAAAAATAATATTTTGTCCATTAAACATTATATAAGTGTGAGTGTGATTTTTTCTTTAAATAATAATAATAAGGAAAATGTTAAATAGTGTCTCCGGGGCACTCTTTAAGTCCTTAAATAATAAGTTTTTTTATATAATTTTTATATAAATGTGTAAAGTCAACGCATTTTAAATTGAAATGGTTCACTTTTTTAATAAATTATTTCTTAAAATGAAATGCTTAAAGAGTGCTCTAGAGACACCGTTTAGCAAACCCTAATAATAATAATGTTGTTAGTCCAACATGACAAACAGCAGGATAAAGGTCGAATTTGACAATTCAACATTTTTATCATGTTTCACATTTATAGCACTATTATTAGTTGAAACAATTATGTTTACTTAGGCACAATATGAAGCAATAGCGCACAATGTGGATATATATACTTAACACTGCTTGGAGAAGGTTTTTTTTTTTTTTTGGCAATACTCATTGGAGATGTTAAAAAGTCATAACTGATGCACAAAATTCCTTCATAGTGTAATCATTTGATGTGCAAAGAGAATCACATTTGTGAGCTATTAGTCGATTTCTCAGCTAAGTTTCAAATTCAACATATTAAGCAAAATGAGGAAAGTCCATGCCTTGAGTAATGATCCAATGTTTGGTAACATATGTATTAGAGTTTATGCTTTTGGGACTTGAATGTATTAGGTTTTAGTTCAATCCGGAATATTTCACGTTAAGCTGACATCTACGTCAAATTTTACTATCGACACTAATCTGATGCTATATAGCTCTTTTTACTTTGGGGGTTCCACTCATCTATTAATAATCTTCATGTAACCTATATATGGATAGTCCTTTTTGTAACTCAATTTTGAATGAGAACGACAATCAATTTATAACTTAAACAACAAAGATTAGTATATTAGGTGAGAGGGGGCGATAACTTGAATATCATATTGAAGATTTTCATTTTTCTTCTCCCTTTCTATCTTGTCAACTATCCGCTATTATTTACTAAAAAGAGTCATATATGATATTTAATCTATGCTTGTAGATGTCTAGAGAAGAAGAAGATCAAACACCCAAAGAACATGCATAACAAAACTACATTAAATGACGAAATAAATAAAGTCCACTGGCTTTGAATGCATATATGGTATTGCTGGATACGAGATCTACAGAAAACAGATTCACTTGGTGTACAAAATCTATCATAGAGGATATCCCTACATGATCTTACATGGAATCTATATGTTTGACATTTCGATTCTTAATTTGACTATATGCATTTCAATACTCATTAATTATATTACTCTTTAGTAATTTCTTATCTTGTCTCTCTTATCTTACATGGAATATATGTTTGTCTCTTTTATCTTCACATTTTGCTCTGCACTCTATTTTTATTCACCGGATTTTATTCCTTTAGAATTTTACTAGTAAGGTTTTTAATAAGGCGTGATGTTGTCAATAATTGGTTATGCATCCTTTGGTATTGGCCTAATCCTCCCATTTCTCTCTGTTTTTTTTTTTTTTTACTTATTTAATAATATTTATTGGAGTGTTGCAAATGATAGTTGATGGTTACAGAGTGTAAACATAATTGGAATGCCATATTTAGACATGACAATGGGGCAGAGGCGAATTTTGCCCTCCCCAAAATCATTCCAATTCTAAGCAGGGATAGAAAATATAACCACAAACTCATACCTAACGGGGAGTATCCCCGTTACGTCTCTTTCCGTATAAATTATAATTGTATTTTAGTATTTTTTTTATTAAAACAAAGTTAAAAGTACAAAATTATTTTGTTTCAATATTTTTTTAATAAATAAATAATAGAGAAAATAGTTTGTTTATTACTCAAATTAAAAATAAAAAATAAACATATGAATGTAATAAAAAAATAAATAAACATATTAATATAAATTAAGAGATTGTTTAAGAGTTTTTAATTTAAAAGAAGTGGAATTTAATTTTTATACAAGCAAGGTGTGTATCAATGTCCCAATTACCCGCTCTAACCCCATCTTTTGAAATCGGGGAAAACTCAAACCCGAACCCAAACTCAGACAACTCCGATTTTCTCCGTCAAAGCGGATAGAGTTTGGCCAGATACAAGGTATGACTTTTATTGCCATGTTTAGCCATATTCACTATCTGATACATTTGCAATTTGATATTTTGCTTTAAAAAAAATCATTGAGAACGTACATAGAATGAAACTAAGTTGACTAATGACTACTCCCAATTGATGAAAATGAAGATAGAGAGGATGTTAACTTAGAATAGGAATATGTGCTATGAGAGTGAACATAGAGACGCTGTATTAGGTTCTATAGCACGCTGATGCTAACATGTCCTCATAGTCATATATATAACGTAATTTGGGGACATGAAATAACATATAAACTTGTCATGGCATAAGGGTTGTATTCTTACAGGTTAGTACCTACTTATACTTCCGATTTTGAATATATAATATACTTTGCCGTTAAAAAAATTGGGGACATGACCTTTATATTCATTAATTCTTCCAATCAGTAATTACATAATAAGTAATGATGATATTATTTTTTTGGTAGTATTTTTGAGCAAGACCTCGAGGTTCGTTTTATGAGTAGTTACTAGTTAGTTAATCTCTACTTATAACATTCAATTTGTTACGCAATTTTGGAAGGTTTTTTATGAGTTCATCTCGAGTTGATCAAGTTTTCATTTGCTTTGGTTCAGTCACATACATTTGGAGAAGAAAAATCACGTAGTTTATCTATCTCGTCATACAATGCAAAGAATGGACAAATCACTCAAAATTAACAAGGTCCACCGAACATTTTTACTAAAAATCATTGTGAAGACTCAAGAAGTGTTTTTATTGAGTAGATTTAGCTGAGAAGATTTTATCATTCCGTGACTGCCATATTATCTACGGAGTTGTATATGCCATATCTCACTATTCATTTTTTGCTTGATGAAGAAGCAACACGAATCAAAGTAAAGGATCCCCAATAATACCATCGAGACACAATCCATTTCCCACGGATACCAAGTGATAATTAACGCATTTTAAAATGTATGATTTTATTTATTTATTTATAATTGAAACCAACATTGGTTAAATTGGCTACAAAATGTTTACTAAAATCTTCAAACTTGTGATGATGAATGAGTGATGATCGTATATATGAGGTAGAGGCATGAGACAGAGACCCAAAAATCATATATATTACGACATTTTAATGCAAAATGTTACAAAAAGGATCAATGAAGAATGGAATATACCAAGTATCCTAATCAAGTTTCAAAAGTTCTCCATGTTGGTAATCATTGCACAATTTCACCTCCACTTCTTCAATTCTTCCATAATTGACTTATCTTTCTTTTCCTTGTACGTGCTATTTGATGCATGGCAGCTTTCATTCTGGGAGGCCATAACATAACCTCCAAGTAATTTTATTTTGTACATATTAAGATTAAACTCTTACCACTGAACCGATACACATTGTAGACTACTTGCTTAACTACTATCTTCAATATCAAGAATCTACCATATCCCCCCCCACTTAGGAGAGGTTGGTAATAGGCCCTAGCAATATTTCACAAAGATTCTTTGTTTCTTTTATGCCTTTGTGTTGTATCATGTAAATTCATTACCTGGTATCATTATGCATGTGTTTCTATCAATCGTTGATATTGCTCCCTTTTCTGACTCTACTTGTTCTTTCATTTTCTTGGGGACAAATTGTGGGGATTGATGGGTCTTTTTAGTTATGGTTATTTATTAGTGAAATTAACAAGAGCTATATTATCAACGAAATATCAAATGTAAAAATTGTCTAAGACAACAATTTTTTTGGACAAGATGGAATATTCCTACCTCATACTGTAGTTTTGATCTCTAATTAAGCATATTTTCTGATCCGTTATTGCAATCAATTGTGTTTTTTTTTTGTTGTAAAAATGGATAATTTCACCATCTAATTTTTACGGCAACAATGGGTTTTGGGATAATTCAGAATCTATTTTCTGCTCGGTGGGTATCGAAAAGCGTTTTCCAAACTGGTCCTTATTAAACCAGAATCAGAAACTGCAATTCATATTACATTTTTCAAATTAAAGTCACTATATTTATTCAATCCCTAATCACTATATGTCAACATAAGCTTCAAAATACAAACATGTAGAAAAATGCAGGTTTTATATATTCCAGTTCCAGTTTGGAACATAGAATCCGAAAATAGGTTCGGAATATACAATACAAAATAACTTCGAAATACAAAATTTGAAGTGTACTAGTACATACTATGAATTTTTGAAACAAAAAATGCACTAAAGAATAAATTCTAAACGCAACGAGTGTAGAAAACTTTTGTAGGTGCTCCAATGTTGATTTTATACCACAAATCCAACAAAAGAGTTTTTTCCGAATGGATGAGATTGAGTGAGGAAAAAGTGAAAGTGCAATTGGTAAAAGCTGTTGTGTATAAAGGACTAGTTTGGAAAACGTTTTCTGAACCGAGCGGAAAATGTTTTCCAATTTATTAATAGTAGATAAAGTTTCAAAGAGGAACAAGACATCCGGTTTATAAACACGGACGAGGTATTTAAGACTAGGAATTGTACGCGGGTTATCCACACCCCGAAAATTCCATCCTATAATACTCATTTTGATTGGCGGGCCTGGATTTCAGAACCCACAATTACAATATTTTCAGAAAATAAAGGATTAGTATGCACTACAATATCATTTTCATTCTTATTATTGTCTACAACTCTTTCATAATGTTTGTCATTCTTCATAACATGTCTCTATCTCCATTCCTTGCTCTTCTGCATTTTCTTCATCCTGGACATCTTGAGCATATCTTATTCGCTTTTTAGGACTAGTCACAAATTTATCACCGGAACCAGCACTAATTTGAGTCAGAATTTGTGTTGTAACTCCTTCAGACATGAGTGTGGCATCTGACTCAACATCCTTGATCAACAGATTGGATCCAGTAACATCAGAGCTAGCACTCACAACCACTGCAGAATCGATACCTACAATAGCTTCTTCAGGCCGCAGAGACCTAGAAGTTCCTGTTGCCATTATCAGACTATTGATGTTGTGTTCCGATAACTGTTTCTGACCCATAGCAGAGTCATTAAAGAGCCTCCCCAGAGTGTTTAAATTAATCTCAAAAGGAATCCATTGAACTTCGGCTACATAGGAAGCAACTTTACTTTTGGAGCTCGCTATTGTGGTGTGGAAAATAAATCCTCTGCCCCGCACATCACGTAAAACCTTGACTCTTCCAAAAAGAGCATGTGGAACTGGCTGCCCCACAGTGACACCAACAACTTCTGTCATTGTTGCATTACTGTCACCAGCTACTCCACTGCTACTTCGACCACCACCTCGTCCGCCTCGGGTTTGACCTTTTCCACTACATAGCCACTTTTTAACAGTGGTTCCACCACCTATGGCACTACTTCCTGATCGGATAAAGTTCCCCCAACCCTTCTCTCCATCAACAAAATCAAGTTCAAACCTCTTAGGACAGAAGTTTTCGGTATGTCCTAGCAGTCCACACTCAAAACAAAAAACACCTAGTTTTTCATATTTGAAATGCAAGTGAACAATACCTCCATCTTCCTTCTCAAAGGTGAAACTTTTCTTTAAGGCCTCGTTGACTTTCACGGCAACACGAATACGCATATACAACCTCCAAGAGCCATAGTTGTTAAGGTCGTCATATTTAACAAAACGACCAATATGGCTGCCAATGAGCAAACCAATTGACTCAGTCATATAGCCAAAAGGTAAGTTGAAGACTTGCACCCACATTTCAACTTCATCAAGCTCTGTAGTAAGGGGGTCATCACCAACAGCCAGCTTCTTTAGAACAAGCATGTGATTGTCATACAACCACGGTCCTCCTTGGAATACACGCTTCATATCCCATAAGTGAAAAAATTGAAACAGAAATTTATTCTCCTCCATGACAGAGATTGCAACTCCCTGTTCCGGCTTCCATAATTTTGACAGTCTCTCCTTCATCACACTGAATCTGATAGGTTTATCAGTCAATATAGTTCCAACAAGGCAGAACTCCAACAATTCATCTAGACACAATTCAAAAGGGTCAACAAAGTTTCTATTAGTGGCATTTTCATTGATGTTGAGATTCTCCATAGAGACAGAGAAAAAATGGGACAGAATTGATAAAGCAAAGAGGGTAGTTGGACATATATATATACTAAAATAGGACACACTACGTAGCAATTCAGGTGTGCATTTGCACATACTAAAATTTTAAAAATTAATTGATCTTGTTGGTTTAGTGGTGATTGGTGCTGAACTTGGTAGGGAGGACCACAACTCGATCTCTGCAACTGCGATCGAAATGGCTGAAACCACTTGATACTAGAACTGAGCCCGAACAAGATCCAGTATGCCGAATGTTAGTGGTGAAAAAAATCTAGTCGGCAAATTTTATTCAGTTGATAAAAAGTTGATTCATATTTCAAAAGAGTGTTCGTTCAACTCTTGTTACTCGCTTAAAAGTTTGGTTGGGAAATAATTTGTAGATACATCTATTAGAATAATTGAATAATTTGTACTATATCTTTAACCAAAATATTCAATGATGGACTAAAAGAACATAATCTTAACACATTACAAGGTAATAAAAAATATTACAAAGGAATATATCAAAATTCACCAACATTACGTATGATAAATAGTATACCATATTGGCTCCTTAACCTTTCAATAAATTCACATAACTAGAAAGAAGGAAAAATCATGCATTGTAATGAACATGACCCTCTTCCCTATTTTGTTACTGAGTTTTATAAGTAATGATTTGTTAACATCAATAATAAATGAATGATTGTTCAATAGTTTTCATGCTTGGAAAGAACGGATCTGGACTTGTGGTGGGGACAAATTCATGCTATAAATATTAATACAAAAAAATATATGAATATATAAAGAATTAAATTTATATGCACCGTCAGTGTAAAGTTATTTTACACATGCGTCCAATAATATATCGACACATCATGTATGGTAATTAAAAATACATGATGTGTCGCATTCATTAAATGATGTGGCAACACATCATTGGATGTATGTGCAAAATTTTTTTTACACCGATAGTGCACAATAATTAAACTCATATATAAATGATAGTAACATAAATTAATGACATCATTATTATTATGCAAAAAATTAAAAAAACTATATCAATTGTACTAACAATTTGAAGACACGTTAATAATAAAATAAATAAATCTTAGTTTTTTTAGCAACCAAAATAAATAAATTTGAATGAATTTTTTTTTTTTTTACACAAGCAAATTTAATTTATTTCATTTATAATAATAAGTACAATACAAGGTGGACAATAATTATAAACTTGCCGACTGCGGTAAAACGAGTCGTTTGAGCTAAAGAATGAGCTGCTCGATTGTCTTGTCGCCGGTTATAACTAACCTTATAGTGATCATTCTCAACTAATAGGTTAGGAAATAAATCAATAGTGCTTCTAAACTCTGTCATGTTTACAACTTGGAGGCAGTCGGTTCCAAGGGTGATTTGAACTCGCTAGTTGAGGTTGTTGTACCAATGTAGGGCTTCCAGCAGCCTTGTAGCTTCTGCTTCGGCGATGTTGGGTCTGCCACGAATGTGTAAATTTGAATGCATTACTATAACTATGTTTCAGAGATTTACTTTTTTTTTTCCACTTTCTGTTGTATTTTTTTGTGAAATTCAGAGATAATTGAAATGTAATAAAAAAGTCAAAAAAGATTCCACTAATTTTGCACAGCTTACATGTTTTTTGTATTTATTCATCACCGTAGATTAACCAAACAAAAATGAAAGCAAAAATATGATATGTACCGTACAAATAATGTACTTGTACCAATAGGATAACATATTAATACAGATACTTCATCATTTCAAGAGCACCATGATTCATATCTTAATTACAGGTTAATAATATTTTT
Source organism: Trifolium subterraneum (assembly GCA_951799995.1). NCBI lineage: Eukaryota > Viridiplantae > Streptophyta > Magnoliopsida > Fabales > Fabaceae > Trifolium > Trifolium subterraneum. The sequence continues at coordinate 54,053,890 of OX637463.1, forward strand.
TAACACCAACATAATTAAATAATATTGATTAATTAAAGACTAATTAATGCTAATGTTTTTAATGTGTGCACCTTCCCTTCTCATAATTTTGTTGTAGAAAATTTACCGTGCACTGGACTTGCGGCGAGCCTGTTGTTGTCATAAGATGTCTGCTACTGATACAATTAACATAAAACAGTGTTGCGGACTTGCGACGAACTTGTTGTTGTGATAAGATATATACAATTAACCTGAAACCGTGGACTTGCGGTGAGCCTGTTGTTGTTCTAAGATGTCTGATACAATTAACTTAAAACCGTGTTGGGGACTTGCGGCGAAATTATAAGATGTCCGATGATGACGGTAACAAGTTCGCGGCAAGTTCATCTTATAAATACAAACAGGTTTCAATTCTGCATTTCATTGCTGGACTAATATATATAATTACTTTATATATAATGAAAAAACTCATTATTATTATTATTATAATGAAAAAAAACAACAGCAGCAACAACAATAATAATAATAATAATCAACCTCAAACTGTTTGTGAAAAAGAAAACATAAGACTAATGATTTGATGTGAGAAGTTCCGAAGGAGGTAACAGAACTAGCCAGGTAACATATTGATGTTAACACTCAGAGCCAATATATGTGAGGGAAGGAAACAATGAAACTATGAAATTCTGCACAATTCTTCTACACAACCTATATTTGTTCGGACAGCTTTACCTGCAGATTCACCTCTTGGATTTGCCGATTGTGTTATGGACGGAGTCCTATTCATGGGACCTGCTAGAATTGGGAGAAGCAGATCTGCAGTTCAGGTTGATTCACCACAACTCAGTTCTGCAGTGAAATATGAAAATGGAGAAGCAGTTCTACTTTTATGCAAATATATGAAAGTGGAGTATTGGGAACTCAGATGTGCAATTCACTGTTGGACTTATATCCATATATATGAAAGTGGAGAACGGAGAACTCAGTTCTACATTTCAATGTTGGACTGGTATGCATATATACATATGAAAGTGGAGAACTAGGAATTCAGTTTCAGTTCTGCATTTCATTGCTGAGTGATATATGAAGCTACTTATAATTACTTTTGAGATAACTTTCATTACTTTATTATTATTATTATTATTAATATTATTATTAAGGCATTTGGATCCTCAGCAGCATAAATCTCTGCAGCAGTTTCTGCTGCTCCATTTCCAGCCACTAGATTAAATCAACGACACATATACAAACTGGAAAAAAATTAATAAAACATACAAGTATAATACTACTGTCACCGATCCCCACTCCACAGTAACTCTATCCATGATAGATTGATACTCTTGAGTGCCTGAGGTATGCAATGAAAGAAAAGGTAAAGCAATCACCAAAAAACGCATGTCTTTTACTCTATTTCTTTAGAATTTACTTTAATTTTTTCCAGTTTTGTATCTGTACCGTTGATTTAATCTAGTGGCTGGAAATGTAGCAGCAAAATTATTGGATTTGACACTAACAAGAGAAACTTGTCTACTAATTTTAATGGTAGCCATTTGTATAATGACATAGCTATTCCATATGTTTAGAAACCAAACATATCTCTTGGAAGAATATGTACCTTGTAAAATCATCATAAAAAAAAAACATTGCAACAAAGTTAGCCAAAAAGTACATACTCCAAATTTTGATTATTATTTACCCAAATGGAAAAACTACATATACATGACATCATTTTAAGTAGTAAACAATTATCTATCATGATCTATGATAACATTATCAAAATGATCAGCATAAGATTCCATGTAAGAAATTAACTGATGTTTTGGGCCCCTTCTAGGGTGAGTAAGGGAAATGGGTCTCGCATGGTGGAAGAGTAAAAATAAACCTGCTATTGCAGGTCAACCATTTTTTTTTATTTTTAAATTTTACTGTTTTAACTTTTAATAATATGATAATATTTTATTTAACTATATTTTAAACATGAATATCATCACCAAAAAGAGTTTCTTGTCGGAAGAAAAAAAATTTGAACATGAATATGGATTGCCATTATTACTCCTCCGAATAGATTCATCACCAATGTTTTTTTTTTGTCCCTTTTTGTAAAGAATGGTTAAATTTTGGTTTTTCTCCAATGTTTTGTTGTGTTATATAGGCACCTACAATTTCTCCTTATGCTTCATGAATGCTATAATAGGATATACAAATTGTGCACAATATATAATACAACTCATGAACCTACAGCAACTATCAAGGATATATTCAATTCTGATTTGCTTAGTAAAGAGTCACCAAATTCAATTTGAGATTTTTTTTAGATCTAAGTTTTAAGTTTAAGGCATTTTTTATTGGAAACATGTTTGGAAATCATATGGAAATGGAAATTGTAAGGTTTATGTAATTTTAAATATTGATTTCGGTGTTAAAAATGTCCATAACAAATCGGGTTAAGAATGGATCGTCGGATCGTATCCAGACCCGACTAAAGGTTGAAGATGACAAATTTTCTCTGGAAAAAACTACTTAGTGTCGTCTATATATTATTCAGTGTACAATTAAATAGATAGACATCATCAGTGTAGTGGATATGGTCCCCATCAGTTTTTGCAAGGACCATGGTTCGAATCTTGTACCTGTCTTCAATTCCGAAAAAATGAAAATAGTAACCCAGCAAGTTTCGAACTCAGAACGGGCGACATAGACAATAAGCAATTGCCAAGTGTGCCAATAAACAAGTATATGCATGAATTACGCCTAAATATATTATATAGGAATCAACCTGACAAAAATATAAAACAATTTGAGTTTAATAAACATATGTCTAATATAAAAAAATTCTCTTAAAATTTAAGCATTTAAATTTTTAGAAATTAAGTAGTTTATACTCCATCCGTCCCATATTATAAGGGAAAAATGATCTTTTTTTTTGTCACAAATTATAAGGGAAAAAACAACTTTCAAGAATATTTTTTACTTATTCTTATAAAATTAAATGCAAATTGCATTTAATTTTTTCTCTCTCTCATTTTCTCAATAAACAGCAACCAATCAAATTTGTTTTTATATCTTCCCATGCAACTTATTTCAAGAAAAACCCACAAAATCATATTTCAAATTCTCAAGTTTTGGTTTTCTTAATAAGTGTGTTTTTTTCCCTTATAATATGGGACGGAGGGAGTATTATTTAATGTAAAATTTATATGTCTAAATTTTTACAATATGTTCTTAAAACACACATTAACATGCTCATAACATATATACACAAATACTTAACAAATTGAAAAGTCAAAATTACTAGATCGAACACCATGATCGTGATTCCAACTCTTGTCTTACTACTTTGTGCGTGTAATTAAGTTTTCAATAGCTTGTCATTTCTTCAAACTTAACCCTTTTTAATTTTTACTTAATGAAATTTTTTTGACACATTAAATTAAAACTTTTAAGTTAGAAAAATCAAAATTTTATTTATTTATTTAATTAAAATTTTGATGTGAATTATTTTTAGAAACTCAGTAGTGCCACACTAATGAGTAAGACACGTCAGCAAAAATGGAGGGAAACCAAAATAAAAACTCAATACTTGTTTAATTTGGGGATTAAAAAATTGATTTTAGAAATAATAGAACTAAAAATTTATTTTATTTGACATAGGGGGAATAATTTTGCATTTAAGCCAAAAATAAATAGTTTAGATTAGTAATTCAAATTTAGACAATTTAACGGTTTAATTTAAATTATTTTGACTATTATGACTCAATAAACTTATTTTCTATGAAAATACCACTGTGTCTTAATTAATTTGACTGATTGTGACTAATGGATCTAAATTATCACATTCGAAACGTTCGATATCACATAATTGTGGACTAGCAATAAATTGGGAATTTGATTTTTGACAATGTAACAATTTATTCTAAATTAGTTTGATTAACCGTGACTTAATTCCTATGAAATACCGTCAAATATCAATTAATTAGACTTATTGCGGCCATGGAATCCAATTTTTCTCACTTAATTTGACTAACAATCAACTAAAAATTTGAATTTCGACAATGTACGAGTTTAATCTAAACTAGTTTGACTAATTGTGACTTATAAATATATTTTATAAGAAAAAATGACCAAGTCTCAAATAATTAAACTTACTGTAACTAATAAATCTTTTTTTTTTTCATTCGTAGCGTTCAATGTCACATAATTATACTAACAATCAACGAGTAATTTAAATTTTGACAATCTAACAGTTCAATTTAAACTAGTTGTAGTTGAAGCGGTTGAAAATATCAAACAACTTTCCTGACAATGGTTTTTAAGAAAACATTTTGGTTCACCCTGTTGATTTTATGAATGGTTTGTAAATCTTTTTTATTGTAATTTAAGGTAGCAGTTGGAAAATTTTTGTATCATTTTTTTGGTTTGCTGTTGGGGGGAGTACCTCTTGTATTGTTGTTCAATCTGTGCGGTAGTATTATTTGTACTTTTTTTCCCATTCAATTCTAATATAATATATGTCATTCGAACAAAAAATAATAAATTGAATTAATGTCGAAATTCAAATTCCCGAGTTAGATTTTTTGCTGACATGTTAAATTTCCGATGATTTAGCAGATATTGAATATGCTTCCTTTACTAATGTGGATAATTTAATAACATTTCCATTTAAATTTTCATTTTTGAATTAAGTTTTCATTTTTTTTATAAAACAAAATTAATTAAACATATTTTTAAAATAGAAAGGGCAAATGAAAAATTTGGGTTTATTTGAGAAAGAAGTGTGAAGGGAAAAAAAGGAAAACTACTCAGCATCTGCCAAATCATCGGGAATTTTATATGTCCGCAAAAAATTCAGCTGAGGGACCACTTTAAAAGTGTTGAGATTTTACAAGGACTAAAATCAATTTTTTTACAAGGATCAAAATCAAAGTGTGACATATTTGCACGGATCAAAATCATATTTAACTATATATTTAGGCTTTGAATTTGTTAGTCACAATTAGTCCAATTAGATTGACTCGTTTTTTTGGGGCTCGGTTATATCACTACTTAATCGAGCCCCAAAAATATTATAGATATAAATGAATTGGATAAAGAAAACCAATATGATTGGCTCGACTTAACCCAATTGAGAGTTCATAGTTTTGGGATTCATAGTTACTTTAGATTGAGCTGTGATTATTGAAATTTGATTACATAATTATTTTTTACATAACAATACATAATACTACTACATTGATATTTATTTATTTATTTTAGAGTATTGTATAAATTTTTTTTGTTGGACTAACTTTGACCTAAGAAGCCTATTATCTATGAAATAACTCAACTAATTTTACTAAAATAATGTGATTAAGTAATTAACTCATTGTTTGTTGCAATCATATCGCTAAATATCATGTTAAATATCATATAATTAGACTAAAAATTACATTAAAATTAAAATTTCGATAATCAAACACTCGAATCATGTATGTTTACTATTTTTAAAGTGGACTTCCTCATTGGACAATTTATGTTATATTTGGATTTGGCATTTTAGACCCATGCCATTAAAGCATTGTTGAATTTAGTTAAGGGTTAAACAAATTTTTAGTCCCCATAAATATCATATTTTATTTACAATCTATTTAAAAATTTCTTCAAACAATGATCATTCAATTGTTTTTTTTTTAGAAACAAAGAGATCATTCAACTGATTTATGAGCAAATATTTATTCAAAATTTTGAAAATAGGTCTGTGGCTCGACTCTACCCGTCCAACGTTTTTTTCTTTTTTATTTTCAAAAAGTTTTGAAAATATCAAATTGTGGCCTAACAAGGAGTCGAACCCAGAATTTTAATGCATAGTCCATTATAGAGAAAGATACATGATTATGAAATTTTAAATAAAATACGGTGAAGGATCTATCTTTTTCTCTCCTCTCCTAAGTTATAACTCTACCCGTCACCTTTTTTTCTTCTTCTTAGTTTATCAAAGAGGGGTGATTTCAGGTCAAATCTTGACCTAAAATCATCCCTCCAAATTGTTTTTTCTTTCTCGTTATTAAATAAGTGTGATTTTTCACATATTGTTTTGGTTTTGTGTTATTTGTTGTCCCGCCTCTGTGCGGTGTATTTTGTTGTCCCGTCTCTGTGCGATGTATTTTGTTGTCCCGTCTTTGTGCGGTGTTCATTTGTTTCAGGTTGAAGGATTAGATCCGATCAAGTGCAAATCCAACCGATGTCGACTTTTGTGTCATCAACGCTACAGATCTGGAGGCATGGACATTCCAGACACTTCAATATAGTCATATTTGTAGGCTTATGCAATTTGCCGTTTTATGCTATTAACATGGATGCTGTGAGTTTGTGTGCAGATTCATCCTTTTTGTTTTTAGCGAATTTGAATTTGTATTACATCGATGTACTCTATCAATTTGAATGAATGAATATCCTTTATTTTTAGTCAAAAAAAAAGGAGTCGAACCCAGCGCACTTGGGTAAAAAATCAACGAATGAACCGCTACGCTAATGGCCATACATATTGAATGCTCCATATTAGAAATATTTAATACGTACTTGTATTATTTTTTAGTCATCTTCAACCTCCAGCCGGGTCAGAATACGACCCAGAGACCTTAATGCGACCCGGTTTGTTCTGGACATTTTTAACACCGAAATTAATGTTTAAAAGCACGTAAATCTTCCAAAATTCATTTCCATATGATTTTCAAGTCTATTTTCAATCAATAATGCCTTAAAATTCAGATCAAATACAAATTACAAATCGTGGAAGTTTATATTAAAGAAAATGAGTGAAGCCTATATTGACTAGGGAAATAATTAGTCTCATTCTTTGAGTTATTTGTCCGAAGTAATCAATTTGCTATGAAATGGGAAGATGAAAAGTTTGGTGGTGGAACAACTTATGGAGAAGGAAGGTGAGCACAACAACTAGTAAGTACCAACAATGGTGCTGAACACAATAAATTAATTATTAATTAATTATTAAAGCATAAACGTAATTAATTTTTGACGAAAAAATCTAATTAATTATATTAAAGCAAAAATACATTTTATTTTAATAATAATAATAATAACTTGAAAAACACTGTAGCAATAAGTTACTGGTAATGCATCTGGACCATTGATTACTTTAATAATATATCCAATGGTATTTTGTTCCTTTTCCATGGTGGGAGACCTAGTTTCCTTACCCACCCTAGACTTCACCGATGTTTTGTAGGATATTTAGGAAAAGTTTGAGGAAAATTCATCAAAGGAAGTTCACAAAATTGTTTTGGTAAATGAAGTTTTAAACGGTCATAAGTTCTGTTTTGCCATAGTGAAGCTATACAATCACTTCTCTCAAGAATGAGACTTGGAACACAAAATTCCTTCATAGTGTAATCATTTGATGTGCAAAGAGAATCACATTTGTGAGCTATTAGTCCATTTCTCAGCTAAATTTCAAATTCAACATATTAAGCAAAATGAGGAAAGGCCAATCAAAAATATCATTGCAAGCTATTAGGTGAAAGAGTTTCAAAGTTTAAATATTTCATGCTCTGAATAGGCAGAACGGGAATGACTCCAATGACGTGGTTAGGTAGTTGATTTGGTGGCTTTGAGCTCACGTACAGAGGAAAAATATACTTGCAAAAATGTTTGCATTCCAACACTCAAGTCGGTATTTGAAAGAGGGGAAATGTTACGAAAATTGAGTAAATATTGCATACCTTAGTTTTTAGGATTATGTGTGTTTATAGGTCAAATCTTGCATGCGTATGCATAGAGAGTGACAATTCCACTACGTGAGTGAGACTGAGAATAATACAATTTTGATACTATGCTGAATTAGCATCAGGTAAGGTCACGTGTTATAAAAAATGTAATTGTCCTTGCCTTGAGTAATGATCCCATGTTTGGTAAGATAGGTATTAGAGTTTATGCTTTTGGGCCTTGAATGTATTAGACTTTAGTTCAATCCGGAACATTTCACGTTAAGCCGACATCTACGTCAAATTTTACTATCGACACTAATCTGATGCTATATAGCTCTTTTTACTTTGGGGGTTCCACTCATCTATTAATAATCTTCATGTAACCTATATATAGATAGTCCTTTTTGTAACTCAATTTTGAATGAGAACGTCAATCAATTTATAACTTAAACACAAAAGATTACTAGTATATTAGGTGAGAGGAGGCGATAACTTGAATATCATATTGAAGTTTTTTCATTTTTCTTCTCCCTTTCTATCTTGTCAACTATCCGCTATTTTTTACTAAAAAGAGTCATATAGTGCGTGAGGTAAAATCTAATTATCGATTAGAAATGATATAAATGTGGGTGTTGACGATAACTCAATATAATATATAGAAGCCTAGCTATTTTAATATATGCTTGTAGATGTCTAGAGAAGAAGAAGATCAAACACCCAAAGAACATGCATAACAAAACTACATTAAATGACGAAATAAATAAAGTCCACTGGCTTTGAATGCATATATGGTATTGCTGGATACGAGATCTACAGAAAACAGATTCACTTGGTGTACAAAATCTATCATAGAGGATATCCCTACATGATCTTACATGGAATCTATATGTTTGACATTTCGATCCTTAATTTGACTATATGCATTTCAATACTCATCAATTATATCACTCTTCAATTTCTTAAATACATGTGTGTATTTCGTGTGTATTTCGAGACACACTTGCTTAGACACAAATGTATAAGCACAACATTTAGGCACACATACAAGTGTCAAAAAAATTAAAAAAAAAAGTAAAATTGTCACACCAACTTATATTACTTTAATTATTTTTTTATTTTATTTGTTTCTTGTGTGTTGTGCCTAACATATATTATTTGGGATTGTGCCCATGAAAGAATTACTCACAATATTATGTCGTCGGATCCTAATCTAGAAGTACACCGGTTGTCTCTCTTATCTTGTCATTTTGCTCTGCACTCTATTTTTATACACCAGATTTTATTCCTTTGAAATTTTACTAGTAAGGTTTTTAATAAGGTGCGATGTTGTCAATAATTGATTATGCATCCTTTGGTATTGGCCTAATCCTCCAATTTCTCTATGTTTTTTTTTTTACTTATTTAATAATATTTATTGGAGTGTTGCAACTGATTGATGATGGTTGCAGAGTGACAACATAATTGGAATGTCATATTTAGACATGACAATTGCTTCAAAAAAAAAAAATTATTTAGACATGACAATGGGGCGGGGGCAAATTTTGTCCTCTCCAAACTCAATTCCAATTCCAAGCTGGGATAAAAAATATAACCACAAATCCATATCCAACCGGGTTCGAGTATCCCCGTTACGTCTCTTTCCGCATGAATTATAATTGTATTTTAGTATTTTTATTTTTTATTAAAAAAAGTGAAAAGTACAAAATTATTTTGTTTCAACAATATTTTTTTAATAAAAAAAAAGAAATAGAGAAAATAGTTTGTTTATTACTCAAATTAAAAATAAAAAATAAACATATGAATGTAATAAAAATAAAAATAAACATATGAATATAAATTAAAAGATTGTTTAAGGGTTTTTAATTTAAACGAAGTAAAATTTAATTTTTGTACAAGCAGGGCGGATTCAGGGTGGATATCAATGTCCCCATTATCCGCTCTAACCCCATCTTTTGAAATCGGGAAAACTCAAACCCGAATTCAAACTCAGGCAGCTCGGATTTTCTCCGTCAAAGCGCTTAGAGTTTGGACGGATACGGGGTATGACTTTTATTGCCATGTCTAGCCATATTCACTATGTGATACATTTGCAATTTGATTTTTTGCTTTAAAAAAAATCATTGAGAACGTACGTAGAATGAAACTAAGTTGACTACTCCCAATTGATGAAAATGAAGATAGAGAGGATGTTAACTTAGAATAGGAATATGTGCTATGAGAGTGAACATAGAGACGCTGTATTAGGTTCTATAGCACGCTGATGCTAACATGTCCTCATATATATAAAAGGTCCCCCACCCTCTTCTCATTCCAAAAAGAATATACATTTTGTAGCATCAACAAGTTGTGTATAGAATTACTCATTTTATTGTTTCGATCAAAGAAGAAGGGTTGTCACTGCATAAGAGTGAGATTTCTTGTTTAGGAGGATAAAACTTTTGCATAACGTAATTTGGAGACATGAAATAACATATAAACTTGTCACTGCATAAGGGTTGTATTCTTAGATGATTGTATTTACGTCTGCGACCGGGAGAAATTATTTTTTAGATTTGGAGTACTACTTGTAATTTCTCCATTACTTATAGTACCTACTTATACTAGTTAGTTTTTTTTTTACTAAAAAGTAACGATATTCGTTCATTCAAATTTGTGTAGTACATCAATCAAAATCAGTACATATTCAAATTCGCTAAAAATTAAAAAGGATGAATCTGCTAACAAGCTCACAACACCCGAGTTAATAGCATAAAACGGCCTAATGTCTACAAATATGACAAAGCCTACCAATGATATAACAAAATTCATGTGTCCGGAATAATCATGTCTCCGGATCTGCAACGTTGATGACTCTAAAATCATTGAATATGCACTGAACTTGGATCGAAGGATATGTGCAAATCTGAATAAAACAAACACCGTACAAAGACGGAAAATCAAAACAAACACCGTACGAAGACGGGATAACAAACAACTCCGTACTAAGACGGGACGGAAAATCACAAAGGAAAAAACTCAACTGAAGCTTAAAATTATGTGTAATCACTTATTTAATTGAAAAGGAAATAAAAAACGATCAAGAGGGGTGAACCAAGAAAAAACAAAAGATGAATTAGGGTTAAGAGGAGGAGTGTGGATCACCCCTCTCTAATGGATGAACCAAGAAAAAACAAAAGATGAATTAAGGTTAAGAGGAGGAGTGTGGCGGCTGAGCTTTTTTGATTGTCACAAAGAAAAATATTTCTGTGTAGTGGTTACTAGTTAGTTAATCTCTCCTTATAACGTTTAATTTGTTAGGCAATTTTGGAAGGTCTTTTATGAGCTCATCTCGAGTTGATCAGGTTTTCATTTGCTTTGGTTCGGTCACATACATTTGGAGAAGAAAAATCACGTAGTTTATCTATTTCCGTTTGGTCCAGCTTATTTTCCACTTTTCTACTTCTTTTTAAAAAAATTAAAGAAGTATAAAATTGTTTTTTACCCTATTTCTACTAAAATAAATAGAGAAATAAAGTAAAGAAATCAAAAGTAAGGAGAAATAAGGTCAAACATAATTTTTTACTTATTTACTTCATTTAAAGAGAAATAGAAAAGTAGAAAATAAGCCGGGACAAACGGGGTGTTAGTCATACAATCCAAAGAATGGGCAAATCACTCAAAATTAACAAGGTCCACCAAACATTTTTACTAAAAATCATCGTGAAGACTTAAGAAGTGTTTTTTATTGAGTAGATTTAGCTGAGAAGATTTTATCATTCCGTGACTGCCATATTATCTACGGAGTTGTATATGTCATTTCTAACTATTCATTTTTTGCTTGATGAAGAAGCAACACGAATCAAAGTAAAGGATCCTCGATAATTAGGCTCCGTTTGACCTGGCTTATTTTCTACTTTTCTACTTCTTTTTAAAAAAATTAAGGAAGTAAAAAATTGTTTTTGACCCTATTTCTACGTAAAATAAATAGAGAAATAAAGTAAAGAAGTCAAAAGTAAGGAGAAATAAGGTCAAACATAATTTTTTTACTGATCTACTTTGTTAAAAGTGAAATAGAAAAGTAGAAAATAAGCTGGACCAAACGGAGCCTGGCCTGACTTATTTTCTACTTTTCTACTTCTTTTTAAAAAAATTAAGGAAGTAAAAAATTGTTTTTGACCATATTTCTACGTAAAATAAATAGAGAAATAAAGTAAAAAAGTCAAAAGCAAGGAGAAATAAGGTCAAACATAATTTTTTACTGATCTACTTCATTTAAAGTGAAATAGAAAAGTAGAAAATAAGCTGGGCCAAACGGAGCCTTAATACCATCGAGACACAATCCATTTTGCACGGATACCAAGTGATAATTAACGCTTTTTAAAATGTATGGTTTTATTTATTTATTTATTTATAAGTGAAACCACCATTGGTTAAATTGGGTACAAAATGTTTATTAAAATCTTCAAATTTGTGATGATCAATGAGTGATGATCGTATATATGAGGCAGAGGCATGAGACAGAGACCCAAAAATCATACTCCTTCTAGTCTTGAATATAAGAAGAAGAAAAAAAATTCACACCCTTTAAGAAAGTGAAGTAAATGATATTAGACAAAATATATCATTTTCAATTTTACCCTATTTTTTGTTTTAAATTAAATTACTATTTATTATGGGTAAAAGTGAAATTAAGGGTAAAATTGAAATATTAATAATAAATATAATGATTATAGTTACTTTTGCTTATATTTGAGACTTTCAATTTTTTTTTGTTGCTTATATATGAAACCGGGGGAGTATATATTACGACATTTTAATGCAATATGTTGCAAAATGTATCAATGAAAAATGGAATATACCAAGAATCCTAATCAGTTTCAAAAGTTCTCGATGTTGGTCATCATCGCACAATTTCACCTCCATTTCTTCAATTCTTCCATAATTGACTTATCTTTCTTTTCCTTGTACGTGCTATTTGAGGCATGGCAACTTTCATTTTGGGAGGCCATAACATAACCTCCAAGTAAATTTTATTTTATTTTTTAAAATTATTATTAATTAAAATGATACAGTAATGATCATTTTATAGTTTTGTTTAAATAGTTTTGAAATCCTTAAATTATATTATTACTTTTTTTTTTACTTCTGATAATAAGATTGAACTCTTACCACTGAACTGATACACGTTGTAGATTACTTGCTTAACTCCGATCTTCAATGTTGGTGTACTTTTTTATTTCATTATCAAGAATCTACCATGTTCCCTCCACTTGGGAGATTGGTAATAGGCCCTAGCAATATTTCACAAAGATTCTTTGTTTCTTTTATGCCTTTGTGTTGTAGCTTGTAAATTCATTACCTGGTATCATTATGCATGTGTTTCTATCAAGACCAAGTCTACTGTGGGTGAGTAACATAGGTCTCCCACCATAGGAGAGGTGATTTTTATCATTAGATTTATTATTAAAATAATTAATGGAGAGGATCAATGACTGAAAACTTGAGGGTGCAATGTTCTTCAGGTCTAATGTAATATAGGAATGTCCACTTATTTTTGACTAATTCAGATTTCATCCCAATGATTTAAAAAAAAAAAACATATATCCACAGCTCTGCACCTTGTATCTCTTCAAAGAAAAAAAAACTTGTATCTCTTTGTTACAGTTTCCACAGAGACGGAGACGGAGGATGAGTGGGTCGTTAGTTCGTATATCCACTCATCACTATATACTTGAATCTGGAAAATTATTTTCATATGTTTTGATTCTTAAAACTTGGGTTTTGCTTGTTCTTTTAAAAGTTGGATCTGCGATTATGACTGTTTTAGATGGTTGAATCATATGGAAATGTTGTTAGATTCATGATTGTCTGCGTAAAAAATTGAGTTTTTGGTGTTAAAGACATGTGAAATCGCGTTTTTCAGTTTTCGGGTCGCATGGGCTTCAACCGGGTCAATTTGACCCGTCTGGAGGTTGAAGAAGCAAATAAAAAATAGAAAAAAATAAAAAACATTACTTTGACACCAAGCAGATTCGAACTCGGTACCATTGTTGAAACTGCATATGACTTATCCGCTTAGCTGCCTATGATATTCTTTATACTACTACATTTAATTGATAATGTATTACTAGTTTAAATTCTGTATTTTTTTGTGTTGCTAAAAATAATTACTAAATATTTAGGCAATTTAATTATTTTAGATTAAAAGTCATCAGGATTTATATAATTTTAATTAATAGGGAGTTGAGCTATATGACATGTGGACCACAAACATCTTTAATTATGCAAAATTATATATTAAGAGTTTAAAATCATATTTATGACGATGGTAATTAATTATTTTGAACATAGTGAACTTTATCCTACATGAAATTTTTATTTAGTTTATATATGATTAATTATGATGAACTTGAGTTGACCTAGTGACGTTGGCTTGAAACCTTGGAGTGTGCTCCTCTCAAGGTCTTAGATTTGATTTCTATTGGTGCCAATTTTAATGCGTTAATTAGTTTGTACATAGTAAAAAAAAAAACTCTGGATCTAAACGGAGTCCCGCAAGTGGGCAGTGTGTTAGCTTGTATTTTACATTAATTGTCGAACAAGTTTTATGCAATTAATGTTGTTTAAAATTGACATATCCACATCAACTCATTACAAATCTGATGAAGACTTTGAAGACTTGGACGTCAACGTTGCAAATCCGGGAGTATGAATATTCCGGTTACTTTTGTTTTGTCATATTTGTAGGCACTCTCATGATGTCGTTGTATGCTATTAACTTAGCAATCTTGAATTTGTAATGATCTATATGTATTTTCGATTTCTGGGTAAACAAATTGGCACGTTTAGTGGAACCCTTTGTGTTTTTTTTTTTTAGAAAGTAGTTTTACTTCAAATTTTCTTCCGAATTTGTTGTTGGTATAACTTTTTTATACAAAAGGTAAAGACTAGCCGAAAATAGTGATCGACGCATTCTCACACGATTTTAGGTCAAATAAAACGTAATTGCTAACCAAGAATAGAAATCCACTCATTCTCATCTAATTTTAATCAAATAAAAGGTTAAGAGTAGCTGGGAATAATTATCGACCCATTATCATACAATTTTAGGTTGACTAAAAGGTAAAGACAAGCCAGGAATAATCGACGCATTCTCACACGATTTTAGATCAAATAAAACGTAATTACTAACTGGAAGTAATAATCAATTCATTCTCATACGATTTTAGATCAAATAAAAGGTATAGAGTCAGGAATAATAGAGAAATTTTTTACATTACATTCAAAAACTCGAATGTACCCGTATATTACATCATCATTATATATATATATATATATATATATATATATATAAGTAGTTAATTCTCCAAGTAACCCTAATTTAACCCTACTTAAACTCTAATTTAATTATTAAAAATGGTAAAAATTTCTTCATCAAGAATCGAACCCATGTCCTCTCACAATTATATAGTTCATTTATCATTAAGCTATTTAAATTCATTTGATATATTTTGATTACACTAACTAATAACTACGACTTTCAATGATATATAGTTTTTTTCAAATCCAAGATATATTTTTTCTTAATAATAATGCCTTATTTTGTTTACCTCAACTCCATTTCTTTTTTTCATCACACACTTAATCAATTATATCATTATATATACGACTAATAACTACGATTTTCAATGTCTAATTTTGTTTCCATGTATGGTGCTTTTTATAATATTCAGTTTGGTGCTTGAGCGATTTTATTATGCACTGTGATGAGTCGGTTTGAATTGATTTTAAAGGACATATTTGATTATGTTATTCATCCTCCTATGAAATTTAATTTGAATAAATGTAATATTTTATCATATTTTCCTCATGATCTTCCGAAATCAACTGACCTCATATTATTTTCTCACAATTGCTCCAATTTTGCCTTAAAACTAAAAGAGCAACTGACTGAATATAATGTGAAAACTGGATTTTTGGTGAGTTTTTTTTTTTATATTTTTTTTAGTTTTTGTTTTTATTATATATTTGTATTTCCTAACTTTTCAATTTTTTCTTATAGTTGGTGGAATATAATGGTTTTGGTCAATTAGCATAATGTTTAGTAGTTATTTTGTAAATCATTTATCTAAATTCGTCTTTATACCAAATATTATCATTTTTTGTCGTCACTGTCGTTTGAATATTTTTTTTAAACTTTTATTTTAAATTTTTTATTATAATTTTTTTCATATCATATATGACAATCTACAAAACCCGTGTGATAGCACGGGTCGGTGTCTAATTAAATTAATAGTCGAAATTGGATTTGTTTTTAAGAAAAAAATACATTCGAATTTCGTCATGTACTTGTATTTTTTAATACAAAATTTAATTGTTAAAAAATACAATTAAATTAAATTGTATTTTTGAATATGAAATTATTATCTCTTAAATAAAATAATTTTGTCATTAGTAAAATGATTTTCAATTTATTAATTTAATAATTTAATTTACAAGTACATTCGAATTTGCCGTCTCAAATATACTATATAGTCAATTAGTAAGTGGTAACACAATTCATCGTTTAATACTGCGTCAAAAAACAAAATCATATATAAAATTAAAATATTAACTAATATAGTTTGGCTCTATAAATTGTACGCCACTTGAATTGTTTATTTCAATTGATTACTTTTTTTAACCAAATTTCAATTGATTACTTAAAATATAATAAATTGATGAATATATTATATACTTAAAAAATAGGACCGACAAATGTTATTGTTCTTCGGTGTTTATATTTGGAAATTGTTTAAAAAATGAAAAACAATAAAAAATAAGTGCGTTTTATATTTTTATGGAGTGTTTAAATCACAATTTAAGGTATTTATCGGCAATGTTTGTAAATATCACAGATGTGGCAATTGTGTAAATATCAAAACTTATTATTATATTACTATTATCGGATGACTTACACCAACAGGTTATTTTTCACTCTCCCATCATGGGAGACCCATCACCCTTACCCACCCTAGAAGGAGCCTTCTATCAATCATTGATATTGCTCCCTTTTCCGACTCTACTTGTTCTTTCATTTTCTTGGGGATAAATTGTTGGGATTGATGGGTCTTAATTTTTAGTTATGGTTATTTATTAGTGAAATTAACAAGAGCTATATTATCAACCAAAAATCAAATGTAAAAATTGTCTAAGACAACAATTTTTTTGGACAAGATGGAATATTCCTACCTCATACTGTAGTTTTGATCTCTAATTAAGCATATTTTCTGATCAGTTATTGCAATCAATTGTGGTTTTTTTTTTTTTTGTTGTAAAAATGGGTAATTTCACCATCCAATTTTTACGGCAATAATGGGTTTTGGGATAATTTTTTTGAAAATTATCTCCCCCTCCCGTTTCTTTTATCACCCTGAAATTACATTTTTGCTCATGCGAAAAAAGTTCGGCAAATATTTACAATAGAAAAATTTCGGAAAATATATTCCAAAATTTTTCAGTTTATTTTTATGAGATTTTTTTTTTCTACCCCTACATTTAACCCTTTACCCCTACGAACAAACCAATATTCCTATTTTACCCCTTTTGAAAAATTTAAAAATGAGTTTTGAACATTTAGCCACGGTTTAACCGTGGCTAATATGAAGAATTTTCGGTACACTTTCTCCTATGTACACCGATGAAAAAGTGTAAATCGGAACAGTTTGGAAAAAGTCTTCCGATAAACATTAGCCACGGTTAAACCGTGGCAAAAACTAAAATCTGGAAAAGTACAAAAATACTACGAATTCGCTACGAAGTAGCTACAAATCCAGTAGTAGCTAATCCTGTATATTCATGTATATTTTTTCTCTCTATTTCTTCATCTTCTTCCCTAACTTCTTTTTCACCTTCATCATCATCTTCATAAAATCTTCAAACAAAACTCAAAATTAGTCCTAATCTGAGAGTTCTAATAGACTTTGTTGCTTTTTTCTCTATTGCTCTATTTCAATGGTTTTCTTCTTCATCTCCACGATTTTCTTCATCTTCTCCACACAAGCATTGCATCCAATAAATACCTTCCTTCTCTCCTCTTCTACTGTAAATATCACATCCCAGAAAATGCGATTTTAACAGTGACGCAAAATCAAAATAGAACACAGAAAAAATAAATCATTTTAAAATCTGGGTTTCAAATATGGATTTGCAAAGAAAATCATGATAAAGAACATAGAAAAACGAAATCCCTTTGTTTTGATTTTAGATCTGGACTTCCATAAATTTTTGTCACAATCATTTTCCTTCACCATAGCAGATCTGGTATCGTAGAGAACATTGAGTGAGAAAGAAACTCCAATTTATTAATAGTAGATAAAGTTTCAAAGAGGAACAAGACATCCAGTTTATAAACACGGACGAGGTATTTAAGACTAGGAATTGTATGCGGGCTATCCACACCCCGAAAATTCCATCCTATAATACTCATTTTGATTGGCGGGCCTGGATTTCAAAACCCACAATTACAATATTTTCATAAAATAAAGGATTAGTATGCACTACAATATCATTTTCATTCTTATTATTGTCTACAGCTCTTTCATAATGTTTGTCATTCTTCATAACATGTCTCTATCTCCATTCCTTGCTCTTCTGCATTTTCGTCATCCTGGACATCTTGAGCATATCTTATTCGCTTTTTAGGACTAGTCACAAATTTATCACCGGAACCAACACTAATTTGAGTCAGAATTTGTGTTGTAACTCCTTCAGACTTGAGTGTGGCATCTGACTCGCCATCCTTGATAAACATATTGGATCCAGTAACATCAGAGCTAGCACTCACAACCACTGCAGAATCAATAACTACAATAGCTTCTTCAGGCCGCAGAGACCTAGAAGTTCCTGTTGTCATTATCAGACTATTGATGTTGTGTTCCGATAACTGTTTCTGACCCATAGCAGAGTCATTAAAGAGCCTCCTCAGAGTGTTGAAATTAATCTCAAAAGGAATCCATTGAACTTCGGCTGCATAGGAAGCAAGCTTACTTTTGGAGCTCGCTATTGTGGTGTGGAAAATAAATCCTCTGCCCCGCATATCACGTAAAACCTTGACTCTTCCAAAAAGAGCATGTGGAACTGGCTGCCCCACATTGACACCAACAACTTCTGCCATTGTTGCATTACTGTCACCAGCTACTCCACTGCTACTTCGACCACCACCTCGTCCGCATCGGGTCTGACCTTTTCCACTACATAGCCACTTTTTAACAGTGGCTCCACCACCTATGGCACTATTTCCTGATCGGATAAAGTTCCCCCAACCGTTCTCTCCATCAACAAAATCAAGTTCAAACCTCTTAGGACATAAGTTTTCTGTATGTCCTAGCAGTCCACACTCAAAACAAAAAACACCTAGTTTTACATATTTGAAATGCAAGTGAACAATACCTCCATCTTCCTTCTCAAAGGTGAAACTTTTCTTTAAGGCCTCGTTGACTTTCACAGCAACACGAATACGCATATACAACCTCCAAGAGCCATAGTTGTTAAGGTCATCATATTTAACAAAACGACCAATATGGCTGCCAATGAGCAAACCAATTGACTCGGTCATATAGCCAAAAGGTAAGTTGAAGACTTGCACCCACATTTCAACTTCATCAAGCTCTGTAGTAAGGGGGTCATCACCAACAGCCAGCTTCTTTAGAACAAGCATGTGATTGTCATACAACCAAGGTCCTCCTTGGAATACACGCTTCATATCCCATAAGTGAAAAAATTGAAATAGAAATTTATTCTCCTCCATGGCAGAGATTGCAACTCCATGTTCCGGCTTCCATAATTTTGACAGTCTCTCCTTCATCACACTGAATTTGATAGGTTTATCAGTCAATATAGTTCCAACAAGGCAGAACTCCAACAATTCATCTAGACACAGTTCAAAAGGGTAAACAAAGTTTCTATTAGTGGCATTTTCATTGATGTTGAGATTCTCCATAGAGACAGAGAAAAAATGGGACAGAATTGAAAAAGCAAAGAGGGTAGTTGGACATATATATACTAAAATAGGACACACTACGTAACAATTCAGGTGTGCACTTGCACATACTAAAATTTTAAAAATTAACTGATCTTGTTGGTTTAGTGGTGATTGGTGCTGAATTTGGTAGGGAGGACCACAACTCGATCTCTGCAACTGCGATTGAAATGGCTGAAACCACTTGATACTAGAACTGACCCCTGAACAAGATTAGACGATCCAGTATGCCGAATGTTAGTGGTGAAAAAAATCTAGTCGGCAAATTTTATTCTGTTGATAAAAAGTTGATTCATATTTCAAAAGAGTGTTCGTTCAACTCTTGTTATTTGCTTAAAAGTTTGGTTGGGGAATAATTTGTAGGTACATCTATTAGAATAATGGAATAATTTGTACTATATCTTTAACCAAAATATTGAATGATAGACTAAAACAACATCATCTTAACATTACAAGGTAATAAAAAATATTACAAAGGAATATATCAAAATTCACCCACATCACATATGATAAACACTATTTTGTTACTGAGTTTTACAAGTAATGATTTGTTAACATCACATAATAAATGAATGATTGTTCAGTAAATGTTATAGACATGTGTAAATATTATGCTGTAAGATCACATGAAATTCACATGGCAACTATATCAATTGTGCAACAATAGTTTTCATGCATGGAAAGAACGGATCTGGACTTGTGGTGGGGACAAATTCATGCTATAAATATTAATACAAAAATATATATGAATATATAAATGATAGTAATATAAATTAATGACATCATTATTATTATGCAAAAAATTACAAAAACTATATCAATTGTACTAACAATTTGAAGACACGTTAATAATAAAATAAATAAATCTTAGTTTTTTTAGCAACAAAAATAAATAAATTTGAATGCATTATTTTTTTTATACAAGTAAACTTAATTCATTTCATTTATAATAATAAGTACAATATAAGGTGGACAATAATTATAAACTTGCCGACTGCTGTAAAACGAGTCGTTTGAGCTAAAGAATGAGCTGCTCGATTGTCTTGTCGCCGGGTATAACTAACCTTATAGTGATCATTTTCAACTAATAGGTTAGGAAATAAATCAATAGTGCGTCTAAACTTTGTCATGTTTACAACTTGGAGGCAGTCGGTTCCAAGGGTGATTTGTACTCGCTAGCTGAGGTTGTTGTACCAACGTAGGGCTTCCAGCAGCCTTGTAGCTTCTGCTTCGGCGATGTTGGGTCTGCCACGAATGTGTAAATTTGAATGCATTACTATAACTATGTTTCAGAGATTTACTTTTTTTTTTCTTCCACTTTCTGTGGTATTTTTTTTGTGAAATCCAGAGATAATTGAAATGTAATAAAAAAGTCAAAAAAGATTCCACTAATTTTGCATTGTTTGCATGTTTTTTGTATTCATTCATCACCGTAGATTAACCAAACAAAAATGAAAGCAAAAATATGATATGTACGGTACAAATAATGTACTTGTACCGATAGGATAACATATTAATACAGATACTTCATCATTTCAAGAGCACCATGCTTCATATCTTAATTACAGGTTAATATTATTTTTTAACACCAACATAATTAAATAATATTGATTAATTAAAGACTAATTAATGCTAATGTTTTTAATGTGTGCACCTTCCCTTCTCATAATTCTGTTGTAGAAAATTTACCGTGCACTGGACTTGCGGCGAGCCTGTTGTTGTTATAAGATGTCTGCTACTGATACAATTAACATAAAACCTTTGTTGCGGACTTGTGACGAACATGTTGTTGTGATAAGATGTATACAATTAACCTGAAACCGTGGACTTGCGGTGAGCCTGTTTTTGTTCTAAGATGTCTGATACAATTAACTTAAAACCGTGTTGGGGACTTGCGGCGAAATTATAAGATGTCCGATTATGACGGTAACAAGTTCGCGGCAAGTTCATCTTATAAATACAAACAGGTTTCAATTCTGCATTTCATTGTTGGACTAATATATATATATATATAATGAAAAAACTCATTATTATTATTATTATAATGAAAAAAACAACAGCAACAACAACAATAATAATAATAATCAACCTGAAACTGTTTGTGAAAAAGAAAACAGAAGACTAATGATTTGATGTGAGAAGTGCCGAAGGAGGTAACAGAACTAGCCAGGTAACATATTGATATTAACACTCAGAGCCAATATATGTGAGGGAAGGAAACAATGAAACTATGAAATTCTGCACAATTCTTCTACACAACCTATATTTGTTCGGACCGCTTTACCTGCAGATTCACCTCTTGGATTTGCCGATTGTGTTATGGACGGAGTCCTATTCATGGGACCTGCTAGAATTGGGAGAAGCAGATCTGCAGTTCAGGTTGATTCACCACAACTCAGTTCTGCAGTGAAATATGAAAATGGAGAAGCAGTTCTACTTTTATGCAAATATATGAAAGTGGAGTATTGGGAACTCAGATGTGCAATTCACTGTTGGACTTATATCCATATATATGAAAGTGGAGAACGGAGAACTCAGTTCTACATTTCAATGTTGGACTGGTATGCATATATACATATGAAAGTGGAGAACTAGGAATTCAGTTTCAGTTCTGCATTTCATTGCTGAGTGATATATGAAGCTACTTATAATTACTTTTGAGATAACTTTCATTACTTTATTATTATTATTATTATTAATATTATTATTAAGGCATTTGGATCCTCAGCAGCATAAATCTCTGCAGCAGTTTCTGCTGCTCCATTTCCAGCCACTAGATTAAATCAACGACACATATACAAACTGGAAAAAAATTAATAAAACATACAAGTATAATACTACTGTCACCGATCCCCACTCCACAGTAACTCTATCCATGATAGATTGATACTCTTGAGTGCCTGAGGTATGCAATGAAAGAAAAGGTAAAGCAATCACCAAAAAACGCATGTCTTTTACTCTATTTCTTTAGAATTTACTTTAATTTTTTCCAGTTTTGTATCTGTACCGTTGATTTAATCTAGTGGCTGGAAATGTAGCAGCAAAATTATTGGATTTGACACTAACAAGAGAAACTTGTCTACTAATTTTAATGGTAGCCATTTGTATAATGACATAGCTATTCCATATGTTTAGAAACCAAACATATCTCTTGGAAGAATATGTACCTTGTAAAATCATCATAAAAAAAAAACATTGCAACAAAGTTAGCCAAAAAGTACATACTCCAAATTTTGATTATTATTTACCCAAATGGGAAAACTACATATACATGACATCATTTTAAGTAGTAAACAATTATCTATCATGGTAAATGAAGTTTTAAACGGTCATATGTTCTGTTTTGCCATAGTGAAGCTATACAATCACTTCTCTCAAGAATGAGACTTGGAACACAAAATATAACCACAAACTCATATCCAATGGAATTCGAGTATCCCCGTTACGTCTCTTTCCACATGAATTATAATTATATTTTAGTATTTTTTTATTAAAAAAAATTAAAAGTACAAAATGATTTTGTTTCAAGAATATTTTTTTAATAAAAAAAATAGAGAAAATAGTTTGTTTATTACTCAAATAAAAAAAAAACATATGAATGTAATAAAAAAAAATAATATTAATATACTTCCTTCGTTCCAAATTATATGTCACTTTGAAGAAAAAATTTGTTCCAAATTATATGTCACTTTACATTACTGTCGCGGTGATTTTAGGATATCGAGTTATTAATTAACTTCGAATCACAATTTAATATTCCACCACCGATCTTTAATTTATCCGAGAGAAACAGGGACGGAACTAGAAAAAAATATTAAGGGTGGCGAAAATTTAACGCATGTGTTTGTCTTTGTTTTGTTTTGAAAACCTTAAACTAAGATCGGAAAATATGTATGTATAATGTATGTGCCATGGGAAGATTTTTTTAAAATAGGATTGAAAATGACACAACTTTGAATTGGTGTGTTGTGAAAACTAGAAGGTGCGCTTTAGAACTTGGGGTGGCAGCTGTAGTTTGTAAACACACATGTAAAAAAATATTTAGAGGGGCCAATATATAACCTCAACTATATATACCAATAAATATTTAGAACTTGGGGGTGGCGGCGGCTGCCCCAAATCTGTTACACCTAGTTCCGTCCCTAGAGGGAAATGGAAAAAGTTCGAAAAAACCCTATTTTTAGAGAACAAGGTTCGGGGGTTGGTTATACGAAGGGGAAGGTACTAGCACCCTAAGTATCTATAGTACTCTATAGGAACCTCTTGTTTTTATTCTAACTTTGCGCTTAATTTTAATTGCTTGTAAAAATGTAGGAATTAAAGTAGTGATTGAGAAAAGTTTAAAGTGACGAAAAAGAAAGAAAAATGTTTTTGTTGATTTTATTGATTGGAGAGACAAGTCTCATGCCTACGTACCCGAGGGATCAAACCACCGTAGTTCGGGGTAAAAGTTACGAGTAAATTTGTTTGTTTGATTTTAAAGTTTTGAAAATGGTTTTAAAGACTAAAAAGCCAAAAGTGGCAAAATGTGAGTTTGATTGATGTTAGTTTGTGAAGAAAGTCTATATAGTTAAATTGATTGAAATTTGATTATGAAATAAGACGCGGACATTTGGTTTAAAATTCAAGGTTTATTGAGAAAATGTTTTGAGTGATAAAAGACATTTGGTTTAAAATCCAAGGTTTTTTGCATGATTAAAGATGCATGAATGAAGAAAATGCACTTGGTTTAAAATCCAAGGTTTTTGGCGAGAAAAAGGGACACTTGGGTTAAAATCCAAGGTTTTAGCGATAAAAGAAGCCATTGGTTTAAAGTCCAAGGTACTTGGTTTAAAATGCAAGTTTGTGATAAAAAAGAACTCTTGGGTTAAAATCCAAGGTTTTCACGATAAAAAAAAAGCCGTTGGTTTAAAGTCCAAGGCACTTGGTTTAAAATCCAAGTTTTGCGATGAAAAAGAATTCTTGGGTTAAAATCCAAAGTTTTCACGATAAAAAGAAACGTTTGGTTTAAAGTCCAAAGTTTTGAAAAATGCTTGATGACAAGATATTTTTGTGCTTTTGAGAATGAATTGTTTTGATTTTTTTGAAGAGGTGTTGACCTCATTTTTGAGAATAAAGTGACTAATTATTTAAAATGGAATGTTGGGTTCCAAAATAAAGAGGTAGCACGCGAAAAATGAGTACTAACGTCGTAATAAGCAAATTAAGCGCGAAGACAATCCGTAATGATATTTTGATCAAAACGGTGTCTTTTCCCTCGGAATTAATATTCTAACGTTTTTGCGGAAAGCGATAAATAAATATGCATGAGATGCAAGTTTTTTCATTTATAATATACACTTGTTCCTAATTACATTCTAAGGTATTTGCAAGAAAAATAAATATGAAATGAATGCAAGGTGATGCTATGTAATTTTTATTTAAATTTATATTAAATCTTAAAATACAATCTAATGTCCTTGCAATAAAATAAATGGTTAATTAATTAGACAATGAATTAAATGTTAGATTAACAAGCAATGATAATAAAGTATGTTAGTGACAATAATAGTGATAAGTTAGTAAGTTAGTAATAATAAAGAATAAAGTATGAATAATAAAAGTTAAGTTAGTGAGCAAGATTAAGCACAAATAAACATGAAATAAATAGTAAAAAAAGAACCTCAAATAAGTGCTTATTTTGGATTTAATAGCTTATTGAAGCACATTCCATAAGCACTTTTATCATAGGCAAAAATAAAAATAAAAAAACAGAAGGGGGTGCAAAAAGCAACTCTGGGCCCAAGCCCAGTTGGGGGGCGTGGCCCAGGGGGGGGTGTGAAGTAAACTGTAAAAATCAGATCAGAGCCGTCTGATTGATCAGACGGTTCTGATTTGATCACAAAAGGGTATAAATACAAAAAACCCTATAAATCAAACAGAAATCAGAAATATTCCTCTCTCTTCTTCACTCGCCGCCGCTATGCTCTCTTCTTCTCTCTCAAACCTCTTTCTCGGTCCTTTCTCAAAAAAAAAAACCATTTTTCTAACTTCATAAAACATCAAATACACACAAAGTACTTCCCTAAACTCAAGTCTAAACCCAAAAAAAGAACAAACAACCCCCCCCCCCCCCCCCCCGTGACAAGATCGAACCAAGATAGAACGAAGAAAAAAAACCACATTCGCTGTATTTGTTTTGATTCTTCTTCTCTCCTTTCGTTTTTGCTTTGGATCGTATTTTTGATTCTGAGTTTGTGTGGTTTCCGGTTCGATTTTGTTTTGGTGTTGATGGTGATGATGAATGTTGTTTGTTGATTTGGTTCGTTGATGATGAAGGGTTCGTGGATTCTGTTTGATCTGGGTTTGGTTCTATTTATGAGTTTTTTTTGTCTAGGTTTTGAATGATGAATGAAGATGACGATGATTGTTGTGGTTTGTGATTGATGAATGATGATTAGCGATTTTGATTTTGATTTCGGGTTTTGAATGGCGATGGTGTTTATGGTTTCTGTGAATGATAGTGATAATTTCGGTTCTGGGTTTGCTTGAGGATGAACAGTGATGATGGAAGTTCTGATTAATTTCTGGTTTTTTATTTGTTCTGTTTTTTGGTTTTGATTCAAAGAATTGGTTTTGATTCAAAGGAGAAGATGAGTCTTCTTGCTTGCTGCGGCTGGGTCTGAAGTTCTGACCTAGGGATTTGTGCAATAAATGCAGTATAAATATTGTGTCAGGACCTAGGGTTTTTGCAGATGAAATTTTTTCCATTTGGACAAAATTGCCCCTTTGGGCTTGGACCAGGACAAAAACCATATATGAACTCTTAAAAAAAAACTGGCAAAAACACCAAAAAGGAAAATACACAAATAAAAATATATATAATAATAATAATAATAAAACGAAAATAAATAATAATAATAATAATAATAAAATAAAAAATAAAAAAAAAATAATAATAAAAAGAAAATAAAATGAAACCAAATAAATGAGGTATTTTAAAATACCTCTATGCCGAAATTTCGTCAGAAACGAACAAAGAAAAATCCATCTTAAAAAGACGTATAAAAGCGATCGGTCAAAAAATGGGGTATGACAATTACCTTTGAAACATTTAATACAATTTTTCCTATTATACAATTCTTCCATAACTATTTATTACTCTTTTTTCTTTCAATTCTTCAATTTATTTTTTCAATACCATAAATGAAGGACAATTTTGTAAATCAACTCATAATTACTCTTTTCCATACAACAATGATTATATTTCTTAATATATGTAAAAATGTCAAAGTGACATATAATTTGGATCGGAGGGAGTAAATTAATAGATTGTTTAAGGGTTTTTAATTTAAAAAAAAGTAAAATTTAATTTTTATACAAACAGGGCGGGGTTTGGGGTGGTATCAATGTCCCATTACCTGCTCTAACCCCATCTTTTGAAATTGGGAAAAACTCAAACCCGAACCCAAACTCAGGCAACTCCGATTTTCTCCATCAAAGTGGAGAGAGTTTGGGCGGATACGGAGAATGAGTTTTATTGCCATGTCTAGCCATATTTACTATGTGATACATTTGCAATTTGATTTTTTGGTTTTAAAAAAATCATTGAGAACGTACGTAGAATGAAACTAATTTGACTACTCCCAATTGATGAAAATGAACATAGAGAGGATGTTAACTTAGAATAGGAATATGTGCTATGAGAGTGAACATAGAAACGCTGTATTAGGTTCTATAGCACGCTGATGCTAACATGTCCTCATATATATAAAAGGTCCCCCACCCTCTTCTCATTCCAAAAAGAATATACATTTTGTAGCAGCAACAAGTTGTGTGTATATATAGAATTACTCATTTTATTGTTTCGATCAAAGAAGAAGGGTTGTCACTGCATAAGAGTGAAATTTTTTGTTTAGGAGGATAAAACTTGTGCATAACGTAATTTGGGGACATGAAATAACATATAAACTTGTCACTGCATAAGGGTTGTATTCTTAGATGATTGTATTTACGTCTGCGATTGGGAGATGATTATTTTTTAGGTTTGGAGTACTAATTATTATTTTTGAATAATTTTAATCATGATTTTTAAATTAAAAAACAAATGTTCATAGTTACCTGCGGAATTTTCTGAAGCAGTATAATCCGCAGGAAATTCGAGTGGCAAAATCCGCATAAAAATCTTTGGAAATACCTGCGGATTTTCCTGAAAACTACAAATCCGCATGAAACGGCTCCTTAGTGTTAAATCCACAGGAAAATCCTTGAAAATACCTGGGGATTATTTTTCGCAGAAAAATCCGCAGGAAATTAGCAAATTTCTAGTAGTGTTACTTACGGGTTAGTACCTACTTATACATCTGATTTTGAATATATATAATATATTTTGCTGTTAAACAAAATTGGGGACATGAACTTTATATTCATTAATTCTTCCATCACTAATTACATAACAATAAGTAATGATGATATTTTATTACCTCGAGATTCTTTTTATGAATGGTTAGTGAATCTCTCCGCATAACATTAAATTTGTTAGACAATTCGGTTTGATCAAGGTTTTTATTTGCGTTGGTCCGGTCACATGATTTGGGGAAGCAAAATCACATAGTTTATCAATCAGTCATACAATCCAAAGAATGGACAAGCCACTCAAAATAAAGAATCAATGAAGAATGGAATATACCAAGTATCCTAATCAAGTTTCAAAAGTTCTCCATGTTGGTAATCATTGCACAATTTCACCTCCACTTCTTCAATTCTTCCATAATTGACTTATCTTTCTTTTCCTTGTACGTGCTATTTGAGGCATGACAGCTTTCATTTTGGGAGGCCATAACATAACCTCCAAGTAAATTTTATTTTTTTGAAAATTATTATTAATTAAAATGATACCGTAATGATCATTTTATAGTTTTATTTGAATAGTTTTGAAATCCTTAAACTATATTATTAATTTTTTTTGTACATAATAAGATTAAACTCTTACCACTGAACCGATACACGTTGTAGACTACTTGCTTAACTACTATGTTTAATGTTGGTGTACTTGCTTATTTCATTATCAATAATCTATCATATGTTCCCCCCACTTAGGAGATTGGTAATAGGCCCTAGCAATATCTCACAAAGATTCTTTGTTTCTTTTATGCCTTTGTGTTGTATGATGTAAATTCATTACTTGGTATCATTATGCATGTGTTTCTATCAATCGTTGATATTGCTCCCTTTTCTGACTCTACTTGTGCTTTCATTTTCTTGGGGACAAATGGTGGGGATTGATGGGTCTTTTTAGTTATGGTTATTTATAAGCTAAAAGCTATAAGCTATAAGTTAGTTTTTTGGCCTTCCCAAACAGAGCTTATAGCTTATAGCTTTTAGCTTATAAGCTAAAAGCTCTGTTTTTGGTAACGGTCATTTTACTATGAGCTTATAGCTTATTTTACTAGCTTATAGCTTATTTTCAAATGCTATTTCAAGTAGCTTATAGCTTTTAGCTTATAAGCTATAAGTTATAAGCTAGCTTATCAGCTAACCGCTATTTTTACCGAACATGGCCTAAATCTATATCAATTTAATTTTAGATGATATTATAGTTAGATAGAGATGGTCTGATTTTAAATTTTTCAACTGTCCATGAATGATTTGTTTATCTGCCAGATGAGAAAATCCTCTCAGATTTTATATTAAAGTCAAATTAATTAATCGTGAGATAACACTTTGCTGTCAATTAGTTGACCATATTGAGTATAATTTCCTCTCAAATGTTAATGCATGCATCATTTTTATATAAATTAATTAATAATTAATACTAGTACTAGTAATTACTAATTAGTTGACCGTAGTTAACTAAACATCCTAGTTTGATTTTTTTTTAAGGAAACGAATTTATAGCATTTCACTACTTATCAAGTGTTCAATACAATTTAGTGTATCAAACAAGATTTGGGGACTAGCTATATATGTGGCAGCCTTAATTAAGTTATGAACAACCTTTTTTGGTTGTCACCTAACAAACTCAACACTAGAGTCATTATAAAGAAGAGAAAAAAAAGACTTTTACAATGAACAATAATTTCACCAAATTCGGAGTCCGCCTTATTTGAGTGAAAGTTTTTTTTTTTGACAAATTATTTGAGTGAAAGTTATCCACCACTAATTTCGAGTCTAATTCAAATTCAACCGCACCAAGTTTAACACATGTACCTAGTTGAGAGCTGATAACAACCCAAGAGCTTCTCTGATCCGAATATCACATATTGGTGATATTGATCATACTTAGCCATCACATAAGCACCAAACATCTCGAATGCAAATTCCAATTCCTACTCGATTAAAATTGGACGAAAAAGCTGCATTTATATTGCACATGACTCGGCCACTGGAAGACTTTCTCCACCTACATTCGATCTCTCTCTGTTGCACTGTCACAATACCTCTAGCTTCCTGGACATCCCACCACTCTGTCAAAACTGTAGAAGCACGCAAGTACAAGAAACTCTGTGCATCTGTCACATTGTTCCATATGTAGTTATATCTCTGTTTCCATGTACTCCAAACAACAAAAGCCATGAATGTTGCATTTCAACAGTGGGCTGCTGCAAGAGCTCAAAAATCAACTTTGAAGCATCTAAATTGTGTTGCTAACCTGCTAGAACAACATTATTAAAGCTGCACATACTCCAAATATTTCTGCTATTCAGACAGTCAAAGAAAATATGGCGACTATCCTCTTCGTCCTCATTGCATAGAGCACATACATCCGTACAATTCACTCCTCCCGTGCGAAGATTAACTCGTGTGGGTACACACCGTCTACAGACACGCCAAAGAAGATTCTTGACCTTTGGAGGAATTTTTAATGTCTACAATAAATTCCAGTTACCATTTATCTTTAAGTGGGACGTATCCAGTAATTCTTGAACACACAATCGATATGCACTACGAACAAAATATATTACATCATTCTGTTTATACCACCACACAATCGCAGATTATTGACCACCACGTAGCCAGTGGATTTTGGCCCTTTGACGCCAATACTTAGCGTCATGCACTAACTGATATGCCATGCGATTCCTCAAGGCATTAAAATAATTAACGTTATCAGAATTCACATGACACCGAACACGATAAAATATCTCCCGACATGCATCAATATCCCGTCGCATGCGTTGGAAATTATTTCTATTCCAGACTAATAAATCAGAGGCACACAACTCTAGTTTTTCCAATATTTGATCCCCTCCATAAGAGGCCAAACGTTGGTTGACAAAGTCCTTGAATTCTGGATCCACAAGCCACGCGTTTTCAAATTTGAACCGTGTACGGGTTCTTCTGTTTGTGTTATCAGGTTAACGTATCAAAAGTATGGGATAATGATGAGATGCTGGAGCAGGCAAGTTCTCAAGAACAACATTCAGGAATATTTGGAACCAAAAATCATTTGCTAAAAGCACGATCAAGACTTTCTTCAACAGCCCGAAGTACCAAGGCAATTGAACCAAGTAAATGGATATCCTACCGTATGAACATATGCTAAATCAGAGTCCAAAACAGTCGATTGGAATCCATTAATCAACCACGATGCCCTATCATTTCTGCCCTTTTTTCAGATGGGACAAAATATCGTTGAAATCGCAAACAACACACCAAGGAAGATTAGAGACTAGAGATAATTTTTTTTTAAAAATTCCAAGAGTCTCTTCCTCTACCATTTTATGGGAAACCATAGAATCCCATAAGTCGCCAATTACCACACTAGTGGAAAAAACACTTATTAAATCATACATTTTAAATAAGATGTCATTGATACACATGGGCAATTGCAAATTGAGCAGAATAATGGATCTTCTAGGCCCAAACGAATTATCAAAGCTCCTGCACATTTAAATGACTATGTTAAATAGT
The DNA here is from genome assembly GCA_951799995.1 of Trifolium subterraneum. Classification (NCBI taxonomy): domain Eukaryota; kingdom Viridiplantae; phylum Streptophyta; class Magnoliopsida; order Fabales; family Fabaceae; genus Trifolium; species Trifolium subterraneum. Next base: position 54,085,459 of record OX637463.1, read on the forward strand.
AATTATTATTATTATAATTATAATATATAGTAGTAATAGTTTAAATTAGGCAAATTTCTAATTAGGCAGTTTCTATTATGTGGTAAAGTTATATTAGGTAGTTTTTATTATGCAGTTAATTTCGGTTCTCTCTCCCAAATAGTAGAGAATCAGTTACTTTTGTAATGGATATTTAAATGATTATGTGAAATGAAAAACGCAAGCAATTATTCAGAAAATTTCCAGCCTTCCCCCTCTTTCTTAGGAGACACATTCATTCTCGAATTGGAATAGTTACTAACATCTCTAACAATTATCTATCAGTCATCCACCTGATTTAAAGAGTTGAAAATTAGGACACGGAGGGGAGGGTTTTTAAGTGAACATACACTAAATGTCTAAATCAGTTAGCCTTATTTAAAAACAATTATTTATAATTAAAAATAAATGAAAATTAGTTCCCTCTCTCTCTTGCCAAAACATAATTCGTCTCCCTCTTTGTTTTTCATTTCCACACTGATGAAGATGGGGCTTTTTTACTATAGGAGCACTATTTTTACAATTAAATACCAAACTAACACCCTTTTTCTATTAAGTACCAAACTACCATCGTTTTGAACCGGATTAATATTTACTTTGAGAAATCGCTAACTGAAAACACGATTTCTCAACATAAAGAGTTTGTTTTGGATTTTTGTGGCCTTGAGAAATCGTGTCCTCCCACAACGATTTCCTACCTATATTTTAACTTTTCAATTTTTCATTTTAACAAAAAAACTATTTTTTAATATATATATATAATTGATAGTTTAATTAATTATTAAAAGTTTAAATTAAATAATTAACACAAATTTAATTACTGCTATTAAATAAATTAATGGAAATATAATTGGACAATTAAATTTTATTTTTGATTGCATTAGTTGACATTTTAGTACATTAGATATTAATAAACAACTTATTTATGTCCTAAACGCTGGCTGGTTCCACACGGTGGTGCTCGACGAGTACGTCCACCACGACGTGGAGCTTGAATTTCTTCTTCATTATGGTCAACATTAACTGTCGGAGAGCTATGACCTTGATGGTTAATGTTTGACGGAACGCCAAATGAATACAAGGTATTCATATAATTAGCAGCTGATTGGGGCGTACCCATCTCTACACCAAATAAATTACTCACAAAGTCATCGTTGCTAGAAATTGAGTGCCTGATTGGTTCAAATTGTTGATGGGTTGGCGTGAAAGAAATCGAGTGTCTGGGTGGTTGAGATTGTTGATGAATTGGCGTGAAAGAAATTGAGTGTCTAGTTGGTTCAAGTTGATGGGTTGGTGTAAAAGAAAATGATTGACGTTGCAGCTCTGGCTCTTCATATTCCGCAGTAATAGGGGGACTTGGTTGTCGTGGTGTATTGCGGCGACGACGTTGGGTGTGTTGTGTTTTTGTACTGGAAGACGCATTTGAATCTTCTGCAAAACCAACCCTTGGGTCATGCAATTGATGCGGAATTGATAGGTAAAGTTTAGAATTTTTTCTAAGCCATATCATATACTCGTTGCTCGGGATGAGGTTTCCTTGTATCGGCTGACCCGTAAGACAACAATTGTCTCTATCATTCCAATATTCAATCCATTGAGCATGCTTGTCTTTCCAATTTTCATGGTGATTCCCTCGCATGTCTTGTTGGTGGAGATTATCAATATTTATAGGTTCCTCCGGTATATCCTGTGATAGTCCAAATTGCATTTTAACCCTATCTGTTTGATGCCATTCTACAATTTGGAAACAAATCAAAGCAGTATTTGCAGTCCATATATTGTAATCATTGTATGCTTCCTGTGGTATGATATTTTGAAAGCTCCTGTAAGGCATCCACATAAACTAGAGAAAATAAAAGCATGTTAGTAAAGGAACAAAATTGTAAGTAATAACTTTTTTTATAAAGTATGCAAATTTTAACCTCGTGTACTTGCATGTGATCAATCCTTGATCTATAACTAACAAGGTCACCGAAAGGAGTTTGAGAATGGATTAGTCCCTTGCCAGCCCATCTAATATAAGAATATAACATTATTATTTAACAAGAACAATTTACTTTTTTTTAAAAAAAAAAATTACTTGATAAATAGTGGTTAATTTGAAGTAAAAAATTACCGCTTTGCCAGGGGAAATAATGGTGGACGATTGCATTGTGGGGCAAGGAATGGCATACGATACCATACCCAAGATTGAAGCAGCAACGTACATCCGCCCATACATTTATACGAAGGTGCAGTTGCACGACACATTTGCCTATATAAGTTTGCCAAACAGGCGGAACCCCAACTGTATCGTTGAACATGTTTAATATGTTCTAATAGTGGTAAGTACATTAAATGAACTCGGTTACCAGATTTGTCTGGGATTATAAACCCCCCAATTAAGCGCAACATGTATGCTCTACAGTGCATTTTTACCTGTTCGGTTGTTGCATTATTCGGAATATGGGCAAATGTGTCTTTCAACCATTTCAACTTAACTGATTGCCCCAACATCTGATTTTCAGGAGGAACTTGACCCAATAGTTGTTGGCATTTTTCATCCCAGTCAAGAAAGGAAGCTCCGGTTACTGCACGTCCGTTAATGGGTAGACCCAATTGTAATGCAACATCTTCAAGAGTTATTGTACACTCTCCTGTTGGAAGATGAAATGTGTGTGTTTCAGTCCTCCATCGTTCTACCATTGCTGTCACCAATGATGGGTCAACTTTATAGGTTCCTAATGTTGCAACTTTTAGAAATCCAGCATGATCTAAGTAGTCAACTATCATTGGATGTGGTTCCTCAATTTTAAAGTGGGGGTGACAATCAAACGCGTTCTGTAGATGAGCATAAAAGTGTGATTAACAAAAAATTAAATTAAAATACAAATTTAGTAAAAATAAAATAAAATCACTTACCATATCATTGATATCTCCGGACCTGTGAAGATGCTGATTTCTCAATAATGCCATTAAGAAACAAAACTTAGAGTTCTAGCACTAAAAGAACAAAACAAAAGTGTGAGTTCATGAAAAAAGAAAGCACGTGAAATCACTTACCATATTCATGTCATACAACTTGCTACCTTTATATAGAAAAATTATTGATAGCGATGATGCAAGCGCTGATGTCAGCGGTATCCAGTCCAACCAATCAGAATTCGATAGCGCTGACTGGGACAGCTGACGTCAGCGTTACAGATGGTATAATATTTTCATGCGAAAATTCATCCTTGTTGAAAGTGAAAAAAAACATCAAACTAGATGGACTTATCCAACATATCCAAAAAACGATTCAACCAGACAACTCAAAGAGGGTTACCGATCTAATTTATCGTTACCCTATAACTTTTGCTCAAGGACTTGTTCGGTATGAGTCATTAAATATTTTAGGAGATGGCGAAGTTCATACAATGTTTGAAATGTTCAAGAACTGTAAACATCTTGGCATTTCAATAATCGAAATTTATGCAAGTTTGGTGGATGTTCCATATGATGAAACCCAAGTAGAACCATCATATGCAAGCCAATTCTATCAGTTGATGGAACATGGTTGTATGGAAAATATCGTGGAACATTACTAATTGCAATCGCTCAGGATGGGAGGAATAATATCATTCCAATAGCATACGCTCTTGTGGAGGGCGAGACAGCCGATGCATGGTTTTTCTTCCTCCAACGCTTGCGAACATTGGTCGCATCCTATCCCGGCCTTTGCTTGATATCAGATAGACACGAGTCGATTAAAAGTGCTGTTAGGCGTCTAAACACTGATTGGCATCATGTCTTTTGCATTCGACACATATCGCAGAACTTCATGACGACATTCAAGAATGCAGATATGAAAAACATTGTAACAAATATGGGTTAGTATTTTTTTTTTACATATCAGAAACACTTTTTTTATGTCCTTAACAATGTTATTTTGTGTACCTTTAGGCTACTCAATGACTCAACCGAGCATCGCATACTACAGGAGCCAAATCAGGGATTGGTCTGAAGATGCGGTGAAGTGGGTTGACGATATTCCAAAGGAACAATGGCTACAAGCATATGATGAAGGGCGACGCTGGGGGCACATGACAACTAACCTTGCCGAGTGCATCAACAACGTATTAAAGGGGACACGAAATCTTCCAATATGTTCATTGGTGCAGGCAACCTATTATAGGTCGTCTGAACTTTTTGTAAAGAGGGGGAGGCAAGCCCAAGCAATGATGGCATCCGGTCTGGTTTACTCAGAAAAAGTCATGGAAAATCTTGCCAAAGAACGAACAGCATCAAACACCCATCAAGTCTACATTCACAACCGAGCACAAAGTATTTTCAGTGTCAAGGAGTTGGTTCGTCCAACAAGCGGACGCCCAAGAGGAACATTTAGGGTCGATCTCGACAAACAATGGTGTGATTGTGGTGAATTTCAAGCATTACACTACCCATGTTCACATGTCATAGCTGCTTGCTCACATGTTCACCTTGACTACATGAAGTATGTGTCTCCCCAGTACACATTACAATATGTTTTCAACGCTTACCTGGAAGAGTTCCAAGCAATTCCTCTTCCAGCATACTGGCCAGAATATAATGGAGTTGAATTGTGTCACAATCCAGCCATGCGAAGAGATCCAAAAGGTCGTCCGCAGTCTACTCGGATTCATACTGAAATGGATCTAAGGGAGAGTAGTAGACAACCAAAGTGTTGCACTCTTTGTCGGAATCCCGGACATAACAAATCAAATTGTCCTAATGTGATAACTCGGGAAACTTAAATGTTATCGAATGTACCAAATTATTTAGTATTAAATTATATAATAGATTACGCGTCTAATGTATTGAAAAATTAAATTGATGTAATCTATAATAAATTTTTAAGTATCCCCTTTTTATTTTAATTATTTATTTATTTATTAATTAGGAAAATATATTTTTAATTATAAAAAAAACAACAAAAAAGTTGTTTCCTTAAATATTAAAAAATAAAGGGTATGATAAGAAATCGTGTTGTGCTGCAGCGATTTCTCAAAGGTCATTTGTAAAAAAATTTAGTTTCATTGTTAAGAAATCGTTTTACCAAAAAGCGATTTCTCTTCTTATTTTAAAAAAATAAAAATTCAAACTCTGTTGATATATCGTTGTTTGCCGTAACGATTTCTAAGCTTACTACAATTTTGAAAAAATTAAACTCTATTGACATATCGTGTTTGCAGGTAACGATTTCTCAAGGTAAATATTATACCCGTTCAAAACAATGGTAGTTTGGTACTTAATACAAAAAGGGTGTTAGTTTGGTATTTAATTGTAAAAATAGTGCTACTGTTGTAAAAAAGCCTGAAGATGGAACTTTGAAAACCCTAAAACACAAAATCGTTTCTCTCTGCGACGAACATGAAGAAATCTTAAACAAAGTTCCGATTCACGAAAACCCTAAACAGTCACTTTCTCTCTGCAACGAAATAACACGAAGAGGGCTTCCTTCTCACTTTCTCTCTGCGACGAACACGAACTTCCGATTCACCCACCGATTTTGGTGTTCTCATTCCAAGGTTAGTTCAAGTTACATTTCGAATTTGATCTTTTCTGTATTCTTCAATTGATTCTCATTCCAATTTCCCCTTTTGTTTAACCGTTTATAGTTTTCAAAGTCCTCTTCGCCGCTACCACCGCCATCTTCGCCGTTGGTTTTCTCCTCATCTGCATCTATCACTTCTTAGCCTACAGGTATATCTCTTTATTTAGTATGTATAGCTCCCAACTTATTTTAATCTCAATTTTGGGTGTTGTGTGATATTGTGTTTTCTAAAGTTCAATTTATTTTGTCATTTGTTTTGTAAATCCACTTTAGATTTAGTTTCTATAAGTTTCTGTGCTGCAATTACCCTTGTTAGAAAAGAAGATTTTTATAAAAGAAAATAATACACTGAAGAAAAAAGAAGGTAAATTTGAAAAAAGAACTATCCCCTATTACATTATATGATGTTCAATTTTGTACAATGTGCTACTAGCTGGTTGCTATAATTTCATTTGGAAATTCTTGTGAACTAGAGAAGAGAGAATTTACATTGCCAATTGTAAAATGTTGTTTGTGGGTGTCAATCTGTTGAGAGCTGTTTGTGAGTGTCAACTTGTTTGTGTAGTTTTGTTTCTTATTTCTTATGTGGTAGTGTTTTTGTTTTAGGATATTAGTTGAATCTAGGTGATTTGTGTAGTTTTGTTTTTGGTTTGTATATTTATACATAGTTGTGTTTTATATTTATGTATAATTGTTTTGTACCTTTACCATGTTGGAATTATATCATAATCTTTCATGTACCATAAACAACCACTGTTAGGAATCACGAGACAAGGTAAATACTAAACACTATTGTAACACCAGGGTTGCTAATATTTGGTTTCTTATCTTGCTAAGTATTCAAATTAAAATTTGGGATTGTTGTATGTAGCTTTTCACCGCAGTTCGTGGAAAAGGTGCTTTTTTTGAATGGAAACCCTATAAAAGGAGCGTTGTCTTCTGTTTTTCATCTTTTGATAATTTGTTATTAATATAGATGTCATACTTATTTATGCCTTGAATTTCACAGTATCGTCACAAACTGAATTGTTGAACTCTCTTCTTGCAACTAAGGTATGTCAAGCCTTTTATAATTGATTATGTGAAGTCTATAATTGATTATGCGAACTCTCTTCTTGTTGAACTCTCCCTGTCCATGTCATGTATCAGTACAATAAAACTGAGACAGAAGATAAAACTATGTTATTGTACTCTAGAGAAATTAGGGAATAATATTGGAGAGACTCTAGACTCTCCCAATTCCAAAAGGCTCCATACAAGTCTATACAAATGATAGGATAGCTCACTTTCATTTATAGGCAACATGTCTTATTATATCTACTAACTAACCAAGTTAACTCTCCTTAGCTAACTACTAACTGAGCCTCTTAACAATAGTAGAATTCAACTATCACACTTCATAGCTTGTATTGCACCTTTGAAGTTCCATTTATGTAAAGTGACCCTTCTATATCATATTTTCCTTTGACAGATAAAAATGCCAAAAGTTATGACAAGTCAAGTTAAATATCCAAAAGGCTGGGAATTAATTGAGCCCACTCTTCGTGAACTTCAAGGAAAGATGATGGAAGGTTGAAATATTATATGTTATGTTTAGTCCTTACTATACTTTTTTTTTTCATTATGAAATCTTTGAAAGTTATTATATATTTATATCATTATATCCTTTATGTGGCAGCCGAGAATGATCCACATGATGGCAAAAGAAAATGTGAGAGTTCATGGCCTATATTCAAAATTGCACACAGTCCCCTGTCTTGCTCAGGTGAGTCAAAAAACCTGTTTGGTTAGTTAGATTTTTTGTTCATAGCCTAATAAGTTTCCATATCAATTTAGCTTAGTTTTTTTAAGGCATTAAATAGATAAATGAATAGGTGGATGTAAGGGTAAACAATTTATGATAGTAGCTGGCATGATTTAGTCTTATATCAAACCTTATCAGTTTTTAAACAATTTGCAATGATCATGCCTGCTGTCTTGCTTTCATTTGTGTGGAACTGTCTCCATTTTGGTGATTTAGTGCAAAAAGTCTGGTTGATGTGTTTGTTTGTTGATCGATGTTGTTGTTTCTTAATGCTTGTCGGCTCTTTCTCAGGCATTGAGCAATGTAGATGACAAGTGCATAAATCAGAGTGGTTGAGGCTGTGGAGAGCTAGCAGACACTCATGGTTTTTGCTAATATCTATCACTATTTGCATTGTGGTAAGCTATTTATACAAAAGCTATAGATAGTTAATTATTCAGTTGGGTTTCATGTTACTTAACAACTTTTGGAGTTTTGGCTTTGCACCCTTTTTAGTCCTTATAATTGCCATTCTCAATGATGGTAAAATTAGCAACTTTCTAGTACCTTAATCACAACTCTCATTGTAATTTGATGCACTATTTTCTTTCTTACTTTCTAACTTTTTGAACTATGAGAAGTTTAATACTAGGTGATTAAGTTAAGGGTGTTTAAACTAACCATAAATTAAGGATTGCTAATTCTAAAATATATATCATATCTCCATCTATGGATATTTAATTCTCTCTTTTAATCTTCAATTCTTCTCTTCAATTATTTTTGACAGGACAATGTTGGCGATTGCACTGAAAATGGCCACAATTTTGAAGGGCATTTGCTCAGGTGTGTTTTGGTAGTAGCTTAAGATTGTTTAGCTTTGCTTAGGCGTGTTTGTGCTTTTGTTTGGAGCCTAAGATTGTTTAGTTTTAGTAAGAGATATTTAGTTCCAATGGTACATACTTTTGGAAGAGTATTTCATGAATATTTTGTAACTGAATACAATTTGATGGTATGATATTTGGTTTTATGATATATTTTTATTGAAGGTTTTGTATGAAGTTTGGATTTATTTATAATTATATTATATATAGGAGAATCAGGGATTCAAAAAAAGAGTTTTAATTGAATATGTATGAAGGTTTGTACTCCATGAATATGTATGAAAGTACCTTTTGTTTGGAGCCTAAGATTATAGGTACAAGATTGTAGGGGAATCAGGAATTCAAAAAAAATAAAAAAAATAGTGTATGATTTTAAATCGGGCAAACTGACTTAAAATTGCGCTGAACTTATTTAAATTAGAGATTTTAAATCGGGCCCTCAAGATTTAAAAAGTCGTTATATTTTTTGGATTTTTTAAATAGGATCAACCGATTTAAATAAAACCAAATAAATCGGGCTAACCGATTTAAATAAACATTTTAAATCGGACGGACAACTGATTTAAAACAGCAAAAACTTGCTAAATCGAGTGTTACTAAATCAGACAGGTAACCGATTTAAATAGTCTCCAGGAACCGATTTAAAAAGAATTTTTTTCCACCAGTGCCATTATAAGTATCCTCGACTTCCACATCAATATGATTCGATGAGAAATTTGAAATGGAGCATTTAAAATAAGAAGGCCACATATAAGACAGCCTTCCTCCCCTACCTTGACGATTTATTAAAAAGCAAGAATCAAAGCCCAACACATAACACAATTCCTCCATTTTATTAATAGTAGATAAAGTTTCAAAGAGGAACAAGACATCCAGTTTATAAACACGGACGAGGTATTTAAGACTAGGAATTGTACGCGAGCTACCCACACCCCGAAAATTCCATCCTATAATACTCATTTTGATTGGCGGGCCTGGATTTTAGAACCCACAATTACAATATTTTCACAAAATAAAAGATTAGTATGCACTACAATATCATTTGCAATCTTATTATTGTCTACAACTCTTTCATAATGTTTGTCATTCTTCATAACATGTCTCTATCTCCATTCCTTGCTCTTCTGCATTTTCTTCATCTTGGACATCTTGAGCATATCTAATTCGATTTTTAGGACCTGTCACAAATTTATCACCGGAACCAACACTAATTTGAGTCAGAATCTGTGTTGTAACTCCTTCAGACATGAGTGTGGCGTCTGACTCAGCATCCTTGATCAACAGATTGGATCCAGTAACATCAGAGCTAGCTCCCACAACCACTGCAGAATCGATACCTACAATAGCTTCTTCAGGCTGCAGAGACCTAGAAGTTCCTGTTGTCATTATCAGACTATTGATGTTATGTTCCGATAATTGTTTCTGACCCATAGCAGAGTCATTAAAGAGCCTCCTCAGAGTGTTGAAATTAATCTCGAAAGGAATCCATTGAACTTCGGCTGCATAGGAAGCAACCTTACTTTTGGAGCTCGTTATTGTGGTGTGGAAAATAAATCCTCTGCCCCGCACATCACGTAAAACCTTGATTCTTCCAAAAAGAGCATGTGGAACTGGCTGCCCCACATTGACACCAACAACTTCTGTCATTGTTGCATTACTGTCACCAGCTACTCCATTGCTACTTCGACCACCACCTCGTCCGCCTCGGGTCTGACCTTTTCCACTACATATCCACTTGTTAACAGTGGCTCCACCACCTATGGCACTATTTCCTGATCGGATAAAGTTCCCCCAACCCTTCTCTCCATCAACAAAATCAAGTTCAAACCTCTTAGGACAGAAGTTTTTTGTATGTCCTAGCAGTCCACACTCAAAACAAAAAGCACCTAGTTTTTCATATTTGAAATGCAAGTGAACAATACCTCCATCTTCCTTCTCAAAGGTGAAACTTTTCTTTAAGGCCTCGTTGACTTTCACAGCAACACGAATACGCATATACAACCTCCAAGAGCCATAGTTGTTAAGGTCGTCATATTTAACAAAACGACCAATATGGCTGCCAATGAGCAAACCAATTGACTCAGTCATATAGCCAAAAGGTAAGTTGAAGACTTGCACCCACATTTCAACTTCATCAAGCTCTGTAGTAAGGGGGTCATCACCAACATCCAGCTTCTTTAGAACAAGCATGTGATTGTCATACAACCAAGGTCCTCCTTGGAATACACGCTTCATATCCCACAAGTGAAAAAATTGAAACAGAAATTTATTCTCCTCCATGGCAGAGATTGCAACTCCCTGTTCCGGCTTCCATAATTTTGACAGTCTCTCCTTCATCACACTGAATCTGATAGGTTTATCAGTCAATATAGTTCCGACAAGGCAGAACTCCAACAATTCATCTAGACACAGTTCAAAAGGGTAAACAAAGTTTCTATTAGTACCATTTTCATTGATGTTGAGATTCTCCATAGATACAGAGAAAAATGGAACAAAATTGATAAATCAAAGAGGGTAGTTGGACATATATATATACTAAAATAGGACACACTACATAACAATTCACGTGTGCACATACTAAAATTTTAAAAATTAACTGCTCTTGTTGGTTTAGTGGTGATTGGTGCTGAACTTGGTAGGAAAGACCACAACTCGATCTCTGCAAATGCGATTGAAATGGTTGAAACCACTTGATACTAGAACTGACCCCGAACAAGATTAGACGATCCAGTATGCCGAATATTAGTGCTGAAAAAAATCTAGTCGGCAAATTTTATTCAGTTGATAAAAAGTTGATTCATATTTCAAAAGAGTGTTCGTTCAACTCTTGTTATTCGCTTAAAAGTTTGGTTAGGGAATAATTTGTACTATATCTTAAACCAACATATTCAATAATGGACTAAAAGAATATAATTTTAACATTACAAGGTAATTAAAAATATTACAGAGGAATATATCAAAATTCACCGACACTACATATGATAAACACTTTTTAACTTTTTTTTTTACAGCTCTATTTACTTAATGTACTCCTTTACTAATGAAAGCTACATCTTATATGAAATAATAAAAACCAAACTACTCCCTCCGTTCCATTTTCATTGACACATTTGACCATTTCACACATATTGAGAAAAGTACATAAATGAATGAGAGATAATATTAATTTTACTAAATTATCCTTGTTATATGGTGAGAAAGTGAAGAGGCAAAAAGTGGTGAGAAAGTGAAGAGACAAGCATTTATAAGGGGTAGAAATGGAAAAATAACATAAGAAATTGAAATGGGCCGGTCAAGTGTTATGGGACAAATTTTTTTTGCAAATGTGACAATGAAAATGGGACGGAGGCGGTATAACACTGAACGATGTTGTAAATAAGATAAACTGGATCATCTCAACTGCAACGAATAGTTGCTATCACCAAAGTAACAATTAAGAATCATCCTATATAAAAGGAAGAATTTGGAAGTATAGAGGGGTGTAAATAAATAAATTTACTTCTATAATTGCATGTTCATATCTTATAGTATACCATATTGGCTCCTTAACCTTTCAATAAATTCACATAACTAGAAAGAAAGAAAAATCATGCATTGTAATGAACATGGCCCTCTTCCCTATTTTGTTACTAAGTTTTACAAGTAATGATTTGTTAACATCACATAATAAATGAATGATTGTTGAATAAATGTTATAGACATGTGTAAATATTATGCTGTAAGATCACATGAAATTCACATGGCAACTATATCAATTGTGGAACAATAGTTTTCATGCTTGGAAAGAACGGATCTGGACTTGTGGTGAGGACAAATTCATGCTATAAATATTAATACAAAAAAATATATGAATATATAAAAAATTTAATTTATATGCACCGTCAGTGTAAAGTTATTTTACACATGCGTCCAATAATATATCGACACATCATGTATGGTAATTAAAAATACATGATGTGTCGCATTCATTAAATGATGTGGCAACACATCATTGGATGTATGTACAAAAAAACTTTACACCGATAGTGCACAACAATTAAACTCATATATAAATGATAGTAACATAAATTAATGACATAATTATTATTATGCAAAAAATTACAAAAACTATATCAATTGTACTAACAATTTGAAGACACGTTAATAATAAAATAAATAAATCTTAGTTTTTTTAGCAACCAAAATAAATAAATTTGAATGCATTATTTTTTTTTACACAAGCAAACTTAATTCATTTCATTGATAATAATAAGTACAATACAAGGTGGACAATAATTATAAACTTGCCGACTAGCGGTAAAACGAGTCGTTTGAGCTAAAGAATGAGCTGCTCGATTGTCTTGTCGCCGGGTATAACTAACCTTATAGTGATCATTCTCAACTAATAGGTTAGGAAATAAATCAATAGTGCTTCTAAACTCTGTCATGTTTACAACTTGGAGGCAGTCGGTTCCAAGGGTGATTTGAACGTTCGCTAGCTGAGGTTGTTGTACCAACATAGGGCTTCCAGCAGCCTTGTAGCTTCTGCTTCGGCGATGTTTGGTCTGCCACGAAGGTGTAAATTTGAATGCATTACTATAACTATGTTTCAGAGATTTACTTTTTTTTTTTTTTCACTTTCTGTGGTACTTTTTTGTGAAATCCAGAGATAATTGAAATGTAATAAAAAAGTCAAAAAAGATTCTACTAATTTTGCACCGCTTGCATGTTTTTTGTATTCATTCATCACCGTAGATTAACCAAACAAAAATGAACACAAAAACATGATATGTACCGTACAAATAATGTACTTGTACCAATAGGATAACATATTAATATAGATACTTCATCATTTCAAGAGCATCATGCTTGATATCTTAATTACAGGTTAATATTATTTTTTAACACTAACATAATTAAATAATATTGATTAATTAAAGACTAATTAATGCTAATGTTTTTAATGTGTGCACCTTCACTTCTCATAATTCTGTTGTAGAAAATTTACCGTGCACTGGACTTGCGGCGAGCCTGTTATTGTTATAAGATGTGTGCTACTGATACAATTAACATAAAACCGTGTTGCCGACTTGAGACGAACTTGTTGTTGTGATAAGATGTATACAATTAACCTGAAACCGTGGACTTGCGGCGAGCCTGTTGTTGTTATAAGATGTCTGATACAATTAACTTAAAACCATGTTGGGGACTTGCGGCGAAATTATTAGATGTCCGATGATCATGGTAACAAGTTCGCCACAAGTTCATCTTATAACAACAAACAGGTTTCAATTCTGCATTTCATTGCTGGACTAATATATATATATATATAATTACTTTATATATAATGAAAAAACTAATTATTATTATTATTATAATGAAAAAAACAACAGCAGCAACAACAATAATAATAATAATCAACCTGAAACTTGTTTGTTGTTCCGCTCTTATGATTATTAAGTAAAATCTGCAAAGAAAGAAAAAGAAAACAGAAGACTAATGATTTGATGTGAGAAGTGCCGAAGGAGGTAACAAAACTAGCCAGATAACATATTGATGTTAACACTCGGCGCCAATATATGTGAGGGAAGGAAACAATGAAACTATGAACTTCTGCACAATTCTTCTACACAACCTATATTTGTTCACTCCCCTTTACCTGCAGATTCACCTCTTGGATTTGCCGATTGTGTTATGGGCGGAGTCCTATTCATGGGACCTGCTAGAATTGGGAGAAACACTGGGTATTGTTGCTGGTCAATCTATTGGAGAACCAGGAACTCAGTTATGCAGTGAAATATGAAAATGGAGAAGCAGTTCTGCTTTTATGCAAAAAATATATGAAAGTGGAGTATCTGGAACTCAGATGTGTAATTTACTGTTGGACTCTTATATCCATATATATGAAAGTGGAGAACGGAGAACTCAGTTCTACATTTAAATGTTGACTGGTATGCATATATACATATGAAAGTGGAGAACTAGGAACTCAGTTCTGCATTTCATTGCTGAGTGATATATGAAACTATTTATAATTACTTTTGAGATAACTTGTTATTATTATTATAATAATAATAATAATAACAATTTTGACCAAAAAAATAAAAATAAATAACAACAACAACACAAGAATCCCTCACATAATATCAAAGTTGGATGCATATAATTTTCTCCGAGTTAACATAATAGATGCAATGTGTCAAATTGGTGTAGCAAGTCATATATGAACCAGTCCTAGACTGGTAGTACTTAGCACACAGTGACATTGAACCGGCCCAAGCTATGGACTACTAAAGCCCTAGTTTCAGGCCTCACAAAAGCCCAATTTTTTTTATTAAATCCCATTAGGTATCCGAATAATTGTGTACGTTTATTATATATAGGCCTCGTGTCAAAATATGTCAAATTAGATAAGTAGCTCAGTTGGTGCATCTGTGAGTATTGTGTTATTAGTAGGTCTTGAGTTCAAATCATGCAGATGTTTCATTTTTTCTTATTTTTTCCCCTTTACCAATTTTGGCCGTGTGTATATATATGGGTACACATTTGGTCGGTGAAGGGAAATTGGAGAACTCATTCTTAAATTTGTCCTTGACCCAATCATCATCAATGGTTAATAGAAATAAATAATAAATAAACTATCTAAAAATCAAAGACAATTAGGGGAAGAAAGTAAAATTAACCTATCAAAAAGTGAAATTACGTTAATTATTAATAGTAGATAAAGTTTCAAAGAGGAACAAGACATCCAGTTAAAACACAGACGAGGTATTTAAGATTAGGAATTGTACGCGGGCTACCCACACCCCGAAAATTCCATCCTATAATACTCATTTTGATTGGCGGGCCTGGATTTCAGAACCCACAATTACAATATTTTCAGAAAATAAAGGATTAGTATGCACTACAATATCATTTTCATTCTTATTATTGTCTACAACTCTTTCATAATGTTTGTCATTCTTCATAACATGTCTATATCTCCATTCCTTGCTCTTCTGCATTTTCTTCATCCTGGACATCTTGAGCATATCTTATTCGCATTTTAGGACTAGTCACAAATTTATCACCGGAACCAGCACTAATTTGAGTCAGAATCTGTGTTGTAACTCCTTCAGACATGAGTGTGGCGTCTGACTCAGCATCCTTGATCAACAGATTGGATCCAGTAACATCAGAGCTAGCACTCACAACCACTGCAGAATCGATACATACAATAGCTTCTTCAGGCCGCAGAGACCTAGAAGTTCCTGTTGCCATTATCAGACTATTGATGTTGTGTTCCGATAACTGTTTCTGACCCATAGCAGAGTCATTAAAGAGCCTCCTCAGAGTGTTAAAATTAATCTCAAAAGGAATCCATTGAACTTCAGCTGCATAGGAAGCAACCTTACTTTTGGAGCTCGCTATTGTGGTGTGGAAAATCAATCCTCTGCCCCGCACATCACGTAAAACCTTGACTCTTCCAAAAAGAGCATGTGGAGCTGGCTGCCCCACATTGACACCAACAACTTCTGTCATTGTTGCATTACTATCACCAGCTACTCCACTGCTACTTCGACCACCACCTCGTCCGCCTCGGTTCTGACCTTTTCCACTACATAGCCACTTTTTAACAATGGCTCCACCACCTATGGCACTATTTCCTGATCGGATAAAGTTCCCCCAACCCTTATCTCCATCAACAAAATCAAGTTCAAACCTCTTGGGACAAAAGTTTTCTGTATGTCCTAGCAGTCCACACTTAAAACAAAAAACACCTAGTTTTTCATATTTGAAATGCAAGTGAACAATACCTCCATCTTCCTTCTCAAAGGTGAAACTTTTCTTTAAGGCCTCGTTGACTTTCACAGCAACACGAATACGCATATACAACCTCCAAGAGCCATAGTTGTTAAGGTCGTCATATTTAACAAAACGACCAACATGACTGCCAATGAGCAAACCAATTGACTCAGTCATATAGCCAAAAGGTAAGTTGAAGACTTGCACCCACATTTCAACTTCATCAAGCTCTGTAGTAAGGGGGTCATCACCAACATCCAGCTTCTTTAGAACAAGCATGTGATTGTCATACAACCAAGGTCCTCCTTGGAATACACGCTTCATATCCCATAAGTGAAAAAATTGAAACAGAAATTTATTCTCCTCCATGGCAGAGATTGCAACTCCCTGTTCCGGCTTCCATAATTTTGACAGTCTCTCCTTCATCACACTGAATCTGATAGGTTTATCAGTCAATATAGTTCCAACAAGGCAGAACTCCAACAATTCATCTAGACACAGTTCAAAAGGGTAAACAAAGTTTCTATTAGTGGCATTTTCATTGATGTTGAGATTCTCCATAGAGACAGAGAAAAATGGGACAAAATTGATAAAGCAAAGAGGGTAGTTGGACATATATATACTAAAATAGGACACACTACGTAACAATTCAGGTGTGAACTTGCACATACTAAAATTTTAAAAATTAACTGATCTTGTTGGTTTAGTGGTGATTGGTGCTGAACTTGGTAGGGAGGACCACAACTCGATCTCTGCAACTGCGATCGAAATGGTTGAAACCACTTGATATTAGAACTGACTCCCGAACAAGATTAGACTATCCAGTATGCCGAATGTTAGTCGTGAAAAAAATCTAGTCGGCAAATAATATTCAGTTAATAAAAAGTTGATTCATATTTCAAAAGAGTGTTCGTTCAACTCTTGTTATTCACTTAAAAGTTTGGTTGGGGAATAATTTGTAGGTACATCTATTAGAATAATTGAATATTTGTACTATATCTTTAACCAAAATATTCAATGATGGACTAAAAGAATATAATCTTAACATTACAAGGTAATAAAAATATTAAAGAGGAATATATCAAAATTCACCGAGATTACAAGTAATGATTTGTTAACATCACATAATAAATGAATGACTGTTCAATAAATGTTACAGACATGTGTAAATATTATGCTGTAACATGGCAACTATATCAATTGTGGAACAATAGTTTTCATGCTTGGAAAGAACGGATCTGGACTTGTGGTGGGGACAAATTCATGCTATAAATATTAATACAAAAAAATATATGAATATATAAATGATAGTAACATAAATTAATGACATCATTATTATTATGCAAAAAATTACAAAAACTATATCAATTGTACTAACAATTTGAAGACACGTTAATAATAAAATAAATAAATCTTAGTTTTTTTAGCAACAAAAATAAATAAATTTGAATGCATTATTTTTTTTTTACACAAGCAAATTTAATTTATTTCATTGATAATAATAAGTACAATACAAGGTGGACAATAATTATAAACTTGCCGACTAGCGATAAAACGAGTCGTTTGAGCTAAAGAATGAGCTGCTCGATTGTCTTGTCGCCGGATATAACTAACCTTATAGTGATCATTCTCAACTAATAGGTTAGGAAATAAATCAATAGTGCTTCTAAACTCTGTCATGTTTACAACTTGGAGGCAGTCGGTTCCAATGGCGATTTGAATGTTCGCTAGCTGAGGTTGTTGTACCAACGTAGGGCTTCCAGCAGCCTTGTAGCTTCTGCTTCGGCGACTTCGGCGATGTTGGGTCTGCCACGAAGGTGTAAATTTGAATGCATTACTATAACTATGTTTCAGTGATTTACTTTTTTTTTTCTTTCCACTTTATGTGGTATTTTTTTGTGAAATCCAGAGATAATTGAAATGTAATAAAAAAGTCAAAAAAGATTCCACTAATTTTGGACAGCTTGCATGTTTTTTGTATTCATTCATCACCGTAGATTAACCAAACAAAAATGAACACAAAAATATGATATGTACGGTACAAATAATGTACTTGTACCAATAGGATAACATATTAATACAGATACTTCATCATTTCAAGAGCATCATGCTTGATATCTTAATTACAGGTTAATATTATTTTTTAACACCAACATAATTAAATAATATTGATTAATTAAAGACTAATTAATGCTAATGTTTTTAATGTGTGCACCTTCACTTCTCATAATTCTGTTGTAGAAAATTTACCGTGCACTGGACTTGCGGCGAGCCTGTTGTTGTTATAAGAATTCTGCTATGCTACTGATACAATTAACATAAAACCGTGTTGCGGACTTGCGACGAACTTGTTGTGACAAGATCTATACAATTAACCGAAATCGTGGACTTGCGGCGAGCCTGTTGTTGTTATAAGATGTCTGATACAATTAACTTAAAACCGTGTTGGGGACTTGCGGCGAAATTATAAGATGTCTGATGATCACGGTAACAAGTTCGCCGCAAGTTCATCTTATAACAACAAACACGTTTCAATTATGCATTTCATTGCTGGACTAATATATATATAATTACTTTATATATAATGAAAAAACTCATTATTATTATAATGAAAAAAACAACAGCAGCAACAACAATAATAATAATAATCAACCTGAAACTTGTTTGTTGTTCCGCTCTTGTGATTATAAAGTAAAATCTGCAAAGAAAGAAAAAGAAAACAGAAGACTAATGATTTGATGTGAGAAGTGCCGAAGGAGGTAACAGAACTAGTCAGGTAACATATTGATGTTAACACTCAGAGCCAATATATGTGAGGGAAGGAAACAATGAAACTATGAAATTCTGCACAATTCTTCTACACAACCTATATTTGTTCGGACCCCCTTTACCTGCAGATTCACCTCTTGGATTTGCCGATTGTGTTATGGGCGGAGTCCTATTCATGGGACCTGCTAGAATGAGGAGAAGCACTGGGTATTGTTGCTGGTCAATCTATTGGAGAACCAGGAACTCAGTTCTGTAGTGAAATATGAAAATAGAGAAGCAATTCTACTTTTATGCAAATATATGAAAGTGGAGTATGGGGAACTCAGATGTGCAATTCACTGTTGGACTTATATCCATATCTATATGAAAGTGGAGAACGGAGAACTCAGTTCTACATTTCAATGTTGGACTGGTATGCATATATACATATGAAAGTGGAGAACTAGGAACTCAATTCTGCATTTCATTGCTGAGTGATATATGAAGCTACTTATAATTACTTTTGAGATAACTTGTTATTATTATTATTATTATTATTATGAAAAATATAATACTAATAATAATAACAACAACAACACAAGAATCCCTCACATATTTTTAAAGTTGGATTGCATATAATTTTCTCTGAGTTAACATAATAGATGCAATGTGTCAAATTGGTGTAGCAAGACATATATGAAGCAGTCCTAGACTGGTAGTACTTAACACATAGTGACATTGGACCGGCCCAAGCTATAGACTACACAAACCCTAGTTCCAGGTCTCACAAAAGCCCAATTCTTTTATTAAAGCCCATTAGGCATCCGAATAATTGTGTTAAATTAGATATGTAGCTTAGTTGGTGCATCTATGAGTATTGTGTTATTAGTAGGTCTTGAGTTCAAATCATGTAGATCACTCATTTGTTTCATTTTTTCTTATTTTTTCCCCTTTACCAATTTTGGCCGTGTGTATATATATGGGTACACATTTGGTCAGTGAAGGGAAATTGGACAATAAAACTCATTCTTAAATTTGTCCTTGACCCAATCATCATCGAAGGTTAATAGAAATATATAATAAATAAACTATCTAAAAATCAAAGACAATTAGTGGAAGAAAGTAAAATTAACATCTCAAAAAGTGAAATTACGTTAATTATTAATAATACTTTTTGTTAGTTGTATGAATGAGATATCCAATCTTGCAAATGTATTCAAAGGATATGAGAAAAAATGATACAGTTCTGTCAAAAAGAAATTGCTATTGCGGCATATTAATTAGGGCAGGAGATGCCGAGAAAAAAGGATTAAGGAAAATTAAGATGATGTTTAGGAATGAGAATCTCACATGATCATAATTATGGACCATTAGATTTTATAAAATCAAGGAATAAAATTTGGTGTCAAATTTAATTTGACATCTTGGTGTCATTTGATTATATCCATATTATTTATTTCTATTAATCCTTTTTTAAAATTTCCTCTTAAAAATTAAGTTGTTTTTTGACTTAAATTTAGTAGTAGTATAGATATTTTGAAATAAAAACAAATATTAATTTAAAGTTAAACGTATGCAATAAAACATAAATAAAATAAAGTACAATCGTGTTTTTTTCTTTCTAGTTCATATTTTATTTATATTATTATTAATTATCTAAAATTATTTCTGCCAATTTTTTTTTATCTAAAAATATATATTTTTTACACAATATAATTTATTTAAATAAATATAGATAATCGTACTTTTGCAAAATTAGTTTTTTTAAAAATTAAAAAAAAAAGGATTAAAGGTCCCATTTTAGTGTTCGGTTTAGGCCACATAATAAGTTTGGCCGGCCCATGACATTGGTGTAGCAAGTTATAAGAACCAATTACACTTAGCGTATGTTAGCAGTCTGCCAATCGCATCACACCCCCATAGTTCTTGTTGTTGCCAATGTGTTGCCCCAATAGGCCGTGCATGTGCTTGGTTTTATTCATGACTAGAGATTTGCCACAATCTCATACAAGCGGCCCACTTGAAACTCATATAGGTAATTTCATCAAGTGTATGCTGCAAATCACACATCACCCATAAGGGATATGAAAATCATTAAAAGCTACGTCAGCTTATCCTCTCTGTAATGCAGTAGCACTTTCTCACTTACACACCATAGGAAAAGGACTAAAACAATTTTTTTTTAATTAATTGTAGGTGTAACAAATCTAACAAGTAACTTGTTCTTACCCATATGAACCTTATTCATGGGAACTCCAATCACAAAGGCTGGGTTCACATTCCTCTCGATGTATCACAAATAATTTTCCTCCCTAGGGGCTTTGTTAGAGGATCAGCTAAGTTCACTTATGACTTCACATAATCGATCGATATTGTTCCATCCTATAACAGTTGTTTTACCACATTATGTCTCAATTGAATATGTCTATTTTTACCATTGAATGATTTGTTCTTTGCAATGGCTATTGCCGTTTGGCAATCAAAATGCATTGACATTGATGGAGTTGGTTTTATTCCTGAAGGAATACTAGCTAAGAGGTTCCTTAACCACTCGGCCTCACTACCAGCCAATTCTAGAGCTATAAATTCTGATTCCATAGTTGATCTAGCAATTATAGATTGTTTTACTGGTCTCCATGTAATAGCACCTTCACCGAGTGTAAATACATAACCACTAGTAGATTTTGTCTCGTCTGAATCAGTGATCTAGTTTGTTCTACAGGGTCACTTCTATAATTTTTTAATTGAGAGTGAACATTATAAGGGGCACAGACTTACGGACATAATAATTAAACTTTTTTAGAATTTTCTCAACCTAATGTTCTTGAGATTATTTCATAATGTTCTTGAATATGATGTAAATATACACATGTGAAGAATGGAATACAAAACTCTCATTCTCTTTATCTCTATGTTTTAGCTCTTGGAGATTATTTCTAACACGTTATCGGCGCGAAGCTCTTACAACACAATTTGAGGTAAGATTCATGCAATTTTTTCTTTTCTTGATATACCTTATAATTGTATGCTTGTTTTTGGTGTTTGAAGTAAGACAAATATGTCTCATGTTTACTCTTATTCTGTTATTCTTTATATTGTAATGAGAACATTATATATAATGCCTCCAGCCAATTTGTGATTGTTATAACGTTGATATTATAATCTAAGAAAAGTTATGAACACTACAAGAAATTCTTTTATTACCCACGAACAGTTACCCATGGCTTCGTGGTCGTGGGTAGTTTTGAAAATAATGACGACTTACCCACGGCTAAACCGTCACTACAAGAAATTCTTTCGTTACCCACAAATAATTATCCACAACTTCGTGGTTGTGGGTAACTTTGAATATAGTGACGTCTTACCCACGACAAAACCATCTATATAGTAAAAGAATTGTTGTGAATGTTTTAAGATTGTTTCCCGCAATTTAGCCGTCAGTAATTATATCATTAACATTTATTTTTCATTCTCACACAAAATTAACTCAAATTTTTTTCCTATCATTAAAAAACAAATTGACTAAAAGAGAAAAACCAATTTCATTCTCGCGCTCCTCCGCTTCACTTAGGTTACAAAAGAAAAACCCTTGCAACAGAGAAAATTCAAACCATCTCAAATCTCTCATGCGCTAAAAACTAATCAAATCCCTCTTGTCTCTGAACATGCCCTGCTACTGCCTTCTTCATCTCAATTGGCTTCGACAACTGTTCTTTTTCAATTCTTTCATCTTGTTTTTTTCGTGTTCATAAATTGTTGATGCGCAAGTCGACGGAGCTGCGAGGGTTGATGACAGGAATTGCCGCGTTTACAGGTAATTTTGTTCATAAATTGCTGCGTTTTTTGTTTTGATTTTGGTACAAGGTTTCTGCTTTTTGTTTATACGTGTTTAAGTTTTATTTTATAGTTTTTATTTTTATCTGAAGTATGAAATCGATTGTAGTTTTAGTTTTATCTCATTCTCAAGATAATATGCTTTTGTGTATGTTGGTCTTGTGTGTTGTTCAATTCAAGGCATTATCATTTATATTGGTGAATAGTTTACTTGAAATCCTGAGTGCTAATATCTATTCCTTGATATGTAGATTAAAGACAATATTGAAACACAAAGAGAAATGATGGTATTTACTTCCTTATGAGTTACTTTGTGCTTACAAGTTATAATAACATCTTTAGGCCTAATTACTAATTAATTGGGGACTCATTATATTCATTAATTCTTCCAATCACTAATTACATAACAATAAGTAATGATGATATTTTATTACCTGGAGATTCTTTTTATGAGTGGTTTGTGCATCTCTCCTCATAACATTAAATTTGTTAGGCAATTCGGTTTGATCAAGGTTTTCATTTGCGTTGGTCCGGTCACATAATTTAGGGAAGCAAAATCACATAGTTTATCAATCAGTCATACAATCCAAAGAATGGAGAAGCCACTCAAAATAAATAAGGTCGGCCAAACATTTTTACTAAAAACAATTGTGAAGACTCCAGAGGTGTTTTTTTTGTTAAGTCTACCACCTCTTCTACCTTCGGAGATTAATTAGTTGAGAAGATTTTATCATTCAGCGACCACCAGATTATCTAAAGAGTTGTATATATGTCATATCTGACTATACCTTTTTTGCTTGACGAAGAAGCAACACAAATCAAAGTAAAGGATCCCCGATAATACCATTGACACATCGAATTCTGCCTACAAACTTACATGAAGAGAAGAAATAATAATCTCCTCCAAATCCATTTCCGATGGACACCAAGTGGATTCTTTGTTTTACTCATTTAAAATGTATGGTTTTATTTATAATTGAAACCAACATTGGTTAAATTGGGTACAAAATGTTCATTAAATGTTCATTAAAATCTTTTTTGAAAATTATCTCCCCCTCCCGTTTCTTTTATCACCCTGAAATTACATTTTTGCTCATGCGAAAAAAGTTCGGCAAATATTTACAATAGAAAAAATTCGGAAAATATATAGGAGGCAGAGGCATGAGACAGAGACCCAAAAATCATATATATTACGACATTTTAATGCAATATGTTACAAAAAGGATCAATGAAGAATGGAATATACCAAGTATCCTAATCAACTTTCAAAAGTTCTCCATGTTGGTCATCATTGCACAATTTCACCTCCACTTCTTCAATTCTTCCATAATTGACTTATCTTTCTTTTCCTTGTACGTGCTATTTGGGACATGGCAGCTTTCATTTTGGGAGGCCATAACATAACCTCCAAGTAAATTTTATTTTTTTGAAAATTATTATTAATTAAAATGATACCATAATGATCATTTTATAGTTTTATTTGAATAGTTTTGAAATCCTTAAACTATATTATTAATTTTTTTTGTACATAATAAGATTAAACTCTTACCACTAAATCGATACACATTGTAGACTACTTGCTTAACTCCGATCTTCAATGTTGGTGTACTTTTTTATTTCATTATCAAGAATCTACAATGTTCCCTCCACTTGGGAGATTGGTAATAGGCCCTAGCAATATTTCACAAAGATTCTTTGTTTCTTTTATGCCTTTGTGTTGTATCATGTAAATTCATTACCTGGTATCATTATGCATGTGTTTCTATCAATCATTGATATTGCTCCCTTTTCTAACTCTACTTGTGCTTTTATTTTCTTGGGGATAAATGGTGGGATTGATGGGTTTTTTCTTTTTTTTTTCCTAATAATAAAAGACTTAGGGATTGATGGGGCTTTTTTAGTTATAGTTATTATTAGTGAAATTAATAAGATATAGACAATTAAAAATAAATAAAATAACTATTCATTCATTTGATTTATTTGCAAAGTGTCACTAGCTATAACACGCTGTATATGTTTATAATTCTTTTTTCATAATGTATATATAACTATTTCGAAAATGTTTTCCAAAAATTATAATAATTTGGAAAACGTTTTTCGAAATCCTGTTATTTGTGATCGGAACGACAAATTTGCTATTCTAACCTGATTTTTCATCAATCTCAATAATTTTTTAGCAAATCAAACGACTCAATAATAAAAAAATAAAATAAAATGGTTGAAATACAAAATAAAGTAGCATACGATGAAAAGTGTATAACAGGCTTGCTGTAAAACATCATGCTTATCTGCAAGTGTACATAACCAATAGCTCACATCCATCAACACGATTATATTTTGGATTGTATTTGGAGATTGATTAGTGTTAAAAACATGATAAAAATGATTGAGAGACTGATGAAAAATCAGGTTAGACCAACAAATTTGTTGTTCTGATAATAGATAACAGGATTTCTGAAAACGTTTTCCAAAATTACTTTGGAAAATTCCAAAGCAATTTTGGATTCTGCATTCCGAAATTTTTGAATTTTCGAAAAACATTTTCCGAAATAGTTAACTTGTTGGAAAATAGAATCTGAAACACTAGAATGTGAATGAAAAAAGATAGATATGAAAACTAAATTATAGTCTATTTTGAAAAATAGATTCCAAAAAAATATAAATTTTGGAAAACCTGTTTTCCAAAATCTATTTTTGAGGGTAAAATTGGAATTTCGGGGGCCGGAGAAACATGGGGGGTGGAAAGAGAAAATTTAATTGGTAATGGGCTTTTGGATATGTTGATAACAATGTAGGTATTTTGGGCCAAGTTGTTAGGTTCATTTGTTGTCATTTTCAAAGTTTATTTAAAGAGTTTAAAGGACACACTATGTTAGTGTAAATTAATTTTACATTAACAATCAATAAAAATGGTTAAACATTCCACATGCAAACATGTGGGAAATGGATTCCCTGCAGTCAGTATTTATCTGCAGGTTAATCTCAACCATCCGATTTTATTAAAGTATACTGCACGTGGGAAATGGAGTATTATTTATTTGATCAAAATTTAATCCAAAAGTTGAAATGCATGTAGCGTATTTTGATTACATGGAATCCAAGTCCATACATGTATTCATTATTTTAAAGGTAATGTTGCTTTTTATATCAACTTTGACAACTAGCTAGTAAAATTTATCTATTTTATATTAATAGTTCATTTAAAACTTATCTATTTTAACCCAATAATTTTTTTCTTGGTGGATTGCTCGCTTCCTCCATAAACAAAATATAATGTGTCCTATAATTTAATTGAGCAACATGGAAAAATGTTTTAATAGAAAATTGTGTCCTATAATCAATTTAGCATAACAAAATTACTAAAGATTTGATTTACAGTTTGGTTTTTTTTTTAAATGAACTTATATATAACACACTTAATTTATTTTTTTAGTCAATTAATCCTCCTAATTTAAACCATAGTATTTAATAAATTCCAATTATATAAATAAAAAGAAAACCTCCGGTTAAGCCAAAATTAAAACTGTCATATTTCTACACTATCTCAATCCCTAGGCCCCCAAGTGCCTAACAGTGACAATATATAATACGAAAAATTTCAATGTGATTATGTGATGATATGGTACATATGGACAGTACTAACCATTCCACAAACACCAATAGTGGTTGATTGTAGAGCTCGTCTATATTATCCAGCAAGATTTCTCTTGAAATTCATTTTAAACGTAAGATTACTTTAACACCATACATTGATGTCTTATCAATTTATCCCGTCAATATGTTCCACTTATTTATTTTCCCGCCAGGTAGGGATATTACATTTTATATAGAAAGGCCCGTGATTTCTATACCACTTTTATGACAATGATGAACGCGGGCAGCAGCACCAACAACAATGATGAACGCGAAAGGCAGATAGAAAAGTTAAACGAAGATATAAAAGCATTGAAAGAAGTAATAGACAAGCAAGAATCACGTTTGGGTAAACTCCAATCAAAAGGATTCCAACTAGCAAACTACTATTTTGTTTTCCAAGGTGTTATCCTAACAACACTTTGCAACCGTAACACTATTCTTAAATGCTCAGATGGTTGGTTTCTTGCAACACTTTCAGCTTTAGCAGCAACTGTTAATTTATTTGCATTGGTATCTATTGGTCTCAAGTACAATAGAATTTTTACTCAACAAGATAAATATCAGCAGAAGCGCCATAAATTGATGAAAGAGAAAGAAAGCTTGGTCTCAAGGCGAGAATATGTAAGGCAAGAAGATGATGCAGCTGTTGATAAACGTGAAATCATAAAACGTCGGGTTTATTTTGGTATTTGCATGACTTTCTTTCTTTCATTTGCTATCATTGTGTTTGTGGGTAGCTTGACATTTTTATGTTGAGACACGAAGGCTCCCAAAATGTAATTTGTTCTTTATCTGGAATTTTTTATGACCCTAATCTATATAATTTGTATGCATGCATGACCTCAACATGCAATCTTAAACAGAAACAAATCATTATAGAACTAACTTGAAGAAGAGTGGGGATTTCTAACTCTATTAATTTTAATAATGGAATATGATTAGATTAACGTTAAAGAAGTCTCACATCTGTTGCGAAATGGCCTGAACAATTCACTAGTAGAAAAAAGACATTTGGTTATATGATTTGACTACGGATATATGAATATTAGTAGTGGAAAGCAACTGAGCAAGAGATTCCACTACGGATATGTAAATATCAGTAGTGAAAAGTTCATGGGTAGGAGATTGTACATATCAAATTGTGCTTTGCTCTTGGTTGTTGTGGATATGTTGTTTGGAATTAGAGTGATTTTATTTTTTGGTACAGAATTAGAGTGATTTATTAGGGACAAAATTGTATGGTAGGGATCTGCAGAGCTTTTTAATTCTATCTTATTGATGCAGGGTTGAGTTTGTCAGTTTGGCTTATGTATAAGCATTTTGGGCCTGTTTGGATTAGCTTATTTTCGAGCTTATGCAAATAAATAAATTTGTGAAGCTGTTTGTGAAGCTTGTTTATGAAAAAGTAGCTTATAAAAATACAATTTTCGTTAGTGAGAACCTATAAAAATAGCTTATAAAACCTTATTTTCTTGCATAAGTTGTTTTGCACAAACTCAAAAATAAGTCAATCCAAACGGGCCCTTTATAACAAAAGATAAAATAAAGTCAAATTGTATTAATTGTATTCATATAAGCTATTCTGGAGTGCTTGTGGTGGTAAGCTGAGAAAGTAGCTTATGGATACATCATAAGCTTTTCCAAATAGTCACTTAAGTTCTTCTGTCACTAAATTAGTTCAAATACCCTTGGACTGAGTATACTGAGAGAAGTTAAGCAGTGTAGTAGCTGCTTACTATTTGGACATTTTTGTTATACTTAGATCTCTATAGGATTTGAAAAAATATGTAATTGTTTATAGCTTTTGTGCTTTGGTTTTATGGACTAACAAGGATGCCTAGTTTTTTATGGATTTGCTGAAAGTTGCTCCATTTGGTTTTGCATACTTATATAGAAAATGATTGTTTTGAATGACAGATTGCTTCAGATGGACTCAAACATAGAGTGTTTGAGGTTTCATTGGCTGATCTTCAAGGGGATGAGGAACATGCTTTCAGGAAGATTAGGTTGAGAGCTGAAGATGTTCGAGGGAAGAATCTTTTGACAAATTTCTGGGTATGATATGTTACCGAGTCATCTTTTGGTCATAATGTTGTTTGCTGTTATTCTTATTTAATTTGATTTTTTTTTTCTTCTTTTGATCTACAGGGGATGAATTTCACAACTGACAAACTGAGGTCATTGGTGCGTAAGTGGCAATCACTAATTGAAGCCCATGTTGATGTGAAGACTACTGATAATTATACATTGAGAATGTTTTGCATCGGATTTACCAAGAGGAGAACTAACCAGGTGAAGAGGACCTGTTATGCACAATCTAGCCAGATTAAGCAGGTATAGTTGATGCTTTTCTTTTCAATTCAAACTATTTTTCTAGATGCATACATTAGTGTATTCAACATGATAGTATCCACTATCCAGCAAGAGTTCTTTGTTGACTTTTCTTTTTTGAAATGCTGCTATGTAAACAACAAGAAGTCATTGGGTTTGAACTCACGATCATGCTTTATTTTCTTTCTAAGATATTGCATATTAGTAATTAAATGTATGCATTTGTTTGTTCAGATGCGTAGGAAGATGAGATATTGTTTATAAAGGTCAAACAATATCCACCTTACAAGCCAGTTTTATAGAATTTAGTTAGGCTCAAAACTCAATTATAATATAGTACCACGTTCCAGCTTGTTCAATCCTGGATATGAGGGAGTGTGTCTCACATTAGCTAGACATATAACATGCATAGATAGTCTTTATAAGTGTAATACAAATCTCAACTCTGAAAATAACTTTTGTAGTTGAGTATAAGTCTCCCAAATATTAATAATTTTAATATTTAGGCAATTACTTCAAGATAGAGTTCCGACCAGACAAAATCTCCTTAGACGTCGTGTTTTGAGGAAGGCTTCTCTGTCCTTCTGTGCTCTATGTGGGGTCTTCGTTGAGTCAGTTGACCATCTTCATTACCTGTGACTGCATCTACATTTTATGGTATAATCTAACCCAATGGTTAGGGTTTGAGCTAGTCTTCCCCAATAGTATTGCTAGTTTGTTTGAGTGGTTCCTAGGTCTAGGAGTGGGTAGGAAGTCTAGGTTAGGCAAGCCGTAGTGTGGTCTATCTGGATCTCTCGTAATGATTTAATCTTTGCTAGGGGAACTATTTATGTTGAGTCTTTGGTCGATAAGGTGAAAATTTCATCCTGAAATAGTTTTTGGCCAAAAACCCTGGTTACCCCTGCTCCTTCTATAAGTGGGAGGTGCAACCAGTCATGTGCTGGAGCCGATAGAGATTGATGAGGTCTGGGTGCGGGCTTCTGATGAGTCTGTTTTGGTAGGTGGGTGGTTTCATCCTTTTTCTTCTTCTTTTGTTCTTTTCTCTCCTCTTCTTGTTCTGTCTTGGTTGCTAGATTTGGGTGGTCTAGTGTCTGCCGGTGTCATCTGTTTGGTTTTTTTGTTTTTGTGTTTGTCTCCTCTTTTTGTTTTTCTTCTTTTGTTAGTACTCCCGGTACTCCTTTTTATTTGTGATGTCTCATTGTATTTGTGACTTCTGCTTTATTTTATTTTTATATACATATATTTGTCATCCAAAAAAAGGCATACAATTAGGGATGACAATTAAGTCTAAACCTGCGGGCCCTGCCCGAACCAGAACCCGATTCCACAGGTGCGAGTTTGGGATCAATCAAACCCGCACCCGAAACCCAAAACCACACCCGCTTATATATTAAACTACTTAATTACCCTTAGTTTATATACCAAACTATTTATTTTTGTATCATGTGGGGTGAAACTTATTTGTTTAATTTGGTTGATTTCTAAGCCTATTAATACTTCATTTTGGTTGAATATGGAAAATTACTAATACTTCATTTTGGTTGAATATGGAAAGTTACATTTTTTTTTCTTTTAGTTTTTCTTTTAATAAATATGTTGCTTCGGATTCGGGTTCGGGTGAAAAAATCCGAACCCTACAGATATGAGTGTGGGTATGGGTTTCGTTTTGCCACCCGAACAACCTTAGAATTCGGATGGTGATTTCTGGTGCGAATTTGGGTATTATAAAATTCGCACACGTTGCCATCCCTACGTACAATTGTAGCTTAGACTTTACATTTCGAATGGAAGATTATGTTCAATTCCCACACACTATTTATGTTAAAATTTCTGATATATCATGTTGTGTTGTAAATGCTCACGTAGACTTTTCATTTGAATTTATTTAATATGTAATGTAGCTACTAGGAAGTTGAGAAAGTCAAATTTTCAAGATTAGAGAATGAAATTTCATGTCACAATTAAATGGAGTAATAGTTAAATCTCATCTAATTAGACTAACTAAAATTTTGTAATTCTAACTTCTAAGAACTATCATGCTCTAAAAAAAATGTATGTGGTTTAAAATTTAATGTTAAATGGCTGAAATACTTGGTTGGAAGGTGCTGCATTATAAATATTTGTTCACTCATTCATCATTAGATAATTTTATATACATTTTTTTTTTTACCAAAGATAATTTTATATATTTATTTACCATAATTTTTTTTTTGTATATATACATATATTTCTTTTTTTTTTTTCAATTTAAAATTGCGGTACAAAATGAGTAAAAAGACTACATTCACAGATAATAGTACATGATATATATTTTTTATCGATTCTTATAAAAAATACCGCTAATATATTATGATTATTTAAGTAATCATTTATTGCTCGTGCATATAAATCTTTGTTTTTATTGTTCGGTGCATATAAATCTTTGTTTATGCATTTTATTTTTATTAGGATGATTTCTCAATCTACCCCAAAATTAGGTAGGATTTACGAGAAGATATTGCATGTAAATCTTTATCTACATATTGATTGGGATAATTTTAAAATTTGTTCTCCACAAATACGGAGAATTACCAGAATACGTTGCATATAAACCTCTATTTATACATTTTTTAGGATAATTTTTTAATCCTCCTCTAAAAACACGGGGGCTTACCGTGTTTCATTTGAATATTTGTTTACCCGATAATTTATCTCACATTCCAACCAAGCATTTCAGCCATTTTTCATGGGGGCCTTACCAAAATATTTCTTCTTTTAGTGGTCAATGTAAAAAATTCAATACTATCTATACATCACATCCCAACCAAGCATTTTTAGCCATTTTCACTAACATATATACAAATTAATTTTTTTTTTATGAGATTAGTTAAAAAGATTATTGGTTTTGTTGTTGCTGACATTAAATATAATAAACTAGTATATTATGAAATGTATATTTATAAATCAATTTATCTTCGTGTGTTGCATTGGTATATAATATTCATGCCATCAAGTTGTTTCTTCTATAAGAATTGTTAGGGTTACATCCTCTAACACACTCTTTTAAACGAGTTCAGATTACCTCAATTTCTTTATGCTCCATTTGCTCAATTCTTTTATAGATGTTTGCCATGTGGCAATGAAATTTTTTAATGGTCCAGATTTAATCTTAAAAATTCAACAACCACAACCAAAGTCTTTCCTTCTTCTCCTTGTCGATAATCTTTCTCTCTTCTCCCTCAAAGCTTCAACAACCACAACAACAACAACACTAACGAACGAAATTTGAGATTGTTGTTGAAAATTGAATATTTTTTAATTAAAAATTGAAGATTGTTTGCTGGTATTGTAATTGGTTTTTAATATAATATGGATTGCAACTTAAAAGGGATTGTTGCTGGGATTTAGAAGAAAGAAGCAACAATCAAAATATTCTGTTGTTGAGTTGTAGAATCAAGAGCAAAGAATGAGAATTTTATTGCAGAAACAATAACTTTGAAGAGGACAAAGATTGGAGTTTTTTATGCAGGAAGTAGCGTATCAGTATTTGGTAGAGAAACACAAAGATCATTTAGAAAAATTGAAAATCATTTGATATGTTATTGAGACACATCAATATTAAAGGTTGTTAAATAACATAAATCTTGATGGGTCTCAATAACATATCAAATGATTTTCAAAATTTTATGGATGATCTATACGATATAAACTTTCAATCCAACAGTGAATTTTGTAAAATTCATATTCGGTATATCACTTGTTCACAGTGGACCACTTGTGAAGGTGGTCCACCGTAGCATTAGCCTCCTTCACGATGAATATGAATTCAATTCATGGAAGCAAAAGCAAAATCCGAAGTACAGAAAAATAACCCCTGGAAAAGAAAGGGAGTGAGTGACTCTTCAAAGCAACAAAAGCAGAAAAAAACATATGCAATTCAACCAAAAAAAAAACATATACATGTACATGTTTTATATCCATGAATCAAGCTTATACAAGAGCAGCAAAAGTCAGAAACAGAAGAAAGCATCAACAACAGAGCAGAAAATTATTCGGAAAGTGATTACCGTTAATTAAAAACAATGGCACTAAAAAAAAAACCTTGGTCGGCGGCGGCTTGGGATCGGTTCGACAAATGGTTTGTCATCAACCATTTTGACGATGAATCCAATGTAGGTAGTGAAATCTTGGGGTATTAATATCTCAATGCATTCTCTATCAAGATATAATTTGATGGATATCGCGGCATTATCAGCATCCTTGGAAAGATTGCTAAACCTCCTGGATGGGATCCGTAGTCGTTTTTTTCTTTCCACCGATTTGGTATATTGAGTAACTCCGTTTTCGTCATCCGCGCGGATCTCCAGTTTCCACTTGCAGTCGTTTTTAATAAACGTTTTTCGTGACAGTAAACTTCTCATCTTTTACTTGCGGATAATGTAGTAGTGATGAACTTCAAAGAGGTTAATACAAACTCTCTGATGTGAACAAGAGTTTAAAAATGCAAACAAAAGTGGTTCAAAAAATGTAAATGAATGAATGGAGTCGCTTGTTAAAATGAAGAAGCTGGGATATAACCGGAACTTTATAAACTTTTTGTCAAAAAAATAATAAAAAAACATGGAAACTTTATAAACTTTCCCACCATGGATTGATAGAATGTATGAGTCATAAATTCTAACTACATAAATACTTTGCCGCGTGCCGTTTGCTTGTTAAAATGAAGAACGTGGGATTTAACATGGGAAATTTATAAACTTTCCTATCATGGATTCAAAGAATGTAGCCATAAATTTTAATAACAATGGCTGACTTTACTATTTTGATTTTTAGCACAAACTACTCCATCCGTCACATTTTTATTGACACATTTAATTCTATTGCACTATTCACATATATTGTTTTGACCATATTTTTCTACTAATAAAAAAAATAAATATTAGCATATAAGATGTTGTTGGATTCGTCTCGATGTGTATTTTTAAAATATCAAATTTTTATAATTTTTACTATAATACAATTAAAAATATTAATCGTCAAAGTTATGCCTCGGTATGCGTGAAACAGTCAACTGTGTCAATCAATTTGAGACGGAGGGAGTATCATCTTAAAACTTCATCTATTGTCATGCATACAATACTATTTTTATAATAAAGTCAACGTAAAAAATATTATTTTGTCAATTTCTTTGTTTTTTATATTTTTCTTTGTGTTCTTTTTATATATATATATATATTCTCATATATTATTTCACAAGTCTTTGTTTTTTATATTGTCAATTTCTTTTTTTTTTTTGTCAATTTCAGCTAGCTATTTTCACAAGTCTTTCTAACAAAGCCTTTTCTTCTTGTATATTATTCTCATATATTATTTCACAATTTCTTTGTTTTTTATATTTTGTCAATTTCTTTTTTTTTGTCAACTTCAGCTAGCTATTTTCACAAGTCTTTCTAACGAAGCCTTTTTTTCTGTCAATTCAAGTTGCATAGTGTCAAATTTAACATCTTTTCCTTCTTCTTCATTCTCTACACTTTTCCTATAGCATGCATTTGTAAGAATTCTCTTCATTGCAACATACTTAAGAGCTTCCTCATCATCTTCACGTTCAGATTTTGAGAAAACATCCATGCAATGGTTCTTCCATGTTTTATTGTCACTATTCTCCATTTATCTCATACATACAAATTATTACAAAGTATATGTTATTTTTTCATGCTTGTAGTATTTATATAGGGGGATTAATAATAAGAGTTGAAAATATTTGGATTAATTAAATGGATAAAGGAAAAGTGAGATAAAGACAGATAAAGAATTTAGGTGCACTAAAAACTGTATGTTAGTGTGAAACATATGAAATGGTAAAGGAAACTAAGAGCATCTTCCATTGTTATCTCTTATTGTTGTGCCACATCATATTGTTAATCCAATTTTACTCATTATAAGGGACTTGTTTATGTTAAATAATCATACTCCTTATGGTCACATTACATAGACTAGTACATTCAATATTGGAGTTGGTACTAACTTTTTTACCACAATACCCTTAGCATATATTAAATGGCAAAGAGCAGTTAATTATGCAACTTTAGTAAACTTTAGCGACCATAATGCACGAGATGTCAGTTCAATGAAAAAAAGTTCGACTTTGTAACCTTAAATGGTTTTTTAGAGGGATTTAAATCCCCCGCTGCCTTTCTTCCCCATGCCCTTTCTGTGCCATTTTATGTGTCTATCTCTCTCTTATAATTTTCTCACATCATCACCTCATTGTTTTTTATTTTTATATCCTCACACACATAAAACCACTCA
The DNA here is from genome assembly GCA_951799995.1 of Trifolium subterraneum. NCBI lineage: Eukaryota > Viridiplantae > Streptophyta > Magnoliopsida > Fabales > Fabaceae > Trifolium > Trifolium subterraneum. Next base: position 54,120,293 of record OX637463.1, read on the forward strand.
GTTGTAGTGATGTGGCTGAAGGTGATCTTGCAAAGAAGTTTCACATCGGATGTGAGTGTCTTTGGACAAGCGTTTATAAGTAAGAGACAATCCTCACCTTATAAGTTGTATTTGTAAGGTTGAGTTAGACCCAATATATATTGAAATTCTGGCGTGCAGTGGTAAGATGCTCTATATCATGTTGTAGCATCTTCTACCGCATCAGACTAACAGAATATGAAAAATAAACAATAAAGGCATGAAAGTAAATAACACAGTATGTTGTTAACCCAGTTCGGCGCAACTCACCTACTCTGGGGGATACCAATCCAGGAATGAATTCACTACTATAGTTCTAGTTCAAAGACTCCAAAACGTCCCGTTTCTATCTTATCGCCTAGACACTACCTCATGCAATCCTACCTAGGAACTCCTAGATATGAGACGCCCTGTCTCACTTCCTTCAAACAACACAAACAGCGTTGTTTACAAACAAAACAATCAAATGGTGGAGACATACTTCAAGACACAACAACTCCTTGCTTAAAAGCTTTGGAGAAGTAACACAACCAACACCTCCATACCTAAAGGCTTAAGAAACATTTACAATTTACAACTCAACTAAACTAACCAACTCTGTACGTAGATATTCAATGACGGCAACAGAGAGGTGTACATGAAACCCTAAAGCACAAGGCTTACAAAGACACAAAACCCTAAAAGACTACATCTTTGATATATTTGTTTAAGCTTCGGTTTTGGTAAATAAAATAGCTTTAGCAACTTTCTTTATATAGGCTTCACAATGCTTCAGCTCCAAGAAATCTTCTAGAGGAAAAATATATATTTTTACTAAATCTTCTTTGCATTAAAATATTCCTCCCATAAATATATTTGTTGAAAATATATTTTAAAATGAAATCTTTTAATCTTCTTGAAGCACAAAGATTTATTTGAAATAAATCTTTTATATTCTCTACAACAATCTTCACAAGATATATTTTAAAATCAAATCTTCTTGAAGCACAAAGATTTATTTGAAATAAATCTTTTATATTTTCTGCAACAATCTTCATAAGATATATTTTAAAATCAAATCTTCTTGATTCCTTAATATTTTATCTTGAGGAACAAGTAATCAAGTAAACCGCCTTCTGAATATTCTGGAAAACACATGCGTCTTGGCACACAAGTTTGCGTGGATTAATTCTTCAACCAAATCTTTCTGGGATCTCACACGAAAATAAATCTTCCAAGAAACGCGAAAAGGGCGTACACTATGATGTTGTACACAATGTTACCACATCTAGTCCAACATCTTGCTATAACATTGTTTTAACAAAATGATGCCAACAACCAAAAGCCCAACATATATCCAATTCAAAGATGGTATCAGAGTCTGTCCTATATTCGTTGGGTCACCTGCTATCAACCACCCACCATTTAAATCCACGCACCAAGCCCAATGGTGTTTGGCGTGAAAGTGTCTTAAGAAGTGCTAAAGTACAAATTGTCTAATTATCAAAAAATGTTGTGTCTATTAAACATTATACAAGACTTAAATTCCATAAGAGTGTGATTTTGTTCTTTAAATAAGAACAAAAAAAATACTCTCTCCGTTTCAAAATATAAGACCTAGGTTGATCACTGCACGTATGCTAACACACAATTTTGATCACTAATATCTTTAATTTTTTATTACTAAAAATTATAAAAACTTGATATTGTGAAAATACTCATGGCACAGGAGCCAAGAGAGAATCCACTCTCAATTTCTCTAAAGAGAAAACACAATTTGATTATTAACAATGCTTGAATGATTAAAGTACAATATGAAGCTCCTATTTATAGGAGGAGAGCACCTACAATGGCTTCATGCATGATGACAAGTGTTACCATGCACCTATACAAGTGTTCTACATGCAAATATTAAGGAAGACAAGTGTCTAGTGCAACATTACAAATGTAAATATGGAAATGCTAGTGTACTACATGCATGATTTTATTGTTGGATCATAAAAAGATGGACTTGGACCAAAATGTATGGGTTGTGCTTTTTGGGCCTCAATCATTCTCTACCAACTCATCAAACCAAATTAAACAAGATCTTATATACTAATATTTATATCTATATATTATTAAAAAAATATGTTTAAAACAAGATAAATGAATAGTGTCATTTAGTCAAAATAGCTCTTATAAAATGGAACGAGGAAGTAATAATGTTATGATAGTCCAACATGACAAACAGCAGGATAAAGGTCGAATTTGACAATTCAACATTTTTATCATGTTTCACATTTATAGCACTATTATTAGTTGAAACAATTATGTTTATTACTTAGGCACAATATGAAGCAATAGCCCAATATGAAGCAATAGCGCATATGACGTGGATATGAAAAATCGAGATACCACTAGATGGGGGGAGAACAAATCAAATTTGGGGAGCTACATACAGGAAGAATCATGCAATACCCACAAATTAGTATAATTCATTTCAACACGCAATCAATAAATTAAGTTAATCTATTCCTCAAATGTATACTTAAACACTGCTTGGAGAAGGTTTTCTTTTTTTGGCAATACTCATTGGAGATGTTAAAAAGTCATAACTGATGCACAAATTTCCTTCATTCACATTTGTGAGCTATTAGTCGATTTCTCAGCTAAATTTCAAATTCAACATATTAAGGAAAATGAGGAAAGTCCAACCAAAAATATCATTGCAAGATATTAGGTGAAAGAGCTTGAAAGTTTAAATATTTCATGCTCTGAATAGGCAGAACGAGAATGACTCCAATGAGGCGGTTAGGTAGTTGATTTCGTGGCTTTGAACTCACGTACAGAGGAAAAATGTACTTGCAAATTATTTGCATTCCAACACTCAAGTCGATATTTGAAAGAGGGGAAATGTTACGGAAATTGAGTAAATATTGCATACCTTAATTCTTAGGATTATGTGTGTTTATATGTTAAACCTTGCATGCGTATGCATAGAAAGTGACAATTCCACTACGTGAGTGAGACTGAGAATAATACAATTTTGATACTATGTTGAATTATCGTCAGGTAAGGTCACGTGCTATAAAGAATGTAATTGTCCTTGCCTTGAGTAATGATCTCATGTTTGATAAAATATGTATTATAGTTTATGCTTTTGGACCTTGAATGTATTAGACTTTAATTAGTTCAATCTGGAGCATTTCACGTTAAGCCGACATCTACGTCAAATTTTACTATCGACACTAATCTGATGTTATATAGCTCTTTTTACTTTGGGGGTTCCACTCATCTATTAATAATCTTCATGTAACCTATATATAGATAGTCCTTTTTGTAACTCAATTTTAAATGAGAACGACAATCAATTTATAACTTAAACAACAAAGATTAGTATATTAGGTGAGAGGGGGCGATAACTTGAATAACATAGTGAAGTTTTTTCATTTTTCTTCTCCCTTTCTATCTTGTCAACTATCCGCTATTTTTTACTAAATAGAGTTATATAGTGCATTCGATCAAGTGAGAAAAAATCTATTTATTGATGTGAAATGATATAAATGTGGGTATTGACCATAACACTATATAATATAGAAGCCTATTTTAATCTATGCTTGTAGATGTCTAGAGAAGAAGAAGATCAAACACCCAAAGAACATGCATAACAAAACTACATTAAATGACGAAATAAATAAAGTCCACTGGCTTTGAATGCATATATGGTATTGCTGGATACGAGATCTACAGAAAACAGATTCACTTGGTGTACAAAATCTATCATAGAGGATATCCCTACATGATCTTACATGGAATCTATATGTTTGACATTTCGATCCTTAATTTGACTATATGCGTTTCAATACTCATTAATTTAGTAATTTCTTAAATACATGTGTGTGTAACAATATCATGTCGTCTGATCATGACCTATACAATTAGTCTTTATAATTACTTGTAATTTAGTACGTGTGTTAGTAATTAATCACATGCCATCTTTGTTTAGTAATATCATGACGTCAATAATTATTTCTCTTAATAATTGGAGGATAATTTTAAAAAGAGAATGTGTATTATTGATAAATTGAATGTAAGAATACTTTTTACTAAAAAAATTACACATATTTTTGTTAAGCCTCATATTAATATTCGTTTTAGGCCTCACATTATGTTGGACCGGCCCCGAAGTGTCAACATAGTTGAAATGTAATATTCACTATTTCATGTATTTGCACTTTGATTTTTGCTTTAAAAAAAAACATTGAGAATGTACCTAGAATGAAACTAATTTAACTACTCCCAATTCATGAGAATGAACGTAGAGAGGGGGTTAACTTAGAATAGGAATATGTGCTATGAGAGTGAACATAGAGACGCTGTATTAGGTTCTATAGCACGCTGATGCTAACATGTCCTCATATATATAAAAGGTCCCCCACCCTCTTCTCATTCCAAAAAGAATATACATTTTGTAGCAGCAACAAGTTGTGTGTATATATAGAATTACTCATTTTATTGTTTCGATCAAAGAAGAAGGGTTGTCACTGCATACGAGTGAGATTTCTTGTTTAGGAGGATAAAACTTTTGCATAACGTAATTTGGAGACATGAAATAACATATAAACTTGTATTTACGTCTGCGACTGGGAGAAATTATTTTTTAGATTTGGAGTACTACTTGTAATTTCTCCATTACTTATAGTACCTACTTATACTTCCGATTTTGAATATATAATATATTTTGCTGTTAAAAAAATTGGGACATGACCTTTATATTCATTGATTCTTTCAATCAGTAATTACATAACAATAACTGATGATGATATATTTTTTTTGGTAGTATTTTTGGGCAAGACCTCGAGGTTCGTTTTATGAGTGGTTACTAGTTAGTTTTTTTTTTTTTTACTAAAAAATAACGATATTCATTCATTCAAATTTGTGTAGTACATCAATCAAAATCATTACATATTCAAATTCGCTAAAAACTAAAAATGATGAATTTGCGAACAAGCTCACAACACCCGAGTTAATAGCATAAAACGGCCTAATGTCTACAAATATGACAAAGCCTACCATTGATATAACAAAATTCATGTGTCCGGAATAGTCATGTCTCCGGATCTGCAACGTTGACGACTCTAAAATCATTGAATCTGCACTGAACTTGGATCGAAGGATATCTGCAAATCTGAATAAAACAAACACCGTACAAAGACGGTAAATCAAAACAAACACCGTACGAAGACGGGATAACAAACAACTCTGTACTAAGACGGGACGAAAAATCACAAAGGAAAAAACCCAACTGAAGCTTAAAATTTGTTGGGTTTTGGGCTCCCTTCCTATGTGGAGAAAAGTCCAATTTTATTAGCCCATTATGTCTCACTTATATAAGTGGAGAGTGGTCATACTAGGGTTACCAAGAGAGTAAATTTTGTGAGAGAACAACCTTCAAAAAGAGAGAAAAGAGGAGAGAAACCAATTCCCGTTTTTGACACAGCAATCTCACTAAAACTGCAATTCCCGATTCGTTAACCGTTGGAATTGGCTCAAATTTGGAGGGCATATTCGCAGCTTCAGGGGCTACACTTTCACCGTTCGGATCGTCGAAATCAGGTCTGGATCGTGAGATATTTTGATCGCAGTGCATCAGTATTTTTGGGGATTTTTTCATCTTCTTCTTCTTGTTTTGCAAGCTTTAGTGCTTGTTGTGTAATTGGTTGTTAGCACTTGTTTTGTGCATCACTTTGAGACTCTTTTGTACCCATATTTGATTATAGTGGAGCTATTTCTTTGGTCTGAACGACCCGTGGTTTTTTACTCTCACATCGAGGGTTTTCCACGTTAAAATTCCGGTGTCTTTATTTTGCTTTATTGTCTACCATATTATTTGTTGTTGATCTTCAAGGTTCTTACAAGTTTGGGGAATTTTATTTCCGCTGCATATTGCTCATTATTATTATTATTGTGCTAATTCCCCATCAGAGTGGTATCAGAGCTCTTGGTTAAGGGCAATTTTACTTGTTTGAGCGATGGAGTCAAATACAAATATGAAGATGGTATTGTTGAATGGTTCTAATTACCATTTGTGGAAGGGCAAGATGAAAGACTTGTTATTTGTGAAGAAATTGCACTTACCGGTATTTAGTTCCACAAAGCCGGATTCTATGTCTGATGAAGAACGGGAGTTTGAACACTTACAGGTATGTGGTTTTATTCGGCAATACGTTGAAGATAATATTTATAACCATATTGCTAATCAGACACATGCAAAAACTTTGTGGGAGAAGTTAGAGTCCTTGTATGCCTCTAAATCAGGGAATAATAAATTGTTCTTGTTGAATAGTTTCATAAGTTTGAAGTATAAGGAGGGGACTTCTATTTCAGATCACTTGAGTGAATTTCAGGGGCTCCTTGATCAGATGTCAGGAATGGGTATTAAATTTGAAGATGAACTTTTGGGACTATTTCTATTGCTATCTTTACCAGAGTCTTGGGAGACGTTTCGGGTTTCTATTACAAGTTCTGCTCCTAAAGGTGTTGTTTCTTTGGAAACGGCTAAGGGTGGTATTCTTAATGAGAAGATGAGAAGGAAGGCACAAGGTACTTCATCTCAATCCGAGGTACTTGTCACTGAAAATAGGGGAGAAGTCAGAAGAAAGAACCGAAAGGTGGTAGAGAGAATAGCAGAAGCAAGTCCAAAGGGCGATACAAGAATATGGAGTGTAATTATTGTCATAAATCAGGGCACATACAAAAGTACTGTTATCAGTGGAGAAAAGATAACAAAGGTAAGAAGGGTAAGCAGAAACAAAGAGATCATGAAGATCATGATGATGATCGTGTTACTACTGCTATTAATGATGATCTTGTTATTCTCCGTGATCATGAGTCCATTAATCTTGTATCAGATGAGAGCATGTGGATTGTTGACAGTGGTGCTACATTGCATGTTACACCGAGGAAGGAGTTCTTCACATCTTATACTTCCGGTGACTTTGGAGGGTTGAAGATGGGTAATGATGGTGTAGCTAAGGTAATTGGTGTTGGTGATATTTGCTTGCAAACCAACATGGGAATGCAATTGTTGCTTAGAGATGTCAAACATGCTCCAGATGTCCGTTTTAATTTGATCTCTGTGCATATGCTTGATGATAGTGGTTATGATAATCACTTTGGTTCTGGAAAGTGGAAACTCAGTAAAGGTAACTTGGTTGTGGCTAGAGGGGAGAAAAATTCTAAACTGTATTGGACAAAAGCTTTGGTTGCTAGAGACAGTGTGAATGCTATCGACATGAAAGCATCTTTGTGGCACCGAAGGCTTAGTCATATTAGTGAAAAGGGGCTGAATGTTTTAGCCAAAAAGGATGTGCTTCCGGGATTAAAGAATGCAGATTTGGAGAAGTGTTCTCATTGCATGACTGGTAAACAGACTAGAGTATCCTTCAAGAAGCATCCTCCCTCAAGAAAGTCAGAGTTGCTTCAATTGGTGCATTCTGATGTTTGTGGTCCATTAAAGGTAAAATCTTTTAGTGGTGCACTTTATTTTGTTACTTTTATTGATGATTGTTCCAGGAAACTATGGGTATATGCTATAAAGACAAAAGACCAAGTGTTGGAGAAATTCAAAGAATTTCATGCTTTGGTTGAGAGGAAATCAGGTAAGAAGCTAAAATGTGTTCGTTCTGATAATGGTGGTGAGTATTGTGGTCCCTTTGATGTCTATTGCAAGCAGCAGGGTATTGCACATGAAAAGACTCCTCCTAAAACTCCTCAGTTGAATGGTTTAGCATAAAGGATGAATCGAACACTTGTTGAGAGAGTTAGATGTATGCTCTCAGAAGCTAAGTTGCCTCAACATTATTGGGGTGAAGCACTGTACACGGCGGTGCATGTTATTAATCTCACTCCTACTGTTGTTTTGAACAGTGAAGTTCCAGACAAAATTTGGTTTGGAAAGAATGTCAAATATGATCATTTGAGAGTCTTTGGTTGTAAGGCTTTTGTGCATGTTCCAAAGGATGAAAGATCCAAGTTGGATGCAAAGTCAAAACAATGTATCTTCATCGGCTATGGGCAGGATGAGTTTGGTTACAAGTTTTATGATCCTATAGGGAAGAAACTTATCAGAAGCCGCGATGTTGTGTTCATGGAAGACCAAACTATTGAAGACATTGATAAGGTGGAGAAGACTACACCCAAGAAAGATGTTAGTTTGTCTAATATTGATCCAGTTCGGTTGCCTGTTCATAATCTGAATACTATTGGTGGTGATGTTCAGAATGGTGAGCCACATGAGTATGTTGATGATCAACAACTTGGAGAAGAGGTATATATTCCAGCTGATAATGATGAGGAGAATGATATGTCACAGGATGAGAATCTTGGTGAAGCTCCAGAATCATCTCAAGTTCAACTTAGGAGGTCCAACAGACAGAGACAACCTTCTACAAGGTATCATTCTGATGAATATGTGACTTTGACTGATGAGGGTGAACCTGAGTATTTTCAAGAAGCCATGGAAAGTGATGAAAATCATAAGTGGTTGGATGCAATGAATGATGAGATGAAATCCTTGCATGATAATCACACTTATGATTTAGTGAAGTTGCCTAAAGGCAAGAGGGCTTTGGAAAATAGGTGGATATATAGAGTCAAACATGAGAGTAACTCTGAGTCTCCAAGGTATAAAGCCAGATTGGTGGTGAAAGGTTTCCGTCAAAGAAAGGGTGTTGATTTTAATGAGATTTTCTCACCTGTTGTGAAGATGTCATCAATTAGAACCGTGTTGGGTTTGGCTGCTACTCTTGATTTAGAGGTTGAGCAAATGGATGTGAAAACGGCTTTCCTTCATGGTGATTTGGAGGAAGAGATCTACATGAAGCAACCCGATGGTTTTCAAGTCAAAGGCAAAGAAGACTATGTGTGTAGATTGAGAAAGAGCTTATATGGGTTGAAGCAAGCTCCAAGGCAGTGGTACAAGAAGTTTGAGTCTGTTATGTATGAACAAGGATACAAGAAGACTACTTCAGATCATTGCGTCTTTGTTAGAAAATTTTCTAAAAATGACTTCATTATCCTGTTGTTATATGTTGATGATATGCTTATTGTAGGAAAAAACATTTCTAACATTGACAGGTTAAAGAAGCAGTTGGGCGAGTCATTTGCCATGAAAGACATGGGAGCAGCTAAACAGATTCTTGGCATAAGAATCATGCGTGACAGAAAGGAGAAGAAACTTTGGATGTCACAAGAACACTATATCAAAAGAGTGTTGCAGAGATTCCAGATGGAAAATTCTAAGGCGGTAAGCACTCCTCTTGCTACTCATTTCAAGTTGAGTTCGAAACAAAGTCCTTCAAATAAAGATGAAACATTTGATATGAAACGTGTTCCTTATGCGTCTGCTGTGGGTAGTTTGATGTATGCAATGGTGTGTACAAGACCAGATATAGCACATGCTGTTGGTACAGTCAGTAGATTTTTGTCAAATCCAGGTAGAGAGCATTGGAATGCTGTAAAATGGGTTTTAAGGTATCTTCGTGGTACTACTTGTATGAGACTTTGCTTTGGGGGAGATAAGCCTACTTTGGAAGGGTACTCTGACTCAGATATGGCTGGAGATATTGATTCTAGGAAGTCTACTTCGGGCTACATGATTAAGTTTGCAGGGGGAGCTGTAGCTTGGCAGTCCAGATTGCAAAAGTGTGTAGCATTGTCTACTACAGAGGCAGAGTTCATTGCCATTACCGAAGCATGCAAAGAGTTGCTATGGTTGAAGAAATTCTTGCAGGAGCTTGGTTTTGTTCAAGACAAATATGTGTTATTTGTTGATAGCCAAAGTGCTATTCATCTTGGTAAGAATCCGACTTTTCATAATAGGTCCAAACATATTGATGTGAGGTATCATTGGATACGTGATGTTTTGGATGCTAAGTTGTTGGAACTAGCTAAGGTTCATACGGATGATAATGGTTCAGATATGATGACCAAGGCGTTACCAAGGGGAAAATTTGAAACATGTGATATCGCCGGTTTGGCGATTTCCTCCACATAGTTGTGAGGGGGAGATTTGTTGGGTTTTGGGCTCCCTTCCTATGTGGAGAAAAGTCCAATTTTATTAGCCCATTATGTCTCACTTATATAAGTGGAGAGTGGTCATACTAGGGTTACCAAGAGAGTAAATTTTGTGAGAGAACAACCTTCAAAAAGAGAGAAAAGAGGAGAGAAACCAATTCCCGTTTTTGACACAGCAATCTCACTAAAACTGCAATTCCCGATTCGTTAACCGTTGGAATTGGCTCAAATTTGGAGGGCATATTCGCAGCTTCAGGGGCTACACTTTCACCGTTCGGATCGTCGAAATCAGGTCTGGATCGTGAGATATTTTGATCGCAGTGCATCAGTATTTTTGGGGATTTTTTCATCTTCTTCTTGTTTTGCAAGCTTTAGTGCTTGTTGTGTAATTGGTTGTTAGCACTTGTTTTGTGCATCACTTTGAGACTCTTTTGTACCCATATTTGATTATAGTGGAGCTATTTCTTTGGTCTGAACGACCCGTGGTTTTTTACTCTCACATCGAGGGTTTTCCACGTTAAAATTCCGGTGTCTTTATTTTGCTTTATTGTCTACCATATTATTTGTTGTTGATCTTCAAGGTTCTTACAAGTTTGGGGAATTTTATTTCCGCTGCATATTGCTCATTATTATTATTATTGTGCTAATTCCCCATCAAAATTATGTGTAATCACTTATTTAATTGAAAAGGAAATAAAAAACGATCAAGAGGGGTGAACCAAGAAAAAACAAAAGATGAATTAGGGTTAAGAGGAGGAGTGTGGATCACCCCTCTCTAATGGATGAACCAAGAAAAAACAAAAGATGAATTAAGGTTAAGAGGAGGAGTGTGGCGGTTGAGCTTTTTTGATTGTCACAAAGAAAAATATTTCTGTGTAGTGGTTACTAGTTAGTTAATCTCTCCTTATAACGTTCAATTTGTTAGGCAATTTTGGAAGGTCTTTTTTGAGCTCATCTTGAGTTGATCAGGTTTTCATTTTCTTTGGTTCAGTCACATACATTTGGAGAAGAAAAATCACATAGTTTATCTATCTAGTCATACAATCCAAAGAATGGACAAATCACTCAAAATTAACAAGGTCCACCGAACATTTTTACTAAAAATCATTGTGACGACTCAAGAAGTGTTTTTTATTGAGTAGATTTAGCTGCGAAGATTTTATCATTCCGTGACTGCCATATTATCTATGGAGTTGTATATACCATATCTAACTATTCATTTTTTGCTTGATGAAGAAGCAACACGAATCAAAGTAAAGGATCCCCGATAATACCATCGAGACACAATCCATTTCCTACGGATACCAACATTGAAACCAACATTGATTAAATTGGGTACAAAATGTTTACTAAAATCTTCAAATTTGTGATGATGAATGAGTGATCGTATATATGAGGCAGAGGCACGAGACGGAGACCCAAAAATCATATATATTACGACATTTGCAATATGTTGCAAAAAGGATCAATGAAGAACCGGAATATACCAAGAATCCTAATCAACTTTCAAAAGTTCTCCATGTTGGTCATCATTGCACAATTTCACCTCCACTTCTTCGATTCTTCCATAATTGACTTATCTTTCTTTTCCCTGTACGTGCTATTTGAGGCATGACAGCTTTCATTTTGGGAGGCCATAACATAACCTCCAAGTAATTTTATTTTATTTTTGAAAATTATTATTAATTAAAATGATACCGTAATGATCATTTTATAGTTTTATTTGAATAGTTTTGAAATCCTTAGACTATATTCTTAATTTTTTTTGCTGACAATAATAAAATTAAACTCTTACCACCAAACCGATACACGATGTAAACTACTTGCTTAACTCCGATCTTCAATGTTGGTGTACTTAGCTTGCTTATTTCATTATCAAGAATCTACCATGTTCCCTCCACTTAGGAGATTGGCACTAGGCCCTAGCAATATTTCACAAAGATTCTTTGTTTCTGTTATGCTTGTGTGTTGTATTATGTAAAGTCATTACCTGGTATCATTATGCATGTGTTTCTATCAATCATTGATATTGCTCCCTTTTCTGACCCTACTTGTGCTTTCATTTTTTCAGGACAAATGGTGGGGATTTTTAGTTATGGTTATTTATGCTTAGACAATCGGTATTGGGTTTTGGGATATGTTGAACAAAATGTAGGCTTTAATTTATAGGCCCATATCATAATGAATAGTATTATGGGCTATGTTGTTATAAAACCGTGGCTAGGTCCATTTGTTGTCATTTTCAATCCCTCGCTCTTTAGGAGAATTTCTTTTGATACCCAATATCTTTCTTGCGCGATCTACTACTTTTCAATAAATATGAAATAATTATAACGGATAATTACGAAGTAAATAAATATGATTTGCTTATAAGATAATAAGTGAGACTTATTAGTAGTTAGATAATTACATAATAATTATGATGGATAATTATGTGCGGCATAATGGACGAGCAAATATGACTTGTTGATCACATAAGAGACTATATAAATATAGAACTCTAGTTCGTGTAGATGAGAAACTTAACCTAATCAGAATTTAGAATCATAATTAATTGTCTGAACTAATACTGTAACCCCGACCCTCTCTCTCTAAGCCTTCATTCAAGCTTCAACTAGCACTGTTATTGAAGGAACTGTTTGTGTGGACTAAATAGATATATCGTTGCTTCAAAGGTTCTGTACTTTTAGAGATAAACACAATTGTAGTTTCGTGTTGTCTGATTTGTTATTAATGGTTTAATCAACATCCAGGCACTTTAACTTCGTTAGCGGTGTAGGTTTCAGTCGTAGTTTCTAGTATCGACACAGACAGTGGGAAATCTGTTCTTCGGAATTGTTTCTCTATGAGGATTAAATTTTAAAAAATTCCTCTTAAATTCCAACACATAAACCATTCAAACTACAGAAACAAAAAAAGACACTAATTAAAATATCTCACACGAATTAGCTAACTAATATGTAACTAAGGTCCCGTTTGTTTTGGATTTTTTTTTAAAAAATAGATTTTGTAGTGTTAAAAAGTTTTGTATAAAAAAAATTTACAAAGAATTTTTTATAAAAGCTTCAAATGAAAATTTTGTTTGAATAGTTATTCTTAAAATGTTATTTTAGGTATTTCAGCATTTTATTGAAAAAAAAATGGGATATCAAAATTCCAAAAAACTACTTAATTTTGAAGCTATTTCAAATAGATTTTCACAAAAATCATTTTTGAAATACAACTTTTTGAAAAAATTGCGATTTTGACTATGTTTTGAACTACAATAATGTACATTTATGTTATATGATGTCAAAATTAGTATTTCAATTTAGAAAAAACGAATACAAAAAAACTTGTAATATTTTAAAAAACGATTTTACAAAATCTATTTTTTTAAAAATGAAACAAACAGGCCTTAAATCTTCAAACAAAAAATCTGTAGCTAACTCTTTTTTGCCAGTGATTAGCTACGAATTAGCTACAACTTTTGTCTAAACTAACCCCAAATTTTCTTGTGGTGGTTCCACGACTGGTTCTATGTGGTTGCCGTTTCTGAACATGAACCTCTTACCATCCTCACGTATCCATTCCACTCTAATTAATCAGTCAAGCAAGCGTCGCTTACAGATCACATATTACTATAACTGTTATTACAACAAATCTGTACAAGCCTAATTTTGTCAGAGAATAATTTTGTCATAATTTATTATTAAATTAGGATATATTTTCATTCAAGTTATAATTTATTGTAATTAATTGTGTTTTGACTATTATCATTTGAAGTTAATTTCCTCCGCACGTATATTAGCACAAGCCTTTGTATTGATACACATATATGATCACTCATCTATCATGAATCAATACAATCTAAGAAAATTCATTGTTGTGGAAAGAACAAAATTGCCCTCATTTAAAAGGCTGTCAAGTGTCTCATTTGAGTTGTTGAAAAACGGTTTATTGGATTTTTAAAAAGCAGAAAAACGTATTTATCAAAAATGGCAACGAAATCAATTATTTGTCCAGTCAAAGCAGTATTCTTCCTTTATTTATTTTTCATATCATCTTTAATGATTTCTTTTTCATTTCATCATTGGCCACAAGCTGCAACCAATAAAACCAAGGTATGCAAACATCATTTCTTCATTCAACCTAAAATTGATTAATTTGTCTGGTTCTATTAAACAATCATACAAAAAACTCGAAATTAGCATACTAACAAAACAGATCCAAACACCAAACAAGATGCGATTTTTTTTTCTTTTGATATCTTTGATTTTTTGTTCTTGCATATAAAAGAACAAATAGTTCTAATATGTTTGTGCCTCAAAATCCAAAATGAATGCAAAACAATAACCAAAAATAAGTTCAGAAAAACAATATAGATTCAACACAAATAGTTTGTTTATGTCAACTTTTCCAAATAATATGGTTGATATTTTTCTCTTTGCTGATTTGTCACTTTAATGGGTAGAAATATTATTGTTTGATGTTGATATATTAATTTTTAATATCTTTCTTACCAAAAACATTATTCCATAATATGTACAAGGAGTTGAAGAAGACAAAGAAAATATACAAGATGAAGATTGCATCAAATGAAAGTGAAAGACACTGGAAAAGAATGAGAAATTACATTACAAGCTAAATAAATGTATTATTATTTTTCTATTCTTTCTCCATTTTATATTATATATTAATAATCTTTGTTCTTTTTTCTCTCAACTAAAAAATAATCTATACTTTAACTCCAAAAAAACACTATTACCAAACAAATAACAGTTTGAAGAAAATACATGACATACAAAATATAAAAGTGTGATGTTTCACAAAATGAAACAAATAACAATTTAGGAACTTTATTTGGAGTGGCGATGTGGACAAAAGGAAGTTAGTTACGACATCTTGGAAAAAAGTGTGCAGACCCTTGGCTCAAGGAGGGTTGAACCTCAGATCAATATCAAACTTGAACAAAGCAGCCAATCTGAAGTTGGGTTGGTCTCTCTTTAATTCTCAAAGCTCTTGGAATAAACTTTTGAGAGATCGAGTTCTTAGAGGTAATAAACCTATTCATCATCACATTTTTTCTTCTATTTGGAGCAGTATCAAAGATGAATTTTCAACTACTATAGAGAATTCCTTTTGGCTTTTGGGTAATGGTGAGAATATCAACTTTTGGAATGATAATTGGTGTGGGAATCCTCTTTCTGAGCAGCTGAACATTCCTTTTCATATCAGACATTTACTTTCCTCTAAAGTAAGTGACTATATTCATAATGGTCAATGGAATCTTCCTCTTCAGTTAACTCAAGTTTTCAACAATCTCAGTACTCTTGTTCATCAAGTTACATTCCCTTTTGAATCCTGTCAAGATAAACTTTTATGGAAGCACTCTGATACTGGTGAACTGCATCTTAAAGAGGCTTACAATTTTAAACTGCAACAATTTCAGGACCTCCATTGGGCTAAAACTATTTGGAGTCCTGATATTCAGCCTTCAAAATCTCTTTTTGTCTGGAGACTTATGCACAATAAAGTACCTACGGATGATAATCTTATGTTAAGAGGTTGTACTCTACCTTCCATGTGTAACTTTTGCAACAAGCATGTGGAAACTTCTTTTCACATTTTCTTTGAATGTGAATTCGCAGTCAAAATTTGGTCTTGGTTTGCAAACTGTTTGAACCTTGTTTTACAGTTCACTTCTATGGAAGATATTTGGAAGATTTGTGATCTGAATTGGTCACCCCAATGCAAAATTGTCATTACAGCAGCAATGGTTAATCTCTTAAACTGTATTTGGCTGGCTAGAAATCAAGCAAGATTCAGTAACAAAATCATCAGTTGGAGGACAGCTATTTCCTGGATTATTGTTGTTACTTCTTTAACCGGTAATAACATTAAAAAGGTTTCCTCAAATTCCATAAGAGATTTCACAATTTTAAAAACTTTTAAAGTTACAATTCATCATCCAAATGTTCCTGCTATAAAGGAAATCATTTGGCAACCTCCCATGCGTAACTGGATAAAATGCAACATAGATGGGGCTTGCACTCAAGGTTTGGCTTCTTGTAGTGGTGTCTTTAGAAATCATGATTCTGAGTTCTTGTACTGTTTTGCTGAACCTTTAGGCAATCTTTCTCCTTTTCTTGCTGAGTTGTGTGGAGCAATGAGAGCTGTTGAGTTAGCTTATCATTTGAATTGGAAGAATTTATGGTTGGAAACTGACTCAACCATGGTTGTTTCAGTTTTCAACAACATTTCCGAACCTGTTGTGTGGAATTTAAGAAACAGATGGGTTAACACTAGGTCCCTTCTTAATGGAATGAATTGCATTGTCTCTCATATTCATCGAGAAGGTAACAAAGTTGCTGATTTGCTAGCTTGTCATGGATTATCCTTGAATTCTATCTCTCATTGGAATGTTGCTCCCAGTTTCATTAGGAACAGTCTTGCTAAGAATCATCTAGGTTTACCTAATTTTCGTTTTTGTTCTATTTGATGGAGCTTTTGGTTTATGTCCTCTCCTTTTGTATTTGGTTACCTTCTTTATATTTTTCGGGTTGGTCGGCACTTTGCTTCCACCCTTTTTGGTTTAAAAAAAAAAAAAAAACAAATAACAATTTGATTCTAAATATCCTTTTGAGTGATTGTCTTATTGTTTCTCACAATTATTGGTTTTTTACAAACGACCAAACTTATGTACAGTTTCATAAGTACAGTTCTTACCGTACTAGATACATGGAGGTAGTTATTTTATTTAAAATCAATTTTCTTTTATTTTTTTAAATTAAAAAAAATGTAAAACTACCTTTTTGTGAGAGGAACAACAAAAAATGCATCTAAAGAAATGCATATAAGTTTTGTCCTTTTACAAATACTTCATGTGGACACGGTTTTTTCTTTATCAATATGATATTCTATATCCAAGTATATCAAACAGTATTCTACATCAAGGTATAACATTATTTTCTAATACTACTTCCTTCTTATTCTACACAAAATGTACAAAAGATGGAAAAATCATCTTTTTTATTTATCAATTTTACAAGATTTAGAAATTTATAAAAAAGAAGAAGATCAAGGATCAGGAGAGAAAAAGACAGATATTGATTAACTATTTTTTTATTATAACTATTTAATCTAATATAATATATATTTGATGGGGATTACATGCTGGAGTATAAAAAAAAATACTGGTAAAAAGTAAATTAATTTAAATAAAAATAATTATTTCTAAATAATTGGTTAACTATTTAATCAAAATTATTGTTTCTAAATAACTGGTTGGTCATAGAAACTTTTTTTTGTTTACTGGTCACAAAACTTGATTCCAAATGAAAAATACTTTAATTCAAAATAATTGTTTCTAATTTGATTCCAAATCCAGAAAATAAGAAAGAAGGAAGAATGCAAAGGAATAGATCTAAAAATATTATTTTAAGAATAAACAAAGTGACAGACAAAAAATGAACATATATAGTACAAAATAAAAAAATACCTTCAAAAAAATATTCTTTTCTTGTGGTTTTGTAGAGGAGATGGAGTAGAGTCTTTGTATGGTGATAATTTTTAAAAATATGGTCTTTGATGGCCTAGATCTAGCCAAGAAGGTGGTTATTTTCTTTGATTAAAAGTTTCATAAATTTTTTTTTTTCCGATCTAGAACGTTTGGTTAGGATTTATGAATTTTGGGTTCGTATTTGGGTTTAGAATAGGGTAAAGAAGAGTTTTGGATCTAGAAAGTTTTAATTGTTGTGCACTGTCGGTGTAAAGTTTTTTTTGCACATACATCCAATGATGTGTTGCCACATCATTTATGACACATCATGTATTTTTAATTACCATACATGATGTGTTGATATATTATTGGACGCATGTGTAAAATAACTTTACACTGACGGTGCATATAAATTAAATTCATTTTTTTAGGCATTCAATTGAAACTAATTTTGTTGTGCTTAATTTGTTGTGCTTAATTTGTTGTGGTGTTTTAGTTGAAATGGTGTATAATTTTTAGTCAGAGGTAAGGATTAATAGTGTTTAATTTAAATCGGATTATAATCTTAAGTCAAATTATACTTTATTTTTAAATTTTATTTTATTTATATGATTTCGAAGTGTGCTTCAAATAAATAAATAAATAAATATATATATATATATATATATATTTTAAGTGGTTAACTTCTACTGGAATATTACCCTTAGTCAAAGACTATGGTTAACAGTGCTTCAATTGAATGAGGTTAATATTCAGTCACAAACTAGGGTTAATAGTGTTTAATTCGAACTAGAGTATAATGTTAAGTCAAATTATACTTTATTTATATAAATTTTAAGTCATTAACTTCAATCAGAGTATAACCTTCAGTCAAAGAATATGGTTAATGGTGCTTCAGTTGAACCAGAATACAATATTTAGTCAGAGATTAGGGTAAATAATGCTTAATTCGAAGCATAGTATAATCTTAAGTCAAATTATACTTTATTTTTAGATTTTACTTTATTTATATAATTTTGAAGTGATTGACTTCAACCGGAACATTACCCTCAGTCAAATACTAGGATTAATGGTGTTTCAGTTGCATGAGGTTAATATTCACTCACAGACTAGGGTTAATAGAGTTTAATTCGAACTAGAGTATAATCTTAAGTCAAATTATACTTTATTTATATAATTTTTAGTCAGAAAAAATAAATTCAATTGGAGTATAACCTTCAATCAAAGACTGTGGTTAATAGTGCTTCAGTTGAACCGGAGTACAATCTTTAGTCATTATATAGTTTTTAAGTCATTAACTTCAGCTAGAGCATAACCCTCAATCAAAGATAAGGGTTAATGGTGCTTTAGTTGAACTCGAGTATAATTCTCAGTCAAAAACTAGGGTTAATAGTACTTCAGTTGAACCATAGTAATTAGCATTAATTATTACTAGACTCCGACCCGTGCGTTGCACGGATTTTGTAGCGTGTCAGATATTCGATTTAAATTGTTATAATAAAAATTGCAAGTAAAAAAAAAATCAAAATATAAATACAGTGAAATTGAATTAATAAAGTATTATACATTATACATAGATTGAGTTCCAATAATCAAACCATTAACCATTCATTAACGTATAAGGTAAAACTGATTACAATAAATTTGAGTTTGAAGAATAAAAAGATAGAAACAACCCATAAACATTCATTGCCGATAGTAATATTAGTAGACAATGGGGTCTTCCTATTACATCAGGGCTTCACCAATATCTTCTTGTTCTCCGATGCACTTATACTACAATAGACCCTTGCACATTGCTTTGTTTTTTTAATGTAAACTCTTCCATTCAAACAAAAATTGCATGTCAGCTTGCAGCTGATGTGGGATAGAAATGATCCAAGTTTTGGAGCCAACACTCTCACAAAAACCTACAAAAAAAGGGCTTTTTTAAAATTAAAAAAAAAAAAGACTTTATGCAATCTAAACCACAGGTATGCATCCATCATCATCACAAAAATGCAAAAAGTATACCTTTGTAAGTTTCAGAACATCAAGATGCATTGCAGCTTTTCTCTTCTTCCATCTCGTATTTTTCTTACGCCAACTATCATCCTAAGAACATAATTGACAAATTTTCTTAACAAAAAAGCAATTAAATATCATAAAATAAGAAAAAACTTTGTTATTGATGTGAACTCAAATCACACATTGGCGAATAATAGGGAAAAACATATCAATATAAAGGATTTGACCCAATTTTACGATACTCAACATAAAGTCAAAAGAGACATGAAAATTCGAACAAAATAAAATCAGAACAAAATAGCAGCCACATCTGAAATATCATCTCTAGCAAAACAACCACGTGGATTTGACCCAACATAAACAACAATATTGCATCAAACTGTTATTTTCCTATCTATCCTTCATACAAAGTAAGCACACCCAATTTAAAATATCTTCAAGTTTATGAAATTAAAATAAGTGATCACATTAAGGTTTAAACTTTAGACCACATCATTCGATTTAACTCATTGCAAAATATTTCATTATAAGTTATTATATCATATAGACAATAGACAATTTGATGACCTACCCCTTAACCCATAAAAACGACTTTAGGATTAATAAGATTCCTCTGATGAAGATGGGAGTTCATAACCTATATCATGATGATCTGCATATATTTATTACCTTTTCTAAATAGAAGAACAACAATTAGAGTTATCTATCTTAAAAAGAGAAATGTAGCAAATGGGAGTTAGATAAGAAATTGATACCTCTTTAATAGCAAAAGATAAATGTCAGAATGCAGAAAAGGCAGGGCAGATATAACAATCAAAGGCATAAAAGCTTCTCATGTATTATCTAAAGAGTAGTAATTTTAAATTTCTTTAGCTATAAACACATCTCATATATCCTGACATTCTTCATGGCCTCTACAAATGTCCATTCCAAGATTGTCGAAGCGGCTCTCTAACTATCATGTCCTAAAATCATGAAATTTCAAAATAGATATAATTTAGGAAGTAGGGAGAGAGAAAAACAATGAGTGCACATACCATGATAGGTTGTAGAGTCCCCCAATCCTTGAGTACCGCAAAATCCTAGTCACCATTAAAACCTTCATTGGCGCTCTCCATCCAATCTAAAGATGAAAAATGAAAAATATGGAAGGAATGAACATACTATCAGGAATATATTTGGTACCTTTTGCCACAAAGCAAGTGTATCCGAAATAAATTTCTTACTATCGAAGTGACATCAAAATGCACAGTTTCCTTTATCTATCCGCATTTATAGCTTTTTGGATGTTCTCGTGTCTTCGATACTCCTCCAAAATCATTTGGTCATGAACTGTACCTGCCATTGATTCTTATTCGTATTAGGTGCCGACCGGCTAAATCTAAAATACACGTTTGAAACCCAAAAAGAACATGAGTCGTGAAAGTGCAATTCAATGAGGTAATAAATCAAACATGTAAAAGGTGACTTAATTAAAGCTGTCAAATTTACACAAAAGGTAGTAAAATAATAAAATAAATGTAGAATGAGAAAACAACTCACTCTAAATCAATATTTGAAGATGAGTGAAAATTTGTAATCTTTAATTGCTGCATCCAACCTGGGCCTGGAAAAAGGAATCACTTTTGCACATGAAGCAATCACTTATGCAGAATCAGAAAAAGGAAGTCATAAAAAAATCAAACCCAGAAAAAATTTAACTCCAAAAATAACACCAACACATAGAGAAATTCGCAGAATCATCTTTACCTCTTCTTTAGGTGGATTCAACAGGTAGTGTTTTATGTAATAACAATTGCTATGAAGACACCAAAGAAGAGAGGAGGAGGAAGGTAACAACAACGAACCCTTTTCTGTCGAATCAATTCATGCAAATGAACTTTCTCAACTGCGGAAGAATCTGAAGATGATGATGAACGGATGAAAATCGTAGATTGAACGAACTTCCTACTTCCTCCAACTATGCTTATGAAATCAGAGTTACCTTCATGTTTTGCTGATGAAGTAATAGAATAAAATAAATCAGTTAAATTCCAACCTACACTATCATCAAAACCCAGACACATTCAAACATTCAAATCTATTGAATCAAACAACATGAAATCACAGATAAATTATTTTTCAGCAGAAAATCTCAACTCAAATTAAATTTAAAAAACAAAAAAGGAAACCTCACCTTTGCACATTGAAGCAATCACATCTGCAGAATCAGAAAAGGAAAATCATCATAAAAAATCAAACCCAGAAAAACTTTAACTCAGAAAAAACCACCAACACAGAGAAATTCGGCGAATCATCTTTACCTCTTCTTTAGGTGGATTCAACGGGTTTTCTGTAATAACAATTGCTATGAAGACACCAAAGAAGAGAGGAGGAGGAAGGTAACAATTGCTTTGGGATCATTGCGAAAGAGATTATCAGAGAGAGGGGCATTCAATAAGAAAAAAAAATTCTTAAAAAAAATAAAATCAAGCTGAGTGAGAGAGGGAAGAGAGGATTAAATGAGAGAGAAGGATCGTGTGAGAGATGGAAAGAGAGAATGGAGTAGAGTAAACAAATTTTTAGGAAATCACAAAATGTAGGTGGAGGGCGATTAGGGAGGTGAAGGAAAAAAATTGTAGGAAGAATTAGGGATCGGGGGAGAGAGCGAGCGAACGATGGAAGAGAGAGAGTGAATGGAGTAGATTTTTTAGGAAGAAACAAATATGCTTTGCTAAATGTAGCTGCTATAATTATTATTATTATTATTTTCAAGAAACAAAAATTGAATAATGTGAAAGGTATATTTGAAATTCAAATTTGAATTTATCTATAATCAATGAGGTGGTAGTTGGGCTGATAGAGAGATTAGGAGGGGAAAAATTAGGATTAAGTATTGCAAATCCAAAATCCTTATTCTCCCTTTATAATAACTAGACCCCGACCCGTGCGTTGCACGGGTTTTATAGAGTGTTTAGATATACAATTTAAATTGTTATAATAACAATTGCAAGTAAAAAATTTAAAATAAAATCAAAATAGATATAGTGAAATTGAAAGTAGTCTGTGTAAATGGAATTATAAAAGATATTTAAAATTATTAAGTCAGTACTAAAATTATATTAAAAAATGCCTAAAAATAGTCAAATATGTGAGATATAAAATAAGTCAATTAATATAGAAAAGTAATCGGTCACGACATTCAAAATAAACATTAGCCGACCCGTGCTATCACACGGTTTATGTAGAATATCATATGTATGATTTAATTTCTTATAATAAAAAATTTAAGAAAATAAAATGATTTAAAAATATAGATAATTTGTAACTAAAATCATGTGGTACAAATAGAGCTACAATGAATAACTAAAATCATAAAATCATAAAAGTAATAATATAATTACATAAAAAACGGATAAAGTGATCCTGATAATGATTCACCGTTAACTACTAAGAGTCTGTTTGACCTAACTTTTTTAGCTCTTAAAAGCTATCTGAAATCTAGAAGTAATCATTTAATCCAATTTTGGACATTAAAAAAATATGCTTTTTACGGTTAAGAGTTTTATTAAAAATTTGTTTGACATAACTTTAATTAAAAAGAGAATAAAAAGCTAATATAAGTCGGATCAGACGGTTTGACTCAAAAAAAAAGGCGGGTCAAACGGTACCTATCATGAAACACTTATTTGTAAAGCACATTTGCAGTTGTATGTAAATCTTCACTTTCATCGTCGGTTATTAATATTTTAACCCTTGATAATGCAACTGCAACATCTTTTTGTGTATCATTGAATTTTAAGTTTGTGTATATAATAGGTATGCTTGCATGCTTGTTCATAAAAAAAAAACGATATCAAGGATATTAGTTTTCCCAGAAAAGAAAACGGGGTTGAGAGAAATTTGTCACATAAAGATTATAGTGAAAATAAATTTTTTCACAAACTTAAAGGAAAAAAAAACTTATAAAAATACACTAAAATTTTAAATAAATAAAATATTAAAAAAAAAATTCACAAACTTAAGAAAAAAAAACTTACATCTATCCATACTATAAATTATAGTGGTATGTTTATTTTCAGCAAAAAACAAACCAAAATTAATTCAGGCACAATGAGAATGTCTATTTTGCCTGCTTTCTAGTATATTTTTTCTAAAAATAAATATTCATTCATTTTATTTTATTTTTTTAACATTCATTCATTCAAATTAAAACACATATAGATACTTGCTAGTATGTTTCTTCATAAAAAAAAAAAGAAGAATATAAATTAAAATAGGAAAGTTTTGTCAAAAATAAAATAAAATCAGAATAGGAGTTCTTAATTGAAATATTTATTTGTTTAAGATCACAAATTACTAAAAAAAGAAATATCAAAATAAAATCAAAACATATAAAACAGATTGAAAAAATAGAAGAGTTCTTAATTTTCTTAGGCTTGTGCAATTGTTTTGAGTTCAGATACATGTAAAAGATGTGAATGTGAGAAATCCACATAAAAAAAACATCATATTTTCCATCCCACAAATTATAAAGCCCCTACAACAAATCAAATCATTAATAAATTAGAAGGAAATCAATAAAATAGGAAAAAATATATTAAAATAAATTTCAACCAAGGTTGGTGACGGAGAGCAATAAATCATTAATTAGAACCGTGAAACAAAGAGAAGAAAAAATAAGGTTGCATAAAGTTTAAAACTTATCCGATAATAACAATTTCGTCACTATGTTCAAATTTTTTTTCTTCAATCTTGCAAAACAAAAGTGATAGAGGTGTTGTCTCATTCTCAAGATGAGACCAGAGCAAGGTTTAACAAATCATCAACAAAATCCCTAGATTAGCATCAACATTGTAATTGAACGAACAAAAAACAAATCTAGAAATCAAACACTTCAACAATTTTAGATTTGACACTCACAAATTAGAAATTTAAAATAAATAACTATAAAAAAAGTAATTACTTACAAATCTAAATTGGTATAATCATCTTCTTAAATTCGTACTTCTTCCTCTTTTCCTTCAAACAAAAAACCAAATTATTTAAAAAAGGTAAGTAAGAATATATATATGAATAAGAAAACTCAGCAGACAGATCATATAGAAGAACAACAAAACCTTAGTAAATAATTGAGATTAGCCATTATTTTATTTTTTTTAATAGTGAAGGAAACAATAGAGAGGAGACAAATGCAGAAAGAAGAAAAGAAAGAAAGAAAAAAGAAAAAAAAGGAGAGAAACAATAGAGAGACAAATGCATGAGAAAGAAATGTAGGAGTACAATTTATATAGAGAGAAGATGATAAAGGACGGGAATCATTGTTTGATGCTGAGGAAAAAAAATAGTTTTACGTGTTTCTATAAATGCTATATTATAGGAAGAGAGAAGGTAGAGTAGCCAATTTTTTAGGAAAATATAAATAGTAGATGCTATTTCTTAGGCAAATACAAATATGTCTTTTACGTTTTTTTATGCAATGCAATCAAATATTGTGAAGAGGTGTATTTGAAATTCAAATTTGTATTCCTAATAAATGATGGGGTAGTTGGAGTGGTCATTAAAAGGGAGATTAGGAGGGAAAAATTAGGGTTAAATGATTGCAAATCCAAAACCCTTATTCTCCCTTTATAGTAACTAGAACTTTGACCCGTGCGGTGCACGGGTCTAATCCGTTGTAATATGTAAAATATAAGTATTTTCTTTCTCAACCATGCCTCGAATTTTCTGCAAAAAAATTGATAATTTGTTTTAATATTACCTGATCATCAACCAAAAGAAGATTCATGTTTGCCACGCGAATTTTGGCTTTTAAATCTTTTTTTTTAGGAGAAAGAGCGGCCAATGAAATATAAATATTAGCAATGAGACGGTGGTCAATGCCTAAATTTTGGAGAGTTGGTTATGTTGTGTATGTATATCAAATATGTGTATGTATATCAAATAAGTGATCATAAATTTTCGAGAGTTTGTTATGTTGTATATATAATAATAATATAATAATAACAATAATAATAATAATAATAATAATAATATGAGATATATTTTAAAAGAGTTGGTTATGTTGTGTATGTATATCAAATAAGTGATCGTAAGTTTTCGAAGAGATTGTCTCTAACTCTTATTAATATAGTCAACGCAAAAGAAAAAATTAAAGGGATGCGGATTTGATTCTCATGCTAGACAAATTTTTATTTTTTTTAACACAATTGACCACGTGAAAAAGAGAGGGGAAAAAAGGTTTAGAGTTAACATTTCAGAGCAAGTTTAGACTATAATAATAATAATAATAATAATAATAATAACAACAACAACAACAACAATAATAATAATAATAATAATAATAATAATAATAATAATAGGAAGTTAATGATAATAAATATTTAATATGGTGAGTTTAAGGTTGTGGGTTCGATTCTTGGTGAGGTATTTTTTAATATTTTATTTGAATTAATAATAATAGTAATAATAATAGGAAGCTAATAATAATAAATATTTAACACGATGAGTTAAAGGTTTTGAGTTCGATTCTTGGTGAGGTATATTTTAACATTTTATTTGAATTAATGTTAGGGTAAAATGAGAGGGAAAATGAGCGGGAAAAAAAATTAGGGTTAAGGATAGCAAAACGGAACAAGCTTATAATATAAGAGACTAGACTCCAACCCGTGCGTTGCACGGATTTTGTGGCTTGTGAGATATGCGATTTAAATTGTTATAATAAAAATTGCAAGTAAAAAATAAATAAAATAAAAATATAAATATAGTGAAAATGAATATTATATATAGATTGAGTTCCAAAAATCAAACCGTTAACCACTTGTTTAAAGGATTAAAAAAATTATCACTTCCACTAATTTATTATTAGTAAAATTATTAGTACATTTTTTCTATGTGTTCTAATAATACATAATAATACAGATAAAAGTTGAATATAGAAAAATAAACGTAATTACATAATAAGAGATATAATCTCATTCTTCAACTCTCGACATATTTAATAGGAATGAAATTATACCAATACATATAATTACTTGCTTCTCCTAATCAATATGGCAAACATCATGAGAAAATAAGCCATCAACAAAGCTAAATAGATACTCGCACTTAGATCACTCTTAAGTTCATTCAAACTTGGTAACAAAAATATAGTTAAAATACTATAGGAAGGTGCAAACAAATCTGTTGGCAAATATATCCCATCAAATCAACAATAAGACATGACTATAGAAGGGCAATCAAAATCATAGCCTAAACAGTAAGTTACTTTAAACCATATCTTAGTTATTGTGTGAAAAGTAATTTGCCTTAATTACATCTTCAACTCTAAATAAATTACATTAAACTACCCTCAAAGATAAAGTAGCATAACTAAAGAAAGTACACAACATGGAGCTCTTTAAACCTAAATGCAAGAAAAAAATAGAGATATTTTGCTCCAACTGTTGAGATCTACATCTTCATGGGCCACTGTGATCACAATAATCTCTTACAAATTAGAAAAGTTCAAAATAATTAGAAACAAAAATGAGTAATCAAAATGAAATTAGATCAAATATAGCTCTTGAGTTGTACAACTACCTAAGTAGCGTCTTGAATATGAAATTAGATGAACAACCACTTGTCATCTCGTTAACCTATTTCCAAATTATTCTAGTCTCCACTATTCCACATTTTTGAGAAGTCAAAACACAGTTCCAAATCATTCAACTATCTAAGTTGAGGAAAAATTAGCTAGAAGAGTTCTCTATGATTGCAACACTTTTCCATTCCATTGTTAAAATTGCAAAATATTTCTTACCCACATAAAAATATACAATAAGTCACTTTCAAAAAAATATTCTGCAATTTTAGCAATGTAAGTGATGATGTGGTAAGAAATAAGTTTCAGCTAGGAGAGCACATTCTTGTGGCTAAAGTAAACTAAACTTATAATAGCAAAGTGAGATATTTCAGAAAAACCTGTAGTTGTTGATGTCTTCACCTTCTTCTGAGTTCTCGTTATATGAGCAAGAAAAGTTCAAAACTTCAAATGCAGAATTTTATAGTCACACAAATTCATCTCCCTACCATTTCTATTTTCATTTATCCAAATCCTTAAGCCAACCAACACTTAAAATGACCAATCCAAATTATGCATAGTTTTATAGTCTAATAATCCACAATTTTGCATACCAAATAAGATAGAGATAAAATAAATGGAAAAAGAAGATAATGATATTGATCACAACCTATTGCAATTGCTCCAATTATTGAGATCTTCATCGGCCATTGTGATCACAATAAACTCCTACAAATTAGAAAAGCTCAAAATAATTAGAAACAAAATGAGTAATTAAAATGAAATTAGATGAACAACCACTTGTCATCTCATTAAAACCATGATTTTTTCAATCTGCCCACATTAAAACTATTGGATTGGATTTTGAAATTTTGAAATACTTATTTGTTTAACATCACAAATCACTAAACAAAAAGAAATGAAAAAGAAAACGAAATTAAAATCAAATCAAAACATAAAACATATTGAATTAATTGAAGAGTTCTTAATTTCTTAGGGTTATAAATGACATAACAAAGAAACTAACATCAACTATAACACTCAAAACACACATGAGACCAAAACTTCATATAGAAAAACAACAAACAAACATCAAACCAACACTTTATATAGAAAAACAAATAATCATTAATGGGTATTTTGAAGCATCCAATATAAGCACTAATTATCTCATGTTGTCAAGCATATCTCAACCTGCAATGAAAAGGAAAGAACAATCATGTGATGATAGTCTCAAGCTAGCAAATATACATTATTATTATTATTATTATTATTATTATTATTATTATTATTATTATGACAGTTATATTGATGGATTCAAGAAACCAAAAAATAAAGCTACACATAAAAAAAACTACAGAATCACAAAAATAGTCAAAAACACCCAATTTGAAACATAAATGGAGACAAAAGTTTCTTTACCGGTCAAAAAATCAGAGACAATTTTAAAACAAAAAAAAACTGAATAGAAAACCCTAAAAGGAATTAGAAAATGTGAAATCAAAACCCCAAAAATATTATTGTAACTATAAATACCTTGAAAAATACAGCATATCAATTGGCACCATATGCATGCCATCTTCGTATCAAACTCTCATCTTACTTCTATCTCTTTTTTCAGGAGATAACACTTCCTATTTAAATAAACAACACCATAGTAGAACTGTTAAATCAGTTAAATTAATCATAAAATATGAACACAAATTGACAAATAAAATATCTTATTTTACCTTTGGCAGAAAATATTACTTGAAGATGAGCCCTAATTTTTCTTTCGTAAAAAATCTCTGTTCTTGCATCTCCTTCCATAAAGCCATGACAGAAAATATTCAAAAGGGATTAGGAAAGTACTCAAAAAGAAAAAGAAAGAATCCGGAAATATTCAAAAGACAAAAGAAAATAGACTTTCCTCCTACCTTTGGTTGCTTCTTCTTCCAGGTAGTTTTTCCGTCTCCGAGATCAAATCAGATTAAAGAACATAAAGATTTGCAGAAAAACCATACTGCAATCCAAACAATAGTCAATATAAACCACAATAAGTCATAAATAAAATACAATTTAGATAACATAAAAGACCAAAACACAATGAACAACAAAGATATCAAGCTCACTTACAATCATAGAAACTCAAGCTCTCCTCAACTATTCATATTATCCAAACCTTTTTCCTAAAAACAATCACATAAAATACTGTAGATCATTAATCATTATAGTCTACTATATAGTCAAAAAAAACTCAAAAAATGGAAAAGAAAATACATCTGCAAGACAAAGAAAGATAGATGATTTCTATTATTACCTCTTCCATGTCTTGATTATAGACCTCTATTTTGATTTTGAACAAATCAAACCCCAATTTTTTTTTACTAAACCCCAATTAAAAACCTATAAAATCAGAAATGTTAAAAATCCCAATATAAAAAATAGATAAAAAATACCTGGTAAATATATGCTTGTTGTTCATCCTTTGCATGAAGTGGATCAAGAATTGAAGGAGAAGCAGCGGTGGTGGTGGTTTGGAGAGAAGATGAATAGAAAACGTGATGTTGTTGCTAGTGAAATAGAGAGAGAAAGTGTTGCTGTTTCAGAGAAAGAGAGATAGAGGCGTGAAAGAGAATAAGAGAGTAATTTGCCAAATTTTTAGGGAATAGAGTTGTATTGAGCCAACAAAATAATTAAAGGATTTTTGTATCAATACAGGACATGTCAATTAAGTGGCACCTAAACCTAATTTTTTAAACTACAGTTTTTTTTAATAGTAAGGTACTATTAGATTGTGTCATGCAGGTGGGGCTGGAAAATAGGAATCACGATTTCTTTTTTTTTTTGTTGAGACTAAAGTGATTAGGAGGGAAATTAGTGAGGTGGGATTATGGTTAATTAGAGGGGAGAGGAGAAAGAAGACCAAAAGGTGTTTTGATGTTGAGGAGGCAAATAAATCATTTTACGTGTTTATATGAAGACTATAATATTTGTGTAAAAAAAAATGAAGACTATAATATAGGGTGGCTAATGAGGCTAGATTATAGGAGTGAAATTAGGGTTTTGGAGATGTGGTTATGAGTGGGGTCAATTTAATAGTCACAATATATATTTTTTATTTTTTATATATTATTATATGATAATAGTAATTAGGAGGGAAAATGGAGGGAATTAAGGAGAAGAATATGGTTAAGTGGTTGCAAATCCAAAACCCTTATTCTCCCTTTATAGTAATAAAGATATGATAATAGTAATTAGGAGGGAAAATGGAGGGAATTAAGGAGAAGAATATGGTTAAGTGGTTGCAAATCCAAAACCCTTATTCTCCCTTTATAGTAATAAAGATAAAGATAAAGATAAAGATATTACAAGTATAAGTATATTTCTCATTCATTTTCATATAAGAGTAAATAAAAATATAGTAGAATTGAGTGAAAATAGGTGTAGGTGATAAAATATTTACACCGCACTCGTTGTAAATTTTATGTAGTTTTTTTAATAAAATACTTAATTATTTTATATGTGAAAATCCATAAAATATTTTCACCGTGCTCATTTTACGTTTGACAAAATTAATATAAATTAATATAAAAGTATAATATTAAAATTGACTTGGATATTATTGTATTACAATAGTATCGAACCAAATTCTAAGTTTAAAACCCTCAGCCAAAAACTTGGATTACTAGTACTTCAGTTGAATCAGAGTACAGTGTTGACTATATAATACTGTTTCTGTTTCTACTTTTAGACTTGAGTTATTATTTTTAAATTTTACTTTATTTATATAATTTTTACGTCATGAACTTATAATCTTTTTATTGTTTTTGTTTTGTTAATATTTTTATGCATAGATTCATATATAATATGTTACCCAATTTTTTTTTCATATATAATATTTTGTTATTATATTTATCTTATTCTTTCTATATTTTTTTATTAAATCTTCTTTAATTTTTATTGTTTATGTCGTGTTTCATTTACTTTATTTATATTATCGATAATTCATTAACTTTAACTGGAATATGACCCTCAGTCAAAAGCCATGATTAATAAATTAAAATAATCTTATCTTATATTCCATCCGTTCCTTTTTATTGTTGTTTTAGAAAAAAAATACAGTTTCTTAATTTGTAGTAAATTTTCTAAAACGACGGATAAAAAAGAACGGAAGGAGTATATAAATAAATTAAAATAATAGTTAAAACAGTGCTTTAGAATAATTTTACTTAATTAAAGATGCTCTAAATAATCCTTAATCATTTAAAATTATATAAATCATATTTACATTTAATTCAAAATAATTAAATTGAATAAACAATAAGCAATGAATTTTTGGTAAAAAAAATAAAATAATAAGCAATGAATTTGTTTTTATACTATAAGGAAGTGGTTAATTGATTTTCTTAAGTTCTCCTAGTTGCGGATTCGAATCTTAGATTTGCCTAAGAAGCCATTTTTTTCTTTCTGTATTATTTTCAAGCGGCCGTATACACACTCCCATGTTTTCTTCACCTATTATATATATGTCATCTTTACAAAACTCCATGTTTCCTTATACACATTGTATACGCACTCCTATATATGTTTCCTTGACATTGTAATTCTTCATTAATTTTTATAATTCCATTTATCATTATATCAATTCATGCACCTTATGGAACTATTGATTTATTGAGTGTGAAGCTACTATAATAAAGTAGACAAGGTGAATCATGCTAAAACTTTATATGTGTTGAACATCGCAAAAATCTTTTTTTTTTTCCAGATTTTTTATCTCACATTGTGCTTGGGTCTTTTTTAGATTCTACAGGCCGGTGAGACTATTGTAGTGCATTGTTTTTCACTTTCAGTATCTTAATTACTTATACGGTTTAATTAGTATCTTATATATTGTTCACTTAAAAAAATTAGCATTTTATATAGGCTTAAATATGAAAATAGTCCCTGCACTTTGGGGTCATTTTAGTTTCAGTCCCTGTATTTCAAAATCCTTGCAATTTGCCACTGCACTTTCAGTCTACTTTAGAAATAGTCCCTCTGCTGACTTTTTTGATGATGTGTCATTGTTTTTGACAGATGGCGTTGATGAATAGGACAAGGAGATGCTGACTCAATTAAAAACAATATAGAAAGACAAAAATGCCCTTATGACAAGAAGGGCAAAATGGTCCTTTTGAATCTTCCAACAGTCATAAGGGCATTTTTGTCTTTCTATATTGTTTTTAATTGAGTCAGCATCTCCTTGTCCTATTCATCAGCGCCATCTGTCAAAAACAATGACACATCATCAAAAAAGTCAGCAGAGGGACTATTTCTAAAGTAGACTGAAAGTGCAGTGGCAAATTGCAAGGATTTTGAAATACAGGGACTGAAACTAAAATGACCCGAAAGTGCAGGGACTATTTTCATATTTAAGCCTTTTATATATTGTGTATTATATGTATATTACAGATGGTGTTGTAGATCGCGTCATAAAAATTGTCCTAGAGGAGCAAAAACTATGTTGGAGCACAATTAAAATGTTGGGAATAGAGGTGAGATCAATTGTTGATAATTTTTTTTCATAATTTCAGTTAGAGGTTGAAGCTGCAATCAATTTGAAAACAGATTATTCTTAGTGGGATCTTTAGTAAGTTGTCATGAAATTAACAAAAATTGTACTTATAAAAATGGTTATTGTTGGTGGATCTTTAGTAATTCCATTTTTTTTTATATGTTGTGCAAGACATGGTATGGTGATGGTTCTTTACGGTGTAGATCGGAAAGGAATTGCGTGTGTTGAATCATGAATTGGAATCATAAAGATTGTGTCTGTCAGCATATTGGATGGTATTGGTTTTATGAAGTAACTCTCTTGGTTTGTGAATTTATATATATACTAAAAATTCTTCTATTGTTTCCTTTGTTTTCGGTTACTATTTTTTTCCCTATTCTTTTTTTTTGGTCAATTTTTCCCTATTCTTTAACTATGTCTATTCAGTCATTCATTGTATTAATGCAAAATTTTAATTAATAAATTGGTTAGCTACAATTTTTATTAATTACTATTGTGTCATATTACTTTTTCTAAAAATTTGCTTTATCACACCAACTTTAAAATATATATAATTTTCTATTCCTTAAATATCACCATTCATGATCATTTTTTTTCAATTTAACATGTATCACTAACCTTGAATTTTATGTCCATTATTTTCACTGTTTCTTTTTTTTATTTTTATTATTATTATTATATAATTTGTTGTATTTGTCACCTAATCTTTTAATGTGAGTTTATGTCATCATATAAATGACAAGTTGCATCTAAATTTCTAAAGTCATGAAGCGGCCAATGCTAAGGATAGAGAACCAAGTAAGAAAGAGGGAATGTGAGAATTGAGCAAGAGAAAAGAAGATAACGAAGATAAAGAGGAAGAGAAGAGAAGTGAGTTTCAAGAAGGTTCGTGAGAACAATTAATGTTAATCCTTTTTCTTTTTAATGCTTCATTAGCCATAGTATCATGTGTAAGAATGATGAATTATTTCTATTGTATCCCTGAAATAAAAACAAAAAGCTCTTACGACGTGAAGTGAAAAACCAATACTCTTATGACTAGGAGCAATGGCTTGGGGGGCTCTTGTTCTGGACTGGGTCAAGGAACTGGCCCAAATCCGCTCCTGCTCGGATTACGGAGCAAGTCCAATAAAGACTTGCTCCTTCCCGACAGTCAAGCACGTGGCACATCCCACGTACTCCTCGACACTGATCCGTTGAGCTTATCTACTCCTCCTAGGATCATGGAACTGCTCCACCAAGGTAACAGCTGGCAACAGCTTCTCCCCATATTCAGGAGTTATCTTGGCAGTCCACCTTATTGGGCTGCTCATCACGGCCCACTAAGGAGACCTTTGGCCCAGCGCTGGGGGCAACTATATAAGCTCTCCTTGACAAGAGAGCAAGATACACAATTCTCATTCTCTCACTCTTACTCTCTCTCTTTCTCTGTACTATAGCAATCTCTATACTCTAGCAATCTCTGACTTAGGCATCGGAGCATATGTTCTGGATACACCAAATAGTCCAACATCGCTTGGTACTCGAGGCAAAAGGTAGTTTATATACAACACACACACCTTTCAAACCACCGAGGCGCCTTTTCTACAAAGGACAAAACCGTGACGGGTTAACCCCAAAGCGGACAATCTCTCTGAGATGTAGACTTGAGGTCAAATCTGAATAGATAGCAGGCAAAACCTGTCAACAAATAGTTCATACTAAATTTTTTGGCGGCTAAAGTTGCCAACAAGTGGGAAAGAGAATTGAATATAAATTTCTTGGCGGCCAACCACTAACAACTTGCTAACACAATTTTGCACTTCTTGACAGAAAAATCTGCCAACAAAATGGCGTGAAAGTTTTTGACAGACAAAGTCGTCACCAAATGCGATGAGCTTGAACAAAACATATTTTCAACAAGTGAAATCCTCTCCTCTAAACCACACACGAAGAAACAAATTTGTTGAAAATTCAAAAACCAAATTCATCTATGAGTAGTTATAAGCATTTCCATGAACCACACAATAGACTGAACCGTGTATCACAAATCATTTTCACATTGTAAAATGCATCATTTGTCTTTTATCTAAAGTTTTTTGTTTCAGTTTTCTTTCTTAGTTTTTAGAAGTTTTAATTGAGTTTTTTAAAATCTTATTTGGTATTTTTGAATTAGCCTCTTAACATTTTCAATATTTAAAATTGAATTTAGAAGATTATATCTTAGGAAAAAAATACTATTTCAATTTATAAAAGACAAAACAAGTGTCTGTCACTCTCATGTCGGTTTGAAAGGATACAAGCAAATGAGACAGTTCATGTTCAATCTTAAAACAAAATGTGTCTGAATTTTTCTATATAAAAATAATAATAAAGAGATTAGAGTATATAAAGAATAGTGTCGCTAAAAAAATATGGGGAAGAGTGAAAGACTTACATGATCTAAGTTATACATTTTAAGGCTCCGTTTGGCCCGGCTTTTTTTAGCTTTAAATTCTCTTTTTAATCAAAAGTTAGGTCAAACACATTTTTAATAAAGCTCTTAACCGTAAAAAAAAGATTTTTGTTTATGTGCAAAATTGGATTAAATGAGCTTTTGGGAAAAGAGGTTGAAATCTACTTTTGAGAAAAAATCCGAGCTTTTTTTGCAATGATCCCGCTTCGAATCTTGCTGAAAACGCTTTTTATTATTTTTTCATTTAAATATTATTAGTTGTTATTATCTTTTTTTAATTTTTTTTAAATATATTTTACCAAACAACTTTTACTCTTTTTTTGGAAGCTCTTATTTTCACTTTTAGATTTCAGATAGCTTCTAAGAGCTAAAAAAGCTAGGCCAAACAGACCCTAAGTAGTTTGTTTAGGAAAAATGGTAATTTAATTTATACAATAAAATTTATTTATTTATTTTTTTTGCAAATTAAGGTTAAGACAATTTATTGAAAAAAAAATCAACAAAATTAAATTTAAATGATTAACTAAAACATAAACTAAATTTTTTTAATCTCCATAATTTTTTTTCTTTAACAAAAGAAAGATTGAAAAGAAAATAGATCTTCTCTTTCACAAAAGAAAATTGAGACCATATATGATACTAATTGTAATTTTTGTTTGGTCAAGATGTAATTGTAATTTATTAATATATTTATACAAAAATACTTTAAATTAATTTGCTATATTATTGTTCCATAAGAAAGTGTCTAATGTAAATAGATAAACTTTAGGAAGTCGTGCATTCTTTTTCACGAAAACTAAACATAACACTATATTTTAGTTCTTAAAACCCCCTTTAGATTTATTTTTTAATTTGTTGCGAATATTATAACTAAATACATATGAAGTTATGTAGAAATCGTCATATTTGATTAAAAAAAATTAACATCCGAATTTTCATAAAGAATATTATTTTAAATTAATTAAATAATAGACATAAAATTAAAAGCAGTTTTAAGAGCTAAAAAAAAAATACTTAATGTTATTTTGACTTTTAAAAATTCTGAATATTTGTTGTTTATTTATAAAAGTGAAGAATTTTTAAAAGTAACCTACACTACATTTAATCATGCTTAAACAACTATATAGGTTTAACTTTGAACTACTATTTTTTTTCACATTCCTTTACTCTTATTCTTTAACTATGATATTCCTCTTTTTTGCAACAACCGTTGAACTATTATTTTTTCATATTCTTTAACTCTTATTTTGTAGTTAGCGCGACATTCAAATAAATAAAAATAACAGTTTCTTTGTAAAAAATAAAAAAATAAATTTAATTAAAAGCAGCTTTAAGAGCTAATAAAAGTACTTAATGCTATTTTTGTTTATCTGAATATCGCGCAAACTTTTATCATTTATCCGCAGTTAAATCTATATAGTTGTTTAAGCATGATTAACTATTGTGTAGGTTACTTTTAAAACTTCTTCACTTTTATAAATAAACAGTAAATATTTAAAAAAATTAAAAGTCATTAAATTTGATAAATAAAATAATAATAAGAAACACGTTGGACCAAAAATTTGTATAAGTGCATTTAAAAAAACCGTGCAACGGTTATCCACCTAGTTAAATATTTATAAAGCAACGTTATTTAAAATGTAATAAATTAATATCATCATCTTCAACCTCCATCCGGATCACTTCGACCCGGTTTCAGACCCGCGATACCAGCGTGAAATCGGACTGTTTCTGGTGCATTTAAACAACGAAAATAACAATTAATTATCCAGAAACACCACAAAAACTATTTACAATGCATTTATGATTTTAATTTTGATTCAAATAGTCTAAAACAAAAGATCTAAAATTAATTTTTTTAACTTGTTTGGATGAGTTTGAGTTTGCATTTATGTCAAATCTGTGTATTTTTTATTTAAATGAATAGAAGAAATTGAAAGGGATGTAGAACCTTAAACTTCATTGCAAAAATCAAATGTAAAGAACAATGGTAAAATTTGAAAACTGTCAATTTAAAGAAAAAAAAAAGAGAGATGAAGTGGTGAAGACAAGAGAGGGGAAATCATAACTGTTTAAATGTTCACAAAAGAAAAAATAAACAAAGAAGAAGATGATGGGTTTTAGATATGGCTTTCTCCGAAGTTTTGAGTTTGGATTGTTACTGCTATGAGGATGCTTGTTTGAGTTTATTCCAAAGTTTAACAGAATGTTGATGAAGAGATGAAGAATGATGATGCTGTGATGTTTTAATTGATTTTTACAATAACAATTAAAATTAATAAACAACATTAAAATGGGGTAAATTTGTCACTTTAAATATATATGGGATTTAATTGCAATTTTAATAGATGTGAGGATGCATGATAAGTGGTATGTAGTATATAATTAAATGTGGCATTGACTGAGTCAATATTGTTTTCCCATTGGCCAAAATCATGACTTCATCAATGAAGTCATTTTGATGACTGCAGCATAGAATTTGCCATATAATATAGCTAGTAAACTTGACCTAGTTAAGTAGCTAAGCATCGATCAGTTAATTAGTGCGTATAACACATTGGATGGTAAGTACGTACTAAATGTACTTATCCTACGAGTGTAGGTCTTGTGTTTGGCTTTTTGTTTTGTTTATATTATTGGATCGAATACTAAATGTATTTATCCTACGAGGGTGGTTAAAATACCTCTTGTACTAAATTCATGTTCCTCCTTTTATTTATATATATTATCCTTTGTTTGCCGCTTCAAAAAAATAAAACATTGGATGGTACATAGCACTAGTGGCACTAATTGGATGGTTTCCCAAAGGACTAATATTAATGAATGTTGTCGATATGTTGTTTTAGTTGTTAAATACTTCATGAAAATATTGATGGTAGATTCAGATTAAGCCTAAAATATGTCATATCATCACAATCCACAGGATCCCAAATGTCTAACATATAGTACTACGAATTAATATCAATGCATGTGGTGAGATAGTACATGCATGTGGACGACGGTATGCTAACTATTCCACCGAGACGATATGGAAATTGATAGACACTGCATATAATTGAGACTTGAGAGGATAAACTATAATTTTTTAATGATTTTCATGCCACCGATGGTGTATCATTTGCAGCATACATGCGATGAATATCACCTATATGGATGTGAAATGATGCCGTTTACACGAGAGGTCTTGGTTAAATGTTCAAAGCATTCATAAACTAGACTCCAACCCGTGCGTTGCACGGGTTTTATGGAGTGTAAGATATACAAATTAAAAAATTGTTATAATAAAAATTGCAAGTAAAAAAAAAATCAAAATATGAATTTAATGAAATTGAAATAATAAGATATTATATATAGATTGACTACCAAAAATTAAAAATAGATGTATTCTTTCCAAACAATTAGCTTCATGAAAACGACAGAATTGGTTAAGAAATTTGTATAAATTGCAAACAATTAGCTAAATTAGTTATACAAAATAAAATAAAAAGAGATTAAAAATATATTATCTTTCCGATCAACTTATTAGCCTAACAATTTGTCAAAAAAAATAAAAAAATTATTGGCCTAACAAACACCACATTTTAAAACAAATAAATCAAATATTGAGGCGAAAATTTTATTTCGTAACGATTTCAAATTTTCATATATAAAAGAGAACTTACTTTAATTTATACTCCACAATTCTATTTAAAAATAACAAACCAAAAAATGTAAAAAAAAAAATACCAGGTAATTTATATAGATTATTAATATGCAAATATGGTAGTTTATATAGATTATCAATAGATCCTGATTAATGAGCAAAATAAAAGACATAAAATGCACTTGAGATATGTGGGCCTCATAAAGAACACCAATAGAATTTAGTCACTATTAATTTGCTCGAAAATTAAAAGCAAACAAACAAAAACCTAAAATTCAAATTATATAGGAAATAGGATTCATAGAGAATACCAACAGAAAGAATCTATATTAATTTACTAAATAATATATTTGATTCATTAGCAATTTAAAGAAGAAGAAAAAAAGTGAATTATATATGATTGGGCCGTTGTCCCGTTGATACTATTTTTTTTCCATATAAATTGTTATCGTTACTTACTATTATATAAAGATTTGATAACAAAAGAATTAAAACTGGTGCGATGAACACAATGATACATATCAAGTTAAAGGTTCAAACAACCATCATCATATCTTTGTAACAATGAATTAAGAAACATAAGACTCTTCCAACTACTTGATTTCTTGTCAAAATAAGGAGACATCCAATTGAAACCTGCTATTCGACTGTCAATAAATAAATAGAATGAAGGAACAAAAGGAAGATCAGTGAAGAGACAAAACATATTATTGAAAGGAAATAAAACATACTAACCTTAACTATATGTACTCATTAGTCAAACTTTCAATTTTCACCTCCAATTAAATTTCACTTCAAAGTTCAACACCTAAAAAAAAAAAACAGATAAAAAACATGTTACAAATTGAATAAAAACTCAATCTTTGAACAAAAAACCCGTTAAAAATTACACTTTCAATTTGAATACTTCTTCTATATATACCGCAATCAATCAGATTTTCAATTGAAACTTAGAGTGGAGTGTGTGTGTATATATATATATATATTAAAAAGTGGTGTGCCTAAATTTTGGAGAGTTGGTTATGTTGTGTATGTATATTAAGTGATCGTAAATTTTTGAGAGTTTGTTATGTTGTATATATAATATAATAATATGGGATATATTTCAAAAGAGTTGGTTCTATCGTGTATGTATATCAAATAAGTGATCGTAAATTTTTGAGAGTTTGTTATGTTGTATATATATAATAAAATATATTAATAATAATAATATGAGATATATTTCAAAAGTTTTTTTTTTCCTTAGACATTAGACATATTACCCGTATTCAAGTATTATTATTATTATATAATAATATATATATATATATATATATATATATATATATATATAATAATAATAATAATAATAGAAAGCTAATAATAATAATAATAAATATTTAACATGGTGAGAGATTCCATATTTATTAGATGATTGCAAAATAATAACAAATTTATTGATGTAGTGTAGTGGCAAAAAATACAAAATAAATCTTAAATGTTGCGGGTTCGATTCTTGATGAGGCTTTTTTTTAACATTTTATTTTAACTATTTTAGGGTAAAATGAGAGGGAAAAAGAGCGGGAAAAAAATTAGGGTTAAGAATAGCAAAACGGAACAAGCTTATAATATAAGAGATAAATGTTGATACTGGAGTTAAAAAACTGTTAAAAAATAGTTTTCAGCCACCGAAGAGATTACGGGTTGAGTCGCGGACTAGGTCGCTTTCTTTAAGACGTTTTGCGGCACTGCCTAAAATTGTGTAAGCAGATTATCAACCACGAAGTTCCCAGGATAAAACAGTCCAGTTACAACTGTATACCGATTTGCTACTGCACGATAGTAATCGGTCAAAGAATACACCTTGAATGGTACGATACAACTCGAATTGATACTACAATATCAATCTATGATTCAGTGGTACTACAATATCACTCATTTTGATATTACAATATCAATCCATGAGTCAACGGTATTACGATACCATTCTCTTTGAAATATATCTACTTCTAATTCACAATAGAAGTTTTATTAAAATTATAATTCTAACAAAAGAATAGAACAAACTAAATGTAGACATCAAAATTAAATTCTACATAGAAAAGCTCATGTTTATATCAAATTCTAAGATGCAAATTCATAGTATATATCTCAAAAATTAGACTCAGCAACACACTAGAATTTGGTCCCTTATATATGGATCATATGAATTACTTTATTCAATATCATGCATTCTTTGTACCGTCAAATTACACCATAAAATACTAGTGTCAGGTTGTTAGCCTCTATCTTGCCACTAATTACTTGCCTACCATTTATTTCAAAACAAAATAAAAGTAGCATACCTGTAGGAGAGATTTGGGACAATCGCAACATGAATATTCAACATGGGAACATCTTAGTACACTTAGAGGAAAGAAACAATCATCAACGTTGTCACCAATCCCATGGCATGCTAATAATAACCATATCCCCTTACTCAATTCTAAGCTTTTAGAAAGTGATTAATCATCTTCAAAATAGGGGATGCGGCCATTTTTATTATTTTTTGGGAACATAGAGTTGCAGCCCTCATGAACTTGTTATTGTTGATGTGAAAAGTGAAAACTATGGTTTATTTCTCATAAATTTGACAGTTACAAATTAAGGGAAAATTAATCACAATAAATTAAATAAATAGATAAATAAAAGTGTCCTATCTCACTAAAGTAGGACTAAATTTATTTAATTTACCAATTTACACAATAATATGTTACACACACTAGTATGCTTCAGTACTCCCGGTGTGGGACTAAAAAAATTTTATTTTCAATTCACACACCAATGTGAACTTTGTTCCAACAGTAAATATTGGGCACATGAAGGGAATATTGGCGCAAAACAACGACAACGACAAATATGGGAATGTAAGATTGGTAGACCTCTAACATACAAAAATATCTTGGGTTCATATAGTTTTGTTACACCAATTCACTGTATGTTAAATCTTAGTAGTCTATGGGTCTGTTTGGTGTAACACCCAACTCATTATTTAAATATTTGTACCTTTATTAAAATCTTTTCAAAATACGCAACGGAAAATTACGATTTAATTATAAAATGTTTGGTTAAATGTATTACAATCGACAACATGCCTAACTATTTGATTAATTAGCTTAAACATTAACTATAAAAAATCATTTTTTATAAAATATACATTTTCCGAAATAAATACATTAAGTCATAAAGGACCCTATATCCTAAGTACAACCCTTTCCCCGTGTCACACTCAGAGCGGAGCTTCGCCAAACACTTGGGCATCAACAAATACATAACCTGTAAACCTGGACCACCCAACGGTCCAGAAGTACACAAAACAGAGAGTTAGTAAATCATAACCAATAAAAATACAAGTATAAGCAATATCCTTACCACTTCATCATACTATCATGCATAATCTAACTCACATACACATTCTCAAATCTTAAATCAAACATAAGATTATTCACATATACATTGAAACACAATTTGGAAACAATACTTATCGCCAATATTCAATCAAGCAACTCACACAACTTACACAAACCACACAATGTCACATATCAAATCATCAAATCATATGCACATCTTCCTAATGCAATCTAATGCCACAACTCATGCTATGTCACCCTAGACATATCTAATGCATGTGGTATCAATCGTCTTTATTAGAGTATCTCACCTCTAATATCCGTCTTTATCGAATAAATATAATTCGATATCCGTCTTTATTAGAATCATAGATTCTAATATCCCTAACTCAATACATGAATGCATGAATGATTCATGTACAACCACAAACACTTAATATAACACAATATTAAGTTCTACTCTATGATATGAAACACTATCCATATCCGTCTTTATTAAGATATAACACAAATCTTAATATCCGTCTTTATCGAACAAAATCCGATATCCTTCTTTATTAGATTAACACAATTCTAATATTCTTCATTCATATACATACATATCATACATTCATCACTAACATCAACAAATCGTTATTAATTAAAACATCCTCAACAATTTTAAAAGTATAGGAAGTATACAAAAATATAAGAAAACTTCATAAATTAAGCCTCATCTCATAAAACTGACTCCGGAATTGGAATCTACGCGAAAAATCGAGTGAAATAGGTTCCGGGTGCATAAACCGTCAAAAAGTCAAAAGTCAACACTTGGTCAACCCTAACGTGCAGAAAAGACAAAAGCTGCGCGTAGGCGCGAAACTATTGCGCCTAGGCGCAGCAAAACAGAATGCAACCAGATGGACTTGCGCCTAGGCGTGAACAATTGCGCGTAGGCGCAAGCATTGTGCAGAAAGTGCGTTTTTGTGCGAAAAATCACTTATTTGACCCAAAATCACTTATTTTCAGTTCCAGAAATTATACCAAGCATGGGTTATGTTCATACATGTTCAAAACACATTAAAAGTAACTTATTAACACAAATAATCACTTATTGTTCATGGATCTTGACATATTTGTAAAAACTCATAAACATTCACAAATCTTAACAAACATCTACAAATACTCATTTTTACCCATCAAAATTGTTCATACATCATGTTAAGAGTATATTAAACATACTATTAACATGAGTTTTCACTTTCATTAAGAAAAATCATCCCAAAAAGCCCACGAAAATGAGTGGAGAAAGTTTGGGTTCGGAGAAATTGACATTCTCCCCTTTCTCTAGCCACTCACAATTATGAAAACTATCTCTCTTACCTTAGCTCGACGATTCTCGGATTTGGCTCTTGAATCTCCAAGAAATTCCTTGCCCTAGCTCTCCTCCTTCTCTCTTCCTTCTCTCTTCATTTCTCACAAAGGTGACAAAATGAATCTTTCTCTCTCTAACTTACTTATTTATAGTTCTCCCCATTCCATGAGTCACTTAGGCCCAAATGCCTTAAAGCCCAATAAGCCCACACTAGGTCAACGCTCATGTAATTCTCACAAACTCGCCCAATTAACTAATACTCTCGCTTATTAATTAATCGTCACAAAAGTAAATAATAATAAACCATTTTACACACAAATAATATATTCATATAAATAACGAATAAATGAAAATCGGGTCGTTACATTTGGCCTATCTTTTTTAGCTCTTAGAAGTTATCTAAAATCTAGAAGTGAAACTTTCAAAAGAAAAGCAAAAGTCGTTTGGTAAATGTTGTTTTTTTTGCTTCAAAGTAATTTTTAAGCTAAAAGTTGTTTGGTAAAATATATTTTTTAAAAACAGATTTGTACAAAAAAAAAACAAATTTAAAAAAAGATAATAACACCTAATAATATTTAAATGAAAACAAACGTAATAATGAAAAGAAAGAAAAAAAAAAACCTTCGGCAGGAATTGATGCGTGATCATTGCAAAAAAAACTCCTAATTGTTTTTCAAAAGTAGGTTTCAATCTCTTTTCCTAGAAGCTCATTTAATCCAATTTTACACATTGAAAAAAATCTATTTTTTACCGTTAAGAACTTTATTAAAAATGTGTTTGACTCAACTTTTGATTAAAAAGAGAATAAAAAGCTAAAAAAAGTCTGGTCAAACAGTACCTGACTAGTTTATATAGTTTGGCTACACAATTCTGTTGCATCTACTTCTAATATAATAAAATCGAATACCACCAAATTTACAAATGCATTCTTTATAGTTTTAACCAAGATTGTCAGAATCGAGTTTTTACCTTAACTCGTTTTGCTTAGGTAAAATCGAAACGTAAAATCGTCGATTTTACCTCATATTAAAATAATATTATATTTATATTTAAGGCATGTATATACTTATATAATATTATAAATGCTTCAATAATTTAGTTTCAACTTAATTTAAAAACAAAAATATACTAAATCATCATAATAAAATGTAATATTCTTAAACTTGGATCAAACTACACAAATTACTCATCAAATCATCAAGTAATATCCAAAAAATTATCTAAAAACAAGAAGGTAAAATCATCTCAAAGAGTTAAAACTCACGATTTTAGCGGTTTTAGAGCGATTTAAATCATGTAAAATCGTTCCAGACTACGATTTTACCCAAAAAGGATTCTATTAGCGATTTAACTCGAAATGATAACCTAGAAACGTAAAATCTATAGTTTTTAGGTTTTAAATCGGGATTTTAACAACCTTGATTTTAACCACGTTGCAAGTTTT
This sequence comes from Trifolium subterraneum, assembly GCA_951799995.1. NCBI lineage: Eukaryota > Viridiplantae > Streptophyta > Magnoliopsida > Fabales > Fabaceae > Trifolium > Trifolium subterraneum. The sequence goes on from OX637463.1 coordinate 54,165,158, forward strand.
ATATCTTTCATTGTAATTTCACTATAGAAATATATTATAAAACATTAAAATAATATAAGATAAATACAATAAAAAAGAGTATATGCTGAAAAATAGAAACAACTTAGAGTACAATAAAAAAGAGACGAATAGATCAACTCAACAATTTGACTATTTTTTTTTTTAAAAAAATATATAAAAGGAATATAAGATAAATACAATAAAAATATTATATGCTTTAAGAATAAAATAGATCATAGAAATGTAAAAATAAGAATAAAATAGTTAATTCTATCAACACAAAAAAGGAATAAAAAAATCAATAAAAAAATTATAGAAAAAAAAACGAATATCTATACGCATATAAATAGGAATATAGGAATATAGAAATAGAAACATAAACAATATTTTTCATAAAAAAAAAACATAAACATTATACGTCAGGTTTTTGGGAGGGCAGAGAAGGGTTGTACGGCACCGCACATAAACAATATACTACTAACTATTAATAATAATAATAATAATAATAATAATAATAATAATGATAATATAATAATACAATAAAGTTAACGACCAACAAATTTACTAAATTATCCTAAATATTCTTAAACAAATTTGTAATTTTTTTATTAAAATATATACACGGGACCATTATTTGAGAGTAATACATAAAAAATTAGATAATTTCTCATTAATAATTATAATTAAATTTATTCATTTAATAAGTTTTACAAAAAATAGCACAATAGTTTTGCTTATATTTTAACAGTATTATATAATAAATTTTTAAATATTTTATTCTAAATAAACTTTTTACCAAAATATAATGACAAACTTAAATATCGAATAAAAGTTAATTATCCGTGCATCACACGGGTCTTTAAGGTAGTTACATTTATGATGTTAACCTAAGAAATTTATTTTGAGTATTCTTTTGAAATATGTGGAGGATTATTGTAAATTTTGAGTATATTTCAAAATTTGTCATTTTGTAAAAAAACAGAAGAGATAAAAATTGGATTGGTCAAGTTAATAAGTAAAAGTCAACAAATTCAACTATATTTAATATTATTTTCCCAAAAATACCCCTAAATATGCATTTATTCATGTGTACAACTACATATTATTATTAAGTATGCTGGAACCATTAATAACTTCTTAATATAAAGGTTATTTTAGGAATTGTAATTGAAATATCACATAAAATTATCACAAAAAATAATTTTTTAACATGTGTGCAAAAGAAAATATTTTCTTAAAAAAGAGACAGGAGGGAGTAGTTAATTAGCTAAGCATTTTTTTTTAATCCTAGCCGTCGCCTTTTTCTCTCCCCTCCTAAGATCTAACCCTAGCCGTCACCTTTTTTCTTCTTCTTAGTTTATCAAAGAGGGGTGATTTCAGGTCAAATCTTGATCTAAAATCACCCCTCCCAATTGTTTTTTCTTTCTCGTTATTAAATAAGTGTGATATTTCACATATTTGTGTGGTTTTGTTTTTATTTGTTATCCCGTCCTTGTGCGGTGTATTTTGTTGTGCCGTCTCTGTGCAGTGTGTTTTGTTTTCCCGTCTTTGTGCGGTGTATTTTGTTTTCCCGTCTTTGTGCGGTGTTCATTTGTTTCAGGTTGAAGGATTAGATCTGATCAAGTGCAAATCTATCCAATGTCGACTTTTGTGTCATCAACGCTACAGATCTGGGGGCATGGACATTCCAGACACTTCAATATAGTCGTATACGTAGGCTTATGTAATTTGCCGTTTTATGCTATTAACATGGATGCTGTGAGTTTGTTTGCAGATTCATCCTTTTTGTTTTTAGCGAATTTGAATTTGTATTACATCGATGTATTATGTCAATTTGAATGAATGGATATCCTTTATTTTTAGTCAAAAAAAAAAGCATTTTTTTTATAATGGCAATTAGCTAAGCATCATTAATTAGCGGAGAGTATACACATTAATGGATGGTACGTAGCACCATCTAGCTAGGGGCACTGGCCTCTCCTAATATTAATGAATGTCATTGTGGTTGGATTTTGAAAAGGATATGTACGTTGTTTTAGTTGGTGAATACTTGATGAAAATATTGATGATAGATTCAGATGAGTTAGAATCCTCTCAATTTTTTTGAAGAAATGACAAATACAATTATTATAGTTTTGATGTAAATCAATAATATAAATGTCCGTCTTTTGATAATAATAATTGATATTATTTGAATATTTATACATTTAAACTTTAATACTTACATTTGCCATTTCTTTTAAGAAATTGAGAAGATTTCTACTCGACTCAGATTATGTGTCATATCATCAATCAATGTGGATGACGGTATATTAACTATTCCACCGGCACCAATAGTGTGGAGAGTAGGGCCATCGTCTATATTATTGTATTTGCTGTTTTTGAATTTAAAAATCCGGTTTTGAAGATAACGTTTCACGACACCGTATAAAATTAGACAATCAACTATGAAGTCCATAGATAAATCAATCGAGTTACAATTGTATACCGACTTGCTATTGCACGGTAGAAATCGTTCAAAGAATACATCTTCTTGAATGGTATTACGATACTCCTTGAATTGAAATTACGATATTAATCTATGACGCAGTGGTACTCCGATACCACCCGTATTGATATTACAATATTAATCTATGAGTCAACGGTACTACGATACCACTTGTATTGATACTACAATATCAATCAATATAATGACATTGAAGTCATTCTAATATGGTACTAAGAGCAATTTTAAATAAAGTAATTATGGTACTATCAGTATTACCATTTTTTATTTGAAGAAACTAGTAATACTAAGACGACTCTTAAATCAATTTAATATTAAGGGTGCTTTTGATCTGCTAAAAACAGAGGACTAGACTGGATAACTTTTTTGTACCCTGTTTGATTTTGAAACTGGTTATGAGACTAGACAAAACAGATAGTAAGGGACAAAACAAAAACAAGAATTTTTGTCCCTCACAGAACCACGAGACAACTTTTTGTCCATAATACAATTATAAAAAATACGAAAATACTCATTTTATTTCCGAATATAAAAATACTATCGCTCTATTCTCTCTCGATTACAACTTTGTCTAGTATTTGGTTCTGTCTTGTACTGTTCTGTCTAGTTCTTTCTGTTTTGCGAATCAAACACACCCTAAATTAAGAACAAAATTGATGCAAACCTTTCAAATTTGCATAAATCAAATAAAGAAACCAATTCATATATCTAATTATTTTATTCTTGTTAGTTAAAAACAACCGCGCTGTACAGTCTTATACTGGAAAATTCCAAATAACTGTGCAGACAAAAACAAGTGCAGGTAAATATCCTTTAACTATTATGTAGTTCAGTTCATCTCGAGTAGAAATCCTCTTCATTTCTTAAAAGAAATGGCAAATGCAATTACTATAGTTTTGATATAAATCAAGAATATAAATGCACGTTTTTTGAGAATAATTGATATTATTTGAATATTTATACATTTAAACTTTAGTACTTGCATTTGTCATTTCTTTTAAGAAATAGAGAGGATTTCTACTCGTTCATCTCATATTATAATCCTAGCTAAGGGTGTACACGGGTTGGGCAAATCCGGTTAACCCGGTCAAACCCACCCAATCCAACCCAAAAAAGTGGGTTGGATCGGGTCATTGGGTGGTATGGATTTCAAAATGAAAAATCCATAAAAAAAATCGGGTTTCAGGCAAAATCGGACCCAACCCAAAAAATCCACTGACCCACTTAATTTGTAGTACTATGATTTTTAAAAATAATTTTTATATAAATAACAAAGATTTTTCCTTTACAATTTGAGCATTAAAAGGGAAAAGTTACAGGTTCAATTCTCTATTTTCTAAAATAAGTTGTATGTGTGTTTTATTCCAAATGCATTCCGTACATCACAACTTTAACACATTTTTTTATCATCTCCTTCGAGTCTTCACTCTTTGACTTATTTTTATCATTTAAATGTAGCGGTGCTAAAAACACCATTCCTTGAAAATAGTGAAAATATGTTGTTTTTATGAAGAAAAAAAAAATGATATTATGATGCTAAAAATACATTACACTTTTTTTTAAAGAAATATAAAAGGTTGTGTTATTTTTATCAAAAAATATGATGATTTGTCATTTAATATTAAAAAAAAAATTGGATAACCCACAACCCACCCAACCCGAAAATAAGTGGGTTTATCCAACCCGGCCCAATATTAAAGTGAGCGGTTATTTTCCTCGACTCAATCCGGAGTACTCCATGTGGTTTGGATTTTGGTTTTGGCCAACCCAACCCAATCCGGCCCATGTACACCTCTAGGCTCTAGCACTTAAATAAATTGTCATGGTATGAATGTAACAAGCTAACATCATGTGATTAGAATTATATATATAGACTGATATTCCAAAATCGGAAAAGAAAAAAAAACACATGCCATACTCTACATCTACAATATGCATGTTCCTAACCAATTAGACTGATAAAAAATTTAGCATCAACTAATGGACATGATTATTTACCAATTCTCATGTAACCAACCATAATTCTTATAATAACAACAGTTGTGTTACCTAACCATATTCCAAGGCATACTAGCACTAGATGCCTCGTCAATTGAATGTGATAAAACCAAATCCTTTCAATCTACTAAATAGTTCCAACAAAGGAAATCATTATGATTGAGTATAAGAAATTGCTAAATTGTTGATAATGGCGGCTTCATCTTATGTTGGTTGTACACTAGGGTATTTTGTAACTTCCCACTCAATATAAATGTGCAAATTAATCAATATGCAACTTGCTATTCTTTCAAAAAAAAAAAAAATATGCAACTTGCTATTTTATTCTAAAAAATACACATTAATGTTTTCTTAATTACGAGATATGAGACTCAATTTTATTTTCAATTCACACACCTGTGGACTTTGTTTCAACAATCCCCACTTGAATTTAAATGAAAATTTTAAAATATCGTAGGACGCTTTTATAAGATTGTGCATAAGTAAATGTGTCTATGACTTGAACCTTTACATAGCAAGCCGATTTAGCAAGAGTGACATTTGTCTTGAATTCTATCTCTGATTTTTCTCAAACCCGCACACAACCTTATCTTAAGATGTATCTTTATAGCCCGTGTCTTTATGGCTCTGCACGTGTATCCCAGTTTCATGAACGCTCTAGAAATTCGCCTCTATATTCCATAGAAACCGGCATCAGTTTCACATTCATATAGGTGAGTCTATCAAGAGTACTCTTGAAGCTCGGTACTTCACTCATATAGAGTATAGATCTCATTAAGAGTTGTATTATCTCATCCTTTCGCTTTCAGGAATCATGTTTTTTCTTATTTTTACTTGCATGATCCTCATTAACTCATCACGACTTGTTATTACTCATTGAACCTAATTCTTGGGATCTCCGGTCTTTTAGGTTGGGTTTCTATCCTGAGAAATTCATATAGGCATTAATATGATATTTTTAGATATAATTTCTTTACTCATTCTCTATTATTTCTATACTTATTCTCTCTCTCTCTTCTCTCTATAATTTTTTTACTCATTCTCTATAATTTCTCAATTTATTCTTTATCCCCTCAATACTCATTCTCTCTCTCTCTTCTCTGTACAATTTCTCTACTTATTCTCTATTCTATCTCCTCTCGATAATTTCTCAACTCATTATTTCTCTATAATATTCACTAATTTGATTTTTAAAAAATATCATTTCCTAATATTTAAACTTAATTGAATCATTATTTAATTTAGTATGAAAGTGTTTTGAAAAGATATAATTTTTTTATTTGATTACAATATTATTTGTGGAAATAAAACATTTAAATGTAAAAAGGAAACAATTAAATAAATAAAAAATACATTCATAAAAAAACTTAAATCGCAAGAAAAAAAATTGTTGACATTTGCGGCGGCTATGGGCCGACGCTAACGCCAATTTGGTAAAAAAAGAAATAAATCATTTTCGACGGTTTTAGACTGCCAGTATATTCTGACATGAGAAAAAGGAATATGCACTGCCAGTGTAAAATAATTTTACAGTGTCAACTAATCACCATCATGTTTTCCGCCACATCATCCCACTTCACTCCACTTTTTTAATGTGACATGGAAGATTAAACTGTTTCTATTGGTTGTCAGTGTAAAATTAATTTACACTGATAGTGCATATCCATTAAACTCTTCCGACATAAATTTATGGCGGTCCGAAACTGCTGCCAGTGTCAAACAGTTCAAAAAAATTCATTTCCGTCGGTTTTAGACTGCCGCCGCTAACATTTCGACGCACATTTGAAGTGGTTTTTGGCCGCCGCTACGTTTTCCAACAGTCAACGGACTAAAAGCTACCGTAAATTTCGCTTTGGGGCCATATAAATTATTGTAGTGTACATACTCCCTCCGGTCTTGAATATAAGAAACAAAAAAAAAATGCACACCCTTTAAGAAAGTGGAGCAAATGATTAAATAAAGTATGTCATTTACAATTTCACCCTTACTTTTTGTTTTAAATTAAATTATTATTTATTATGAGTAAAAGTGAAACTAAGGGTAAAATTGGAATATTTATAATATATGTAATGATTATAGTAGTTTTTTCTTATATTTGAGACTTCTAATTTTTTTGTTTTGTTGCTTATATATGAGACCGGAGGGAGTACTGTTTAATTATTAACATCATAAATTATCACCAACTTTAAATAACAACAACACTCACATCAGTTTCAGAATTTAAACAATTAATTAACACAAAAATAGATATGGATTACAAAATTAAATAACATAATTGAAGAGAGATCATGGACCAACCCTCAAGAGTTTCTGAAAACTCATCAAAAGAAAAGTAGAAGAGAAAAAGGAACGAGGATCAGGAATCCTCACTATCCCTCATGCATTACACAGTTACCTCGATTTGGTAGAAAAAAACATTTGAAAATTTAACGGCGAAATCTCTTCTCTTTGTTCTCCTATTTTCTCTCCCTTCAAACCTTTATTCTCACTTTTCTAAATTTGTTTCACGTATATATATATATATATATATATATATATATATATATATATAAAAAGGGGATTTTTTCAAGGGAGTTTTTTTATTTTTTGCTTCATTAAATGTACTTCATCTACTTTCTTAAAGGGAGTTTTTTGATTTTTTTGCTTATATACAAGATTAGAGAAAATATGTCGGTTGTTGGAATTATCGCAAGTGAAAGTCTATCACCATCAAATTGTTTGGTGACTAACACCAAAGGAATATTGTGCGGTGGTCTTATATGATTTAGTAGAAAGTTTAAGAAATCAAGCAAACTTTTTGGCCTAAATCAATAGGCCATTGACGTTATTGCGACAAAAAGCAGGAACTCAAGATACACAGAGACGAAAAGACGCTGAAACGAAAAGGAGAGAAAGTAAGGCGCATGTATAACAACCGATTTGTCAGTTTAGGGGGAAGAGTGTGATCTTTCTTAACTCGGTTCTCAATATTATTCATATCTTATTTCATTCCTTTATTTCTTTCCTCGGTCCCAAAATATAAACAAAAGTTAATCAACAAAAGTGAATGTATTTAGTCTAAATCTTTAACCAAATCTATTAAGTTTTTTTGACTCATTTTTATTTATATTTTGGGACGGATGGAGCAAAAGGATTATCCGGCTCTAGTAGGGGATCTTAAGGGGCTAACAAAATCTCTTAGGTAAAGTTGTCGGAGGTGTGCAACCCTAACAAAAGAACCCATCATGAGCACAATCCAGCAAACTGTGTGAAATTAATTATTTATAATAATTTATTTATTTTATTTTTGAAACAGTCAACTTTATACTACTCACTCCGTCCCATAATATAAGCAAAAAAAAAATTCACACTTATTAAGAAAAGTAAAATGTGATAGTTTGAAATATGATTTTTCGTGTTTTTCTTGAAATAAGTTTCATTGGAAATGTAAAAAGAATTTTGATTGGTTATTGATTATGGAGAAAAGAAGAGAGAGTAAATTTTATGAGAATAAGTAAAAGTAAACCTTGGAAATAGTAAACCTTGGAGTAGTTTTTTTGCTAATAATTTAGGACAAGAAAAAGTAGTTTTTTTTTTCCTTATAATATACTCCCTCCGGTCTCATATATAAGAAACAAAAAAAAAATTACAAAGTCTTAAATATAAGAAAAAGTTACTACAATCATTACATTTATTTTGAATATTCCAATTTTACTCTTTGTTTTACTTTTCCCCATAATAAATAATAATTTAATTTAAACAAAAAGTAAGGGTAAAAATGGAAATAACATGTTTTTCCTAATCATTTACTCCACTTTATTAAAGGGTGTACCTTTTTTGTTTGTTTCTTATATATGAGACCGGAGGGAGTAGGACGGAGGGAGTACTATTCTACACCATCACAATCATCCCCAAAATACTTTATATAGGTTGATTTTAGCTATTCTTTTCTAGCATCATCATGGCAAGCAACACCAGTGATGGTATTAATCGCCAAACCCGTTTGAGTCAGCTGGAATCTCAAAATGAACGTGAAAAGCTAGATGAAGAAATTAAAGCATTACAAGAGACAATAGAGAAGCATGATGCACGTTTAAGTCAACTACAATCAAACGGATTCCAACTAGCAAACTACTATTTCGTTTTCCAAGGCGTTATCCTAACTACACTCTGCAACCGCGAAACAGCCCTTAAATGCTCAGATCGTTGGTTTCTCGCAACACTTTCAGCTTTAGCAGCAGCTGTTAATTTAGTTGCTTTCGTATCTATCGGTGCTAAGTACAATCGGATTTTTACTCAACAGGCTAAGACTATAGCTGCGTGCAATGTGTTGCAACAAAAGATAGAAAGTCCGAAAGATAATGTCAATCAGCGTTCATCATCAGGAGATCATGCAATAAACATTGATGATTGTGAGACCAAAAAACGTTGGGTTTATTTTGGTATCTGCATAATTTTCTTTCTTTTATTTGCTATTATTGTCTTTGTGGGTTGCTTGAGATTTCTATGCCAGATAGAGTAGGTATCTAAAAAGTGGGCTAGATACATTAGTTATTCAATGTATCTAAAAATTGACATTTGCTTATAATTAAGGTCAGAGGGAGTAAGTATTAATTAGAGTTAAATAATTTTGGCCGTTAAGTATATTTTTTTGTCCTATTAAATGGTGGCCTTCTAAATTTAACCCTTACTTAATTTGTAGTATATTTGTTGTTCTTGACAAATTATTATGCACTATGTTTTGCTCTCTACGGTTAAGTTAACTTGCATGTACTACTTTAGAATGATTTTTTCGCAAGTATATTTGTAACATCATAAAAAGTTTCTTCAGAAAAAATTAGCTAAAAGTTTAATTTCCAAGTCATGATTTTCGTTATTTTTCTTTTGAACTTTTACAGTTTAAAAAATTCATATTTAATTTATATCATGTTAAAAAACTTTAAATTTTAGTAAATAAACTTCATATGATATTTAATTTTAAACATGCACATGAAAAATCATTCAAAAATATAAGAGTTTAATGATAATTAAACAAATTTAGGTTTAGTAGGGACTAAAACCATGTGGAAGAAAAAATTTGTAGAAATAAAAATATAATAAAAATTAAGTAAGGACGTACTAAATTTAAAAGCTTTATATTTTATAGGGATAACAAACATATTTAATCCAATAATTTTTTAATCTTTATAAATATGGTAAATTTTTATGTTTTTAGTCTTATTAAAAATTTCTGCAAGTTTTATTCTTTATATATTTACAGTCACAATTTTAGCTATGCTTTTAAGTTTAGTCTTCATGTGTGTTCTTTAAAATTTTAATTAAGGGTCATGCTAAACATTGCTTTCGGAGCACTTGTTAAACAATTAAAGAGAAAATTGATGTTGGGAAGATAACTTTTTACAATTTTAAGGCATTGAACGCACAAGTTCCAAAAAGAAATTTTCATATTGATATGTTTAACTAGTGCCTCGAAGGCACTGTTTAGCATTTATCAGATTTTATATTATTTTTCACGGCTATAAAGGAATATTCTCAAATCTATGGAAGCTAGTCCAAGAATTGGCCGCCCTAGCAAAAGTTTAATATTTTTTAATAAAAGAGGAATTTAAAATGTATGATTGATATTTACAATATATATAAAATAATTACACATCAACAAAAGGTAGACGGAAAACAAGTTGCGCTGCTAAACCTTTTTGTATAGCAAAACCTAATCTTTTAATAATAGATGAATTAAATATAAATTTTTAAGTTTTTGACGCTTTAAAATTAATATTTAATTCATTTTTTGAAAAAATATTATAAACGTGAATACAAAAACTCATTCAAAAATATGAAAAATGCATATGAATTGACGTAAGAGTAAGACGAAACGGCTTAATGAAAAATATTTGAGAGGACCTAAACTTTGCTCAAATTTTTATAGAGAATAAAAAGGAAATTTAGAATATTTATGTGGGCAAAAAAATTATTTAACCTATCATATAGACTCATACACCAATTCTGGAGCGTATTTTTTTTTCATTCTAATGGTAGATCTATAATGTATGTCTAATATGACACGGTGTATTTGTGAGGAATTTACTTTCATGATCTTCAAATGAGTAGTTATTATATTTGAGATTAATTTGCTTGTTGCTTGCAAAGGTATTTTACATTTAGTCTAGATTGATTAAAAAAAAATCAAAAATTATATACTCCCTCCGGTCCATATTATAAGGAACAATTTGAAAAAATGACACATATCAAGGAAACACATTCTACATAGTTATTTTCATTTAATACACTTCTAATTTTAAATTTATTCCATGTATACCCTTATTTAATTACTCTCAATTCAACTAACTTACTTATTTTTAACATTCTCACTCATAATAAATAAGGGCACAAGTGAAATTAAACATTTAAAACATTTGAAAATTGGTCAAACTTTCTTATAAAAATGACCAAATTTTTTTCCAAATTGTTCCTTATAATATATACAGGAGGGAGTACTACCAAGTTACTTTTTTTATTTGGACCTGCTTTTATGAAAACTTTTTGAATTAGATTGAATTTCAAATTACTTTTTTAAAATCAAACCAAACCATATACTACCTAGTTACTTTTTTTTATTTGGATTATATATCGAATTAATGTATTATTTCTTGAGTGAAATGTCAAATACCTCCCGGAAATTTTAAAATTCATTAAATATTTTCCTGAAATTTGGAAATAAGCAAATACTCCATGAAATTGTAAAACGTCAATCAAATTGCCCCTGCACCATTTACTCCGTCTATTTTGAGTCTTCAAAAACACATTGTTTGAGTCCTCGACCTCCTTGCAACCAGGTGAATAACAAGAAATCAAATCATCCTCATCATCATTATCATTGTTTTCAAAATCAGAACCAAGAGGTTCTAACAACCAATAGACCAATCTGAGTCATCAGATTCAGAACTAAACAACAAATACCCATCACCAACATCATATTCTTTATCAATTCTCGTCTCATCAATGTTTTCCTCTCTTTTTCCTCATTAAAATTGACGAAGTAAACAGAGCAGGGGGGTAATTTGATTGACGTTTTACAATTTCAGAGGGGTATTTATCTATTTCCAAATTTCTGGGGTATTTGACAAATTTTGAAATTTCAGAGGGATATTTGACATTTTATTCATTATTTGTTGGTTAAATTTCATTTAATAAGTGTTGGCCGCCTTAGTAGATTTGTTTCTATTTTTTTTTACGCCAAACCCCATATTAATTAGTTTGAACCTTGACCACCTTATGAGGCTTATTATTTGCCCAAAAGAATGTAAAAATAAAGTAAAAATATATATAAGTGTTGTTCCGGAACTTTTATCTCAAAAATATTTAAAGGATTTTTTCTCGAAAACTTTTGAAAAAGATTTTCTCGAGATAAATCAAAAAAAAAAATTCTTGAAAAAATTTCGAGGATTTTTTTTCAAAAATTTTTCTCGACAAAATTTCTAGGATTTTTTTCCAAAAACCTTCCGAAACTTTTTTTCTCAAGATAACTCAAAAACTGTTTTCTAGAAAAAATTTCGAGCATTTTTTCCCGAAACATTTTATGGAAAATTTTCAAGGATGTTTTTCCTAAAACTTTCTGAAAAAAATTTCTCGAGATAATTCAAGAAATTTTTTCTCAAAAATATTTCGAGGATTTTTTTCGAGAACTTTTCGAAACTTTTTTTCTCGAAAAATTTTCGAGAATTTTTTCCCAAAAAGTTTCCTAGACATATTTCGAATGTTTTTTCGAAAAAATTCCGAAACATTTCGCAAAAAAATTTCTAAACTATTTCTTTTCAGAAGACAAATTGAGAACTTGGGCCCATTTTAGGCTTTAGGAATTTATGGGACTTATATAAAAGAGAAAATATTTTTTTCTACCCCAACATTTATTTCTTTACCCCAACATATTTTCAAATATTCTCATCCTACCCTTATATTACTCTAGTATATTTTATTGGAAAAAAAATTACATACCGGAACACTTTTTTAAAAGTGTGCTGGTATGTTAAATTTACATACCGGTACACTCTTTTACAAGTGTACTGATATGTTAATTAGCCACGGTTACACCGTGGATAAATGAAAAATTCTGGAAAATTTGTAACACACTACAAAAAAAATGTATGATTTGCTACAAACAAATTACTACAAACTTTGTTGGTGGTTAATATGTCAATTCAATTTCTACTCATAAAAAATATTTTTATTAACTCAAAATTAATTTACACAAAATACTTATACATGTAACTACTTTATATAAGTAATTACTAATTCTACACCAATGCACATGCAACCATCAAATCATATTTCGTACATAAGTGGTTATACATAAGTACTTATATATAAGTACTTTGTGTAAATCAATTTTGAGTTAATAAAAAAAATTTAAATTTTTTTAAAGGTAGTAACAATTGAAAAAGAGAGTTATAAATGAAGGAATTAAAAAAAACTAACTAATTGAAAAAAATTTGGTCTAAAAAAAATTAAACATAGACATGAGCATTCCGGTTAAATAGAGTGTTTTTTTATTGAGATTAACCACCAACACAGTCTTTAGCAATTTTTTTTATAAGCTTCTTGTATTGTCTTTTACAAAATTTCCAGCATTTTTCATTTAGCCACGTACGGTTACACTGTGGCTAAGTAACATATCAGCACACTTTTAACAAGTGTACCGGTATGTAAATTTAACATACCAGCACACTTGTATAAAAGTGTTCCGGTATGTAATTTTTTTTCTAGTAAAATATACTAGTAACATAAGGAAAGGATGAGAATATTTGAAAATATATTGGAGTAAAGAGATAAATGTTGGGGTAGAAAAAAAAAATTCTATAAAAGAGGCCTATTTATACTTATATTATATTTGGGCCCTTCATATTGTTGCTGGACCCAAATGTGTGTTTTTGTTATCATAGCAACCAATTGTAATTCTTTTCGTTTAAATTAAAAGACCAATATTTGCTTTTTTAAAAAATTATTAAAACTAAGCTATCATCCCTTGAAATTGTTTTTTCTTTCTCATTATTGTAAATAAGTGTGATTTTCATATATTTATTTGTTTTAATTTTCCGTCTTCGTACGATGTATTTTGTTGTACTGTCTTTGTGCGAAGTATTGTGTTGTCCCATCTTTGTGAGGCGTTCATTTGTTTCAAATTGAAGGATTAATTGCAATCTCCTGTAGATCCGATTAATGTCGATTTTTATGTTATCAATGTTACATATCCGAAGACATGAATATTTCAAACACTTCAATATAGTCATATTTGCATGCTTATGCAATTTGCTGTTTTATGCTATTAATATGGATACTTTGAATTTGTTAGCAAATTTATCCTTTTTGTTGTTAACAATTTGAATTTGCATTGCATCGATGTACTCTATCAATTTGAATGAACGAATGTGATTTATTTTAGTAAAAATAAATAAATTAAAACTCAAGGATAAAGTTGTAATTTTCATTGTGTCACTATTGTTAAGGATAAAGTTGAAAAGATTAAAACTCAACTACTCAAGTAGACAAATTCTTGCGAAGATTGAAAGTGGAGAGGAAAGAATAAACCACACTTAGTCCTCCTTTAGAAAAATAGAAAGACGGGTTAGTTCTTCCTTTCTTCATTTACTTTTAATTTTCAATTTTTGATAGTTTATGCTTGAGCTCTATTTCTAAGTTTTGTATAATTGTATCAATAGAATCTGAAAAAATTAAAACTCAACCATTTGCGTTCCAACACGACAGGTTTTACCTTTGAAATCTTGGTGGAATTGTGACAATTATATTGAGTTTGAACAGATCACTAATAGGAAGTACCAAAGTGTCTATCTTCCTAAAATATATTATTCCCTCCGTCCCAAAATAACTACCTAAATTTAACTTTGTGTATTATTCATGTGATTTACTTTGATCATATTTTTCTCCTTATATGTACATGCAAATATCTGCATATGAGATGTTGTTTGATTTGTCTCGATGAGTATTTTCAAAATATATAATTTTTTGTAATATATAATTTAAGATATTAACGATCAAAGTTGTACATTGACAAATGTGAATGTGGTCAACTGAGTCAGTTATTTTGGGACGAAGGGAGTATTATTTCTTGGTAAATTTAGGAGAGCATTGACTTTTGTATATTTTCGCTTGACTTCAATTTTAAATTGAGCATAATATATATCTTGTTCTTGTGCAAGAAAGAAGTTCACATCGGTGATCTTTTCATCTTTTATAAGATATATCTTGATCGAGGCGGATTTTAGGGTGGACAAGTGAACTAGGTCTTCCACCGTGGGTAAGTGGTTTGAACCGTTCGATGAAAGATGATATCATGCACCATATGTACCTTATACTTTTTTTTCTCTCTCTCTTCCCATCATCTCTCTCATCTCTATGGCTCTATTTGGTAAAAATAGCGGATAACTTATAGCTTATAGCTGATAGCTTATAAGCTAATTGAAGTGTTTGGTAAAAATAACGGTTTAACTAGCTGAAAGATGTAAAATGACATAAAAGAGTATTGTCAAATCATAATAAAATTTATATTAAATTAATATTTAAAATACATAGCATTTAGAAATACAATTATACAACCTTGTTAAAGAAATTTTTATTTCCTGAAATTTTGTTTTAAATTTATTTTCTAAGAATCAAAGGTTTTCTAAAAAGTAAAAGTACAAAATTATTGTTTTTATTAGAAAAAAAAATGTATGCATTCAGATAAAAAACAAAAACAAGGTCATTCAAAAATAAAACATGTTTTGGTGTGTACAAATTAATATTATACTTTCATAGTATACGTACTAGAAATATACGTACTGTAAAAAAATAATAATTATAGTTACAGATTTGTTTAAAAAAAAAAGTTACGATATACGAATACGAATATATAACAATTAGCCTATATTAGTCAAAAACAATTAGCCTACATTGTTTATTTTAAATTATAATCAATTATTGCAGCAGTATTAAACATATATTTTTATTTTATATTATAATTAACTATCAAGGGTAAAATTGGGTTTAGTTAAAATAATAAGGATAAAAGTGGAAGAAAAAATAATAAGCTATAGGCTGTAAGCTAATTGAAATAGCGTTTGAAAATAAGCTATAAGCTAGTCAAAATAAGCTATAAGCTCATAATGAAAAGATCGTTACCTGACAGAACTTTTAACTTATAAGTTATAAGCTATAGGCTAGCTTTTTATGGTTACGGAACAGAGTCTATGTTTCTTGTTCTTGTGTCTCATTTCCTTTCTTTTACCTCACAACCACACCCTCCTTTTCAACAAAAAAAAAAAAAAAAACCACACCCTCCTTATTTTCTTTAAATCAATAATAATACATAAATCTCCCAATTTAATCATTTATTAAATTTATGCAAATTTCAAACTTTATTTAATTTAATCACTATATCTATACATCATTAAATACTCATAAGTGAATATGGAAAAATCCAATCAAACAATTGATAAACAAAATCAACTTAAAGACTATTGAATCAAACACAAAATCAACTAAAGAACCACAGTTTTCCTTGTCAATGGTAGTGCTTCCTATCTTGTTTATGGGTTCCCAGTGTGTTGCTTTAAAGATTGATGTTTTCTGTATTGTTTTTGGCTTGTGCTTTTGATTTTCTGGTACTGCTGACCTTCATTGAAACTTTGGACGAATCAGCTACTATGTTTGTTGTTTGAGTGAAGCTTATGTGCTTTGTTTCTCTTGATGTTTGGTGTTTTAGTTTCTTTTGGGGCTTCTATTTTTATTTATTTCCTGGATTTGTTTTGCCAAGCATTTATATTTGACTTTGGTCTTGTATACTTGTGCAGAAGCTCGAAGCTTTCATATAAGAAATAAGAAATTATAGAAGTTGTTGTGAATTTTATGTTTGATTAAACTATGAACAAAAATAAATTGAATGGAAAGATGAAAGAAAATACTAGATTAGAGAACCAGTAGATGATGCGAAGAGTGAGAGGGAGAGAGAGAAAAGAATTATAAGATAATGATGATGCATGATATTATCTTTCATCCAACAGTTCAGATTACTTGCCCACGGTGGAAGACCTAATTCATTCACCCACCCTAGAATCAGCCATCCATCGATTATATGGAAGTCACTTTTTTTTTTAGCTTTGTCACGTATGTCTATGTTGTGGTCTAAAACACAACATAGACATTTGCTTCAGCCTCAACACTTGATTGCTATAACTGAGTTTATATTTATGCAGGTTCTAAATAAAATTAAATTATGGGCATCATTCTCATTTATTTAAATCAAGGACTGCTAACGTACTTTAAATCAAGCACTTAAGCAATTTGGTACTTTAAATCAAGCACTTAAGGAATGCGCGTATTTTCAGTGGTCTTCAATTGCGTTTTTTGAAGATCAAAGATAGCTTTAAAGCCATTTGGTTAGCGACATCTTGGATGCTTTGGAAAGCTAGAAATGATCGAGTTTTTAATCAGAAGATTTTTGATGTGGATGCGGTAATTCACAATATAAATTACAGGTGTGGTGGTGGTTTAAAACAAGATTTAAGATTTTTGATTGTTCTTTTTCCTTGTGGGATGCGAACCCCTTAATTTATTTAGGGGCAACTTGACGTGCTTCTCTGAAGGCACCGCCTCATTTTTTGGGTTCGTTGTAATTTGACCTTTGTTCGATCTCTTTATTTTGCACACCTTGTGCTAATGGGGAGTGTCTTTTAATTTAATATATATGGTTGTTTGGTTGATTAATTTTTTTTTATTTTTAAATTGACCATTTGTTTCATGGGTAAATTCTAATATGGACCACTTCATCAAGTGGTCCATGGTGGACCAGTGACGAATAACACTATAACGAATACGAATTTTACAAAATCCACCTTTTGGATTGAAAGTTTATATCATATAGATCACCCATAGAAAAATTTAGAAAAATTGAAAATCATTTGATATGTTATTGAGACACATCAAGATTAACGGTTGTTAAATAACATAAATCTTGATGGGTCTCAATAATATATCAAATGATTTTCAAAAAATTTTAAAAAATTTATGGATGATCTATACGATATAAACTTTCAATCCAACAGTGAATTTTGTAAAATTCATGTTCGGTAGATCACTTGTCCACAGTGGACCACTTGTGAAGGTGGTCCACCATAGCATTAGCCTTGTTTCATGTACTAGCTAGATTCGAAAATAGAAAAGGAAAGGAACTTTTCAACTCTCCGTATCTATCGATGCTAATTTATTTGGCTCAGTTGCATGACTCGGATTCAAGGTAGTATTCCTTTTATTTTTCTTGGTCTTGGAATTAATTTTGGTTGCTTTTAAGTGCATTGTTTCTTGGCCAATACTAGAGTGAGAGAGTTAGATAGGTCTCCCACCGTGGGAATGTCATGTGAACCGTTGGATGAGATATGTTATGGTGCACCAACTGTATTTTATTTTCTTTTCTCTTTCACTCCCCATCATCTCTTTCACGGTCTGCAACTATTTCCTTTTTCTCTCTCAACGCCATTTTTTTTCCTTCACCTCTAAATCAAAAAGTTCATATCTTAAATACTAGTAAAACACAACACCTTATTCTAAGATTAAAGCCACACAGATTATATGAACATTAATAATTAATAACAATGAAAATTCCAGAATAGCCATTCTCTCCATTTCAATGTCTCTCTTGAAGCTTTCTCCATCTTCATCAAATTTTGGTGTTTTAAAGTTTTTTTTTAATCCATTAATCTATTAGAATCTTTTTTTTTGAAGCAAAATCTATTAGAATCTAACATACAGATTTTTTAGATTATACAACAAAAATGTGTGTTGTATTATTTTTCTTCTCAAAAACTCTATAAATATTAAAATTGAATACTTCCAACCGGATCTTATTGTTTGAAGGTTTTTAATACTTCAGATCTAATCAAATAAACCCATCAAATTGTTTGAGGGTTTTCATTTTTCTTGCTAATTTTTAATGAAATTAATACTAGGAGATTAAATTGATAGATTTGTGTTTAACAATTAGTTTAAAGAAAGTAATTAAAGAGGATGTAGAAGAAAAGAATAAGAGACACATGTGAGAAAAGCAACAATGAGAGAGATGATATTGTCAAAAAAAAAACAATGAGAGAGATGATGGAAAGAGAGAGAAAAAATAGAAATGTATAAGATACAGTTGGTGCACCATAACATGTCTCATCCAACGGTTCACATGACATTCCCACGGTGGAATACCTATCTAACTCTCCCACCCTAGCATTGGCCTTGTTTCTTATCTCTTTGCCATTATGTATGAAGCATGGCTCCTATAATATAAGGGAGAGTACCCGGACGAAATACGTATCTGGTATCGGGATATATATGGTACATCTTTGATATGCACCAACATTGTATTTGTTTTTTATTTCTTTTGCAACTGGTACGCGCGTGGTACACAGATCCAAAAAAAACGTGCTTCTGTTTTTTTATTTTTTATTTAAATTTTTTATGGGAAGATTTAAATTTTTTATTTGTTTATAATATAAAAGTATCAGCTGAACAACAACAATGAAGTAGCTGCCAGATTTGTTCACTCAGTGAAAAGGAATTGGCTCAATTCAAAGAGTATTGAAGATTTAATTTTTATTCATACAAATCGTCATTTTTTTTCAAGAAAAAATCACACTTAATAAAAGAGCAATAAAAATGTGGGATATTGGTGGAAATGAATGAAATCTATTTGATGTATTCTTAAAGTTGTCGGTCTTTCCTCCAATAAAATTGAGCTAGCAGTTGAGACTGCTCTTTTTTAATGATGATGGATAGGGAAACAATATTTGAGATTTAGTTTTGGCTATATGAATAATTGACACTTTTAAAGTGTTTTTTTTTTTTTGCTTAGATCTTGACTCTTTTTGAGCAAATTGTTTTTTAATTTGATGTTTTACTTTTAAAGGGTGGTATTCTTATGTAATTATTTGTTTTAATATAATTATACTATTTTATTTATTAATTAAATAAAAAATAATTATATGGACATCACATATCCAAACCTTAATATATATTTTTAAATGATGTACCTCATACAGGTATTTATATCGGATACAAATACTATACCAGCACCTAGATAACATAAGCAATTATTGATATGCCCTTTTAAGTAACTTTTCTTACTTGATATGCCGCCCCTCCTCTCGCTCCTCCCACCCCCTATTGTGTGTGTATTTGTTGACGAAATAAACATTGAATCGCACGAAAGTAAGATTTGCACAACCAGCATGTGAGGCAAATGTTATAGACACAAGTCTTACGATCACTTGCAGGTTTGTTGTTTCTTGGATACTACTACCCAATTTCATGTATTTGTTGTTGCCCACAACCATTTTTGTACCCACATGTCACTTATTATTAGGTAAGTGCTATTTATCTAAATCTCAGTCACCTCATCATTGCACGATTACGAATTACGTTAATGTCAATTTTAAAAATTACATAAGCAGA
This sequence comes from Trifolium subterraneum, assembly GCA_951799995.1. Lineage (NCBI taxonomy): Eukaryota > Viridiplantae > Streptophyta > Magnoliopsida > Fabales > Fabaceae > Trifolium > Trifolium subterraneum. The sequence goes on from OX637463.1 coordinate 54,185,124, forward strand.
GATACTCAAACATAATAAGGATATTCACTAACGTTAGTTAATCTGAGCTTGAGTATAAGAGATACTCAAAAACAAAATAAAGATATATCTCAATCACCCAATTAAACATGTAAGTATAAATGACACTAACGTTAGTATTATTTCATCTAAATCTTAATCACAAAATTAGATTGTGATTACAGATACCTCTTACGTTAGTTTTATATTATGTAAGTGCTTGTTGTCTAAGCTCTTAATCAGGGCCGGCCTAAGGGAGGTGCAAATAGCTCTACAGATATGGGCCTCCAATAATTTTTTTCACCTAGGGGTGTAAACAGTAAGTCATCATAGAATATGGGATGTAAAAAGCAATTCTGCAATATACTTCCATCGGCCCAGCCCATTTGGACTTGCGCTGGGTTTCTGTAAATGGGTTGCTGACTTACTGTCTGCACCCCCTATGACTACATTAACATACTGTTTGCACCCCATAGGTAAACAGTAATGCTGTTTTGTTAAAAAATAATTTTTAATTTATTAGGAGTCCATTTTTACTATGAGAGTCGGGCCTCTAACTTAGTTGGAACGACCCTGCTCTTAATTATCATTACTCTAATTAACTTTATTGGTAAAGTTGTTTTTACACATGCATTCAATGATATGTTGCCACATCATTTAGTGAATGTGACATGTCATGTATTTTTAAACACAATACATAATGTGTTGGTATATTATTGAACACATGTCTAAAATAATTTTAAACTAACCGTGCATATAAATTAAATTCACAAAAAATACATATATCCATTCAAAAGTCTATACATAACAATTTAACGAGAAATGTTATTTAAACATCAAAATGGGACATCTCAACAACATTAAGGGGAGTCACGTGTATATAATCGGGGAGTTCTTCAACACATTTGGTTAACTGACATTAACCAAATTTAATCTCCAACTCTTCAACTATTTGTTTACGAGAAATTGTATATGGGACACCTTTTGATTTTTTGTGGATGATAAAGTTAAAAGTAAATATTTTTTCAAGTTTGAAAGATTTTATGCCTACAACATCAAGGGGGAGTCACGTGTATATAACCAGGGAGTTCTTCAACACATTTGGTTAATGGATTAACCAAATGTGTTGAAGAACTCCCCGGTTATATACACGTGACTCCCCCTTGATGTTGTAGTGATGTCCCATTTAACATTTCTCCAATTTAACATATACTTAAATAAGCTATGCAGTGGCATAGATCAATATATACTACATAGAGAATTGACAAAAAAAAAACTTTAGCATATGAAAGAGAGAGGTTCCCCCTGTCCTGTTGGTATTGCAGTTAAGAAAGAAGAGGTTCCTCTGTCCTCTCCTGTTTGAAATAATCCCAGACACATTGAAAAGCCCTGAAACAAGAAGTGCAATGAAATTTTTTATTAATACTTTGTTGAGATATTTTATATTTATAATTAGGATATTATGGTTTTATAACTTGAAACTTATTTCCTATTTGGGGACTCGTGTATTTGTATATATAGAGTATACTACTCTTTCAATATATGAAAATACACAAACATTCAGTTTCAAGTATACTATTTCAAAAGGGCCATGTTAACATATGTTTCAACATTCCCATTGACTGATTTTATCATTCTGTGTTAATTCTGTAGTGTACTTTGTATGCTTGTTGATAACATAATACATTTGATATGTAAATTTATGTTACTTAATGCTTTGCACTTAATAGTGTAACTAGATTTTGTAGTAAAATTTATTGTGGAAACTAGTCAATAGGCTCAATGTGCGCCTATCACAATACTCACACACACACACACACCTTTGAGAATTGAATAGAAAACTAAAAAGAAGAAGAGAAGGAGGTATTTCTTATTGATTGATGAAAAATGAAAGTTACAAATATGTGAATATGTAACACTACTACTTATAGGAAGTGAGATTAGACTAGTTGCCTTGTATCTCCGGTAACTAACACAACTAACTCTTAACAACCTAAAAGTTGTTATAACTAACTTCAAAAGTCACTAACTACCTTATTATATATGGTTTGACAATTACAAAACATCAAGATTCTCTTAGCAATTTTACACTTGTTTTGAACAGATCCTGTACATTAACATTCAAGTTCTACAGATGTCTTTTTGTGCATGATATTATAACGGCCGAGAGGTAAAGGTCTTGGCAATGCTTGTTTATGCAATTTATAGGAGAATATTTTTCTGATTACTAATATTGGACATATGCAGTTTCCTGTTGTGTATTTTAATTTCTTTTCAAATAAAATGACAGGGATAATGTTACCAAAATAAACTATAAGCTAAGTGAGAAAATGCCAGTTATCAAAAAAGGTTTTTCTTAATCATATATATAAGCAAAAAAATGTGTCTTCCCATATATACAGTAAATGAAATTGAAACCTTACTTGATGCGAAGCAGGACGGATCGAGTGTCTTCAATTTTGGTGACATATGGTATGTCTCGATCATTCATCTGGACAGTGAATTTACGGTTGGTTATGAAATCTTCTGGAGTTAAAGTTTCAATTAAACGGCCATTGCAAAGAATTTTGATGCACCTGGGGATTAATGTGTCGCTGCAATGAATGCTATACTTTCTGGATCTGATAAATTGGTGTTTATGAGGTTTAACATAAACAGGGTGGTGCAATGTTCCTTTCCTACAACACTCGCGGATCTCCACAACAAACTTGGTATTGTTTTTTATAACAGTTACGCGTGAGCATAAATCAGCCATTTTGTGCAGTGATGTTTTTCTACTGCATAATAAAATTAAACAAACAGAAATCTAGTTACTAACTAGTATAAACAAGTCATGTAAAATTAGTTACAAGATCTAAGAAGCATAACAGCCCACCTAGCTAGATCATATTTATTGGATTGAACAAAATACGGAAATTACTTACGGTGTTATTAGATTGAAATTAGTTATTAAAATATTCATAATATCTACATAAGTAATATTCATAAACATATTCATAACATAAGTAATTTAAATATTATCAATATAATTAGTTAATCTAAATATTTGATTCATAATATCTACATAAGTAAACGTCATAAACTCCCCACAATCCTATGTATGAAAGAAAGTAAAATTACAACATATTTTTATTACAGAAAAAGGAAATAAAGTTGATATTTTTAGTATTTTTAGATATAAATATGTAAAAGGTCCCTGCATTTACGGGTCATTTGAGTTTTAGTCCTTGCATTTTAAAAACTTTTCATTTTGCCACTGCACTTTCATGTTATTTTAAAAATAGTCCCCGGATCTATTTTTTTCATGAAGTGTCATGTTTAGGTCCCTGCACTTATGAATCATTTGAGTTTTAGTCCCTGCATGAAACTCAAATGACCCGAAAGTGCAAGGACCTAGACTCAAATGACCCGTAACCTAAACTCAAATGACCTGCAAGTGCAGGACCTAAAGATGACACTTTAGCAAAAATATGGGTCCAGGGACTATTTTTAAAATAAAATGAAAGTGCAGTGGCAAAACGAAAAGTTTTTAAAATGCAGGGACTAAAACTCAGATGACCCGTAAGTACAGGGACCTTTTGCATATTTAAGCCTATTTTTAATAATGTATATTATAAATAAATAAAAGAGATTTAAATAAAAAAACAAAAGAATGAAATAAAAAAGGCATCAATGGGAATAGAACACAGGCCCTATGCTTACCCAACCCAAATACATACCAATGGGCCAACATGGACTGAATGCTATTGAACAGCTTAAAAAATATAAGTATTGATATAAAGTTTTACTATTCACCATCTTCTACCTCTTGAAGACCAAAACCTCAAAAATCGTTTTTTTCATTCTTGCACTAAATTGGACATGTAAATATACTATTTTGCTCAGAATTTCATGAGGATTACGAATATGTACTTAAATTTTATTAATTCTTGCTCAAACATTCGAATTTAAAGATTAAAGTAAGAACCCTAAAAATAAAAATATAATTGGGAGAGCCTGGACACCTACCCAGGCATGCTGGGCGGTGGATTCGCCCCTGACAATAAGCATTCACCGGCAAACTATACATATTCACAAGACTTGAACTCAAGTAAAATAAAAACTCACTTATTTACCGGAATGAAAAATTAAAGAAGACGATGGATTGAATGGAATAGGATTGAAGAGAATGAAAAACTAAAGATGATGAAAAGTGAGATTTTTGAAGAAATAACTAACCTATAAGCTGGAGCGATGATGAGAACAAGTGTGTAGATTGAGAAAGAGCTGTAGACGTAGTGATGAACAATGCCAAAATCGTGTTTTCAAAGATTCTCTTAAAATATGCTTTTCCAACTATCAGGCACTCCTGAAAAAAAAACAACAAAAATCACAAAAGAAGGGTTTTTTCTTAGTTGTCTTTCAAGAGTGGTGTAAATACTAAAAGAAGTGGAGTAGTACGTATAATGCATTAAATTAGTCATGGTCCCACTTACTCCTCTTAGGAAGAGGAGTGTTATCCCAAACATCTACTACAACATGGCTCAGGCTATGGTGAGTGAGTCAAGCATATCTCTCACCATGGGCAATTGTTTAAGGGCCTTTAGATTAAAGGGTTTATAGATTTTATTCTATGCTCTTCCTATCAGATTTTTTTTCCCTTTGGTCTTCTTTAAGTTATTTTCAACATCAATTCTTTTGCCACATCCAAAAAATATACCTTGATTATTTTTACTTTTTCCGTTTATTAATAACTAACAAGTAACAAGTTATTTATTTGTAAAAATAATTTATCTCAAAATAAATAATTTTTAAAATTTTTAATATATTAATAATTACTTTTTTAATTTGTACTTTCTAATTTTTTCGAAAAAATAAAATTATACCTTGTAATTAAAATCAAATATTTTTTATTTTTATTTTTTATGATAATAATTAATGCGGAGGAGCCTTTTCAAAAGAAAAAAAATGCTAATAAATGTTCACTTATTTTTTATATTAAAGCGTTCACTTTTATTTTATATATATATATATATACATTTATCAATTGAAAAATGCTAATAAACATCTTTGATGCATTCTTTAAAAATCTTAAATAGTAATTTTTAATGAAAATGTATTGTGTCAATGCATTGAGAATAAAAATATTTAAATTTTTAAAATAAATAAATTTTTTTAAATAAAATCTCAAAGAGTGCATTCGTCAATTTTTGTTGTATTGTTTGGTCAAATCAATTTTGTTATTTTAGTATCTACAGTACAAAAGAATACCCTCCAAACACTAATTAAGCATATTAATAAATAAGTGTTATCTTGAAACTTGTATATTCACTGTTCTAAAAATATAAAAAAATTATCTTTTTAGCATTAATTTTATGGTTAAATATGTTTTTAGTCCCTACATTTTAACAGACTTCTAAAAATCGACCCTACATTATTTTATATTATATTTTTAGTCCCCACGTTTTTTCCGTTTCCAACATTGGACTCTACTGTAAAATTTTAGTTGATTGGGCAGACGAAAATAGACACATAGATACCACACTGACTTATTTAATGACGTGGGCGCACAAAAAGTAAACATTAAATGAGTTTTTGTGTCTTCTACGTGGCATTTTCCGTTTGTGAAATCAACCAAAATTTCACATTAGGGACCAATATTGAAAACAACAAAAACATGAGGGACTAAAAATATAATATAAAAAATATTTAGAAGTCCGTCCAAATATAGGGACTTAAAACATATTTAGCCCTTAATTTTATCATAGTTTAATTTTTAAGTATGTTTAATAAGAGTTACGAGAATAATGTTTGACATGATCCAATTTAAAACACAGGATTTGGTAAGATGTGAGAGGAGCACGTACAATAATAAAGTGTGATATATGTATCGTGTACTCTTACCAATAAATGGTTAGGATTGATAGTTTAGATAGTGCACCGTGAGCTATATGAAAAGCTTGCTCACGGTAGAAGGCGCCCTACAACATGACGGGAAACGTAATATTGGGTTTGTTAAAGATTCTTTTAAAGTTTTAAAATAAAGTTTGCTATAATAAAAGAATCTTAAAAGAAGGATAATTTTTTTTTTTTTTTTTTACAAAAACAGGGAAAAGGATAAAGTTATTATATTTTTAAGCACTACTTCTTAATAGAAATTAGAGTAGTGTGAAAGTCGCACCCTCTAACACACTCTTTTAACACACACACCTATAATAATTAGCCAAGTCATCTATTATTTTATTCATTTACCTGGTAACCGGATGAACATGTTGCTAAAAGTTAAAATAAAAAATTCTTTATTTTTTTGTCTTTCTCCTGTGACTTTTTTGTTTGCCGTCAATCTCCTATGGCTTCTACACTTCTGATCAGGCTGCTAATGTTTTAATTTTGTTAAACTCACAATGGTGTTTCTACTTATTTTTACACAATGTTTTTATGAATTTAACTTTTTTTTGTTAATTCTCCTCATTCCAGCCCCATAAAATCTCAATTCAATAGTTCTGAGTAATTTGGGGCAAATGTTTTGCAGCATAATCAACAACAAAATCAAACTCCAATTTTATATCATATGTTAACAACAACAATACAAAATAGAAAATCGAAGGTTGTCTTCGCCGGAATAAGTAACAACTTTTATTGGTTTTATAATTCAGACTGTGCAACGTTGAGTCAAATGCTGGAACATCTGTCCTTCAGATGCTCTACCAGTCAGAGGCTCTACCTCTCAGATGCTCTACCAGATGTTCTATACAATGTTGTAACATTGTTCTATGTAGACAATTAGCAGTTAGTTAGTTAATTTTGTTTGTCTTAGGTAGTTATGCAGTTGCTTGCATTTGAAGCAACCACCTATTATATATAAACAAATAAATAATAATAAGGTAAGCTTCATCCAACCTAGACAAGGCCTTTTTTTTACCTTTTTTTAGATTGGGTTGCTGGATACGGGATCCTCGTAGTAGGCTGGACCAACATCCAGCCGAGAGAGGGCAGCCTTTAGATTTAGAAGCAACTTACTTGTGAACAATTTGAGTGTAGTCAAGTACTGTCAGTGATAAGGATTGGATTTAGTTGATTAAGTTCATATATAGTAGTTCTATGTTTGTGTGTTCGGCTCAATTTTAGTTTTGTTAATCATTTTTTTTTTGTGTGGAATTTTTTGTTAATGATTTTCAAAGGATTTTGTTATGTATATTCAAGGTGTATGTTTCGTTGACTAATTGAGTCTCTAGAGCATGCAATGAAATGATGTTTGGGATATCTTGAAGGTAGCTGAGGCAATACGGAAGCGGGAATGAATAACAAGCGCTAATTCTATAATAAAACATAGATTTGCAAGCGATAAACCTGATAAAAGGGTTTCTGGAATCCACCAGAAAGATTAATTTGGAATCCACCAAACTTGAGAAAAACTCTATATTTTTATTAAATCAAAAGTTTTGCCTTCAAGGCTACAATAGTTTAGCTTAAATAATAGGGAAAAATAAAAATAACAAATCTCCCTAAAAGATTGTAAAAGAGAATTGTTGGGTTTTTGAAATTGGCTACATTTTGCAAAAACAAGATCTAGTCAGATGTAGGGTCAGATGTGACAGCATTTGGAACAACATCCTCAAGCCAGAAAATGTGAGAAGTTTGTTACATGAGAATCACGCGTTTTATTTATTGAATAAATCTTTTAAGCTCTTTGCTTGTTCCCCAAGACAAGGAAGCCATCTTATTTCCACATCATATCGCTTTTTGCATCGCCCCAAAGAGATGCCTATATTTTAGGGATTTATTGGATTTGCTTGAAGAATATGTTTGTACTGAATTTTCCCTATATCTAAGCTATTTGTGAAGCACGAAATTCATGATCAGCCCATGCTAATTCGTGGCTATTTAAAGGAAGACTCAGACCTATTTTATTTATCGAAACCAAACCAAATTAGAATATCAAAGATGTAGTCTTTTAGGGTTTCGTGTCTTGTAAGCCTTGTGCTTTATTTTGTATACCTCTCTGGTGTATTGCGGGGGAGTAACACTTGGTTGTTCTGCAGGCAGTGAGGGGGAGTAATTGTAATGAATTAAACAATTAAAAGTTGTTCATTAATTTACTCTACTTCGAGGGTAGAGAAGCCTCCTAAAAATAAAATAAAACTAAAGACTAACTTTTCATTGATTTGATTGATAATTATTACATTCACTACTTCTACTTATATAGGATAGAAAATTGACATATATCTCTTAACATATTTCATCCCTATCCTAAAGACTTATCTAGAATATTCTAAAAAGTGAATGACTCACTAAGATAGAAAAAAGATCTAGAATCCATCTTCGAATGACTCACCATAATCTAAACTACTTTGGGATATTCTTTTGAGCCTAATATTAATTCATTACATTCCATTGATCTTGCAGAATCACCTTGTCCTCAAAGTGTAATCTAATAAAATCGACGATGTTATAGTAAAAACTAGAATATAGTGAAAATGCAAAAATTAAAAAAATTCAAAAGCAAATTGTGCAGGAAAATTCAAAAGCAAATTGGCCTTTTTCCTTCTTCTGGTAACTTTGATGCCCAATGTTTCCAAACAGCAAAGTCCATTCAGAAAGCCCACTTAGTAGCTTGGCCAATGCACATAGGAGGCTGTCACGTGGTTACTGCTAGCTGGCACATGAAAATAGTAACATGGTTGTGGGATGTTGGTGGACGGTTGTGATGAAATGGTGATTAAATCATGTGGTTGAGAGGAAGGTTGGCAAACAAACAAAATGTGAATGGAGTATGTCACATATATTTTTTTTTCTTCTAATAAGCCCAAACGTAATTATTCACGTACGGTACCCACATAAGAAGGATACGTTGACGGCGCCGGAAAACAAAACCTTCACCAGCTTATCTTTCCTCTATCCCATGGCTCCCACACAAGAGAAAGCAAGGAAACAAACACATGGTGGCTTGGTGACGGCGCTGTCGTAAGGAAGAAGATGCCATAGCTTTTGAAATTTTGGATTTGAGGACGGTGCCCGGCGGAGCAGACGGCAACTGTGAGCGTTCCGCCAGGATCAAAGATGTGAGTGGAAACATCAGATAGCTCGAAGGTGTTGTGCAAATGTTGTTGAGCAGTCACCGCGGGCAAGACCTTCTTCTCCGGTGACGATATGTTAGCATTTAAAAATGATTTCTTAAAATAGGAACACGAACGGATGAGTGAGTCTGGTGTGAATCTGGTGGTTGTCTTCGCCGATTTCCCGTCAATTTTAGAGATTGCGAAAACAATTTCATCAACACTCTCAGTAGTGACAAACTTGGTTTCTTTATCATCGACTTGAGATATGGAATCGACAGTGGACAAGGTAAAATCTACGTCACCGACCACGAGGTCGTCTCTGTTGTTGATTTTAAGTTCAACCAACTTTGTTGTGACCGCAAACTATTCATGAGTGGTGGGGATGATCTCCTTGTTGATTGTGGGTTCCTTGTTTGTGACTGTGGTTGTTTCACTCATCTCTGTGGGGATAGAAAATGGTTGTTAGTGGTGGTTGGGGGGATAACATGGTGTGAAGCTTGTTTGTGCAGTAACCGAAGGGAGATGTGAGTACACATGTATATTGTTATATGATGGAAGTGGTGGGTGATGTTGGGTGGAGGGAGGTGTGAGTGTTGTTGTGAGGAGTGTACTTCCTGGGCAAAAACAGAGAGGGTGTGCTTTAATTTCTCTTGGGACTCTAAAAGTTGATTGATCAGAGACCCAATCTCATTAGTGGAAACGGGAGGTGTGTGGTACGAGGGATATTGGGTGGGAGTGATGGTGGTTGGTTGTTGGTAGGGTTGTGGTTTCAACAAGGTATAAACACCGATGATTGTTGGATCATGGTGGTGATAGTATGGGTTATGGTAGGGAGGGGAATTCATGGCAATGAAAAGCACCAATGTAATGAACAATTAAAAGTTGTTCATTAATTTACTCTACTTTCAGGGTAGAGAAACCTCCTAAAAATAAAATAAAACTAAAGACTAACTTTTTATTGATTTGATTGATAATTATTACATTCACTACTTCTCCTTATATAGGATAGAAAATTGACATATATCTCTTAGCATATTTCATCCCTATCCTAAAGACTTATCTAGAATATTCTAAAAAGTGAATGACTCACTATGATAGAAAAAAGATCTAGAATCCATCTTCGAATGAGACTCACCATAATCTAAACTACTTTGGGATATTCTTTTGGGCCTAATATTAATTCATTACAGTAATCCTTATTTTCTGGTGTATGTGTGATATATATATATATATATATATATATATATATATATATATATATATGTATTCAGGGGGAGTGAAGTTGTTCTTATCCTGATGATCACTGTGTTATGTATGTGTTGAGGGGGAGCTTTTGATGCATGTGCCTTATACAGATGTGTTTCTTGATGTTGCCCCATCTTGACTACCATCCAGTCTGTTTGATTATGAACTCAGATTTTATTTGGAAGCTGTGTAATATATCTCTCCATGATAGGTCTAATATTGTTTTAACCAAAATTTGCCAAAGGGGGAGATTGTTGGGTTTTTGAAATTGGCTACATTTTGCAAAAACAAGATCTAGTCAGATGTAGGGTCAGATGTGGCAGCATTTGAAACAACATCCTGAAGCAAAAAAATGTGAGAAGTTTGTTACATGAGAATCACGCGTTTTATTTGTTGAATAAATCTTTTAAGCTTTTTGCTTGTTCCCCAAGACAAGGAAGTCATCTTATTTCCTGATCATATTGCTTTTTGCATCGCCCCTAAAGAGATGCCTATATTTTAGGGATTTATTGGATTTGCTTGGATTTGCTTGAAGAATATGTTTGTACTGGATTTTCCCTATATCTAAGCTATTTGTGAAGCACGAAATTCATGACCAGCCCATGCTAATTCGTGGCTATTTAAAGGAAGACTCAGACATATTTTATTTACCGAAACCGAACCAAATTAGAATATCCAAGATGTAGTCTTTTAGGGTTTCGTGTCATGTAAGCCTTGTCCTTTATTTTGTATACCTCTCTGGTGCTGCTATTGTTTATCAATGCACAGAGATGGTTGTGTTAGTTGAGTTGTAAGATTGTGAACCTCTCCTAAGCTTTGAAGTAAGGAGATAGTTTGTTTCTTGGTGTGTGTCACCACTTTGTTTGTATCATTTTACAATCACAGTGGGTGTGTGGTTAAGAGGAGAAGGGACGGGGTCTCTGATCTAGGTGGGCCTAGGTTGAATATAGCACGGGTAGTGACTAGGTGACGAAGTGTAAACGGGTTGTTTGCTGATAACTTATAACTAGTATTATCATAGTGGATTCTCTCTTGGATTAGTATCCCCCAGAGTAGATGAGTTGCATCGAACTGGGTTAACAACATACTGTGTAATTTTAATTTCTGTTTTTTATTGTTAAATTGTCCATTATGTTCTGCTGAGAACTGTGTTGAAGCAGATGCTGCCCAATCCGGTATCCCATCTGGACTGCGCCAGAATTTCAAGAATAACACACTTAGCTAAATAAAAATAACAAATCTACCTAAAAGATAGTAAAAGAAAATAATAAATCTAGCTAAATAAAAATAACAAATCTAACTAAAATATAGTAAAATCAAATCTATCTAAAATAATAAAATACCAAAATATCCTCCTACACCAGTCCCCTCCACCTCAAAAGAACTCGACCCTCAGTTCTCATCTTGATAAAGATGTTGGAACAAAATGTGTTTTAGTACACACCCTTAGTTTTGATGATAACAAAGTATTAAATGGACAATTGATATTACTAATGTTTAAATTAAGTGTGCAGGAAAATCTTAAGTTTATACAAGACCACACTTGATTTATGCTCTGAAGGAACCTTATGAAAGTCTGAATCATTACACTCTGAAAGAGTTCATAAGCTAAACGTGGTTAGAAGCTCAAAAGGGATCAGGATGTCTACAAGAGTTCAGAAGCTTAAGAGAAGTTCATAAGCTCAGAGACATTCAGATGCCTACAAGAGTTCAGAAGCTATTTGGTGTTAGTCAAGAGTTATTCAGAAGATGAAGACGTTCAGAAGTTGAATTACGAAGGACTATCAGAGGCCAAATATTCAAGACCAATCAGACTTCAAGATATCAAGGTTCATCAGAAGCAAAGAGAATTCCACTGGTCATCAGAAAGGCTACATCACCTATTCTTACTAAGCCTGATGATCTCTTTAATTAAGGACAATTGATTACAACGGTCATAAAGGATGTGATCATATTCTCTTTAGGAGCTAGTTGTACCTTATTACTATATTTGGACAGACAGTAAAACGTGAGCTTAACTGTGAAGAAGATGTGACTCTGCTTGGAGTAAATTCAAAAGTTACAGCTTAAGCAATAAGGAATCAACAGCTGTCCATTTACAACAGGATTCTACAATGTCTCAATATCTTTCCTAACTCATATATATATGTGAAAGAAAGAAATTGATGATAACTGATCTTCAAATATTTTATCTCTCAGAATTAAGCGAGAACTTGAAAACTAGCTAAAGCCTCTGAAGTTATTATTTTGTAATAGTTTTAAGCTTAGTAGTTAGTATCTACTCCTGCGTGAGTAATTTGGAAAAGTCTCTTATCTTTGTGATTTGAGCAAGGAAGTCTCTTATCTTGTGTGATTAGAGCAAGGAAGTCTCTCTGTCTTGTGTGACTTAGAGCAAGGAAGTCTCTCTGTCTTGTGTGACTTAGAGCATTAAGAAAAGTCAATTGCTTGTGTGTTTGAGCACTAGGATTGTAATCTTTTGATTATAGTGAAATCCCTTGGAAGTGAAAGGGGACTGGAGTACTCTCATTTTGTGAGGGGAACTAGTATAAATCCGTCTCTCTCTCTCTCTCTCTCTCTCTCTCTCTCTCTCTCTCTCTCTCTCTTATTTACTCTTCCATCTTTACATTTAGATTCAAGTTGTTTGTGTTGAGTATTCCGCTGTGCTTAAAGACTTTGATAGATACTATTATCTGGAAAAGATTTTTAAAAACTTAAAACACAATTCAACCCCCCCTTCTTGTGTTTTCTCCCACTCACATTCAATTGGCATCAGAGCTCCGGTTCTGTTGGAAAATCACTTAACAGTGAGACAGTCAAGATCCTAAGGAGAAAAACACCATGGCTCAGCTATTCAGTGAATTGAATGATTGGAAGCAGAAGATATATCAACAAGTTGCTGATCTTATCAAGGAAGTTGAAGATGGACTAAATCTAAATGAAGATCTGAGCAACAATCAAAATCCTTCCACATCAGGAGCTGAACAAACTTCTAATATTGAATCTACAACCACTACTGTTTGCTTCATTAGTGATGATGATGAAAGCATTCAGAGAGCAAAAGTAAATGGTCTGTTAGATCAATATGAAGATTTTAAAATGGAAGAAAATGAGAGCATTGGAGAAATGAGCTCAAGATTTCAAGCTATCACAAGCAAGCTTGAAGACTTTAACAACAAACTTAACAACAAAGAACTTGTAATCATGATGCTGAGAAGTTTGCCTCTGGAGTGGAATGTAATTGCAAATACAATAGAGGAAACTAAAGACATCAATTCAATGAGTCCTGAATCATTGATTGAATCACTCAGAGACCATGAATTGACTCTAAAGGATAAAGAAGAGTTGAAAAGTGAAGAAGCAGAAGCAACAAGGAAAGGAAAGCAAGCAATGGAACATGAAGATCTTGATGAAGAACCTGATGAAGATTATCTTGAAAGGTTTTCAAGGAAATTTCAAAGATGGTCCAACTTCAAGAAGAATGGAGGAGAATTGGCAAAAGGAATGACGACCTGGGATGAGCTAGACAACTTCTCTGAAGGTGAATCTGAAGGAGAAAAGGAAATCAAGCTCTCAGGACCTGAAGAGCAAATGGAACCTGAAAGAGCACTAGGAGCTGAAGAATCAAGCTCTGAAGATGGGTCAGACTCTGAAGATTCAAGCTCTGATGGAGAGTCAGAATCTGATAACATAGACCACATCAGAAGAAGATTAAATCAGGTATACTCTCGTCTCTCCAAAGTCAAATTGATCAAACATCTTGAAAAAGTTTTACTTAAATCCTTTAATAGTCAGCAGAAGTATAAAAAGCTTAAAGCAGACTATGAGAATTTAAATAAGCAAGCAAATCACTCTGAAGATATTTTACAAAAAGCTTTAAACAAAACAAGAGATCTTGAAAGAGGTTGTGCTATGTGTTGCAAACCCTATAATGAGCACTCTCTTGCTTTCAAAGAGTATTGCAACACAAATGTTGATCAAAATAAAATTGTTTCTATCCTTATGACCAAACAGCGATAGTTTCACGATCCCGACCAGCAACTTGTTGGGTGGGAGTAGGGGCATCCAAGCTTGCCCAACCTAGACATTGTAACTGAAAGTCCTGCCTACTTGTAGGCTTAGGGTGTTTTGCAACATTAGAACCAACAATACTAATGGGATTGGATACTCTGGTAATAAAACACTAGAGGAACCAAGCTCATCAGCTATTGCTGAAAGCTCTTCACTCCCTAATCTTAATACTACATTTGTACCTGATAGTACTCAGATGGTACAAATGAAGGATAAAGATTTGGCAACTAACAGTCTAGGACCCTCAACCAAGTGGGTACCAAGAGACAGAATTATTTACTTAAATGCAGGTCAAACAAGGACTCTGGACTTTCCAGTCACATGGATGCATGTGAATGTAAATGGAAGGAGAGTAATTGTGCATAGAAGACACATTTTGGATGAGTCAGATGGAGAAGAAGATGAATTGGATTACATAAGGAACAAGAGAGAGTATGAAGAATTTGAAGGTTGTTTTGAAGAAGACTATGATGATAGGAACTCTCTATGGTGGGATGAATGCTCAGACTTTGACCTTGAAAGAGATTGACAAGAAAAACCTAAAGTGTACATAAATAAAAGGCTTACAGTTGAACAAAATGTCATCAAAACAACAAAGCTTCAAAATCAAGTAAGTAACTCTCAACTCCTGAATGACAAGTCAGAGGAATAACATTCAAGGTTAAAAATGTTTTTTAGGACACTTGATTTATTAAACAAAATGTTCAGAAATAAAACCTTGAAAAATCATGTCTGAACATATATTTTAAAATGTCCTGAAAGATTCATTTTTAGACTCTGAAGTACTTTAGATTTCAGCATCTGAAGTAGTTCAGACTCTGAGAAATTTTCAACCTCTGAAGGTTAAGCCTCTGAAAAGGAAATGAATTGCAAACGTTTAAGTATTTTTTACTGAAACGTTTTGGCGCTAAATGGTCAACACATACACACGTTCTGATTGGTTTGAAACAGTTAATGATGGTTCACATTTCTTTTTGATTTAATTTAATGTGTGTTTTATTTTGCTTTTAAACAAAATCACTGAAACACTTGCACACTTTTCACTATCACATCCTACACTTTCGTCTTCTAAACTTCAGAAAACCTTCTTTCTCTCTCTATTAGCAACACCCAGAACCCTAACCCTTAGAAATGACAACGACATCTACATCAGCTTCAAATTTTGTGTTTGCGTTCCCTAAGAACTTTCCAATCAACACTACTGCATGCGATGAAATGTACTCTACAGATTTGTCTATCAAGATGGAGGGAAAATCATTAAACCTGGTTATGGAACAACCAGTGGATTTTGACAGTTTGGGAAAGAATCACTTTGATGTTCTAAAATACTTTGTTGATCATGATGGGAGCTTTAGATATATGAAATTACTAAATGGTCCTATCTACCCTACATTGGTGAAAGACTTTTGGATTATAAGCAAAGTGAAGACTGTTGATGATTATAATAAGGAGCTGGCTGCAAAGAGGAAAGAGAAACCTGAGAATAAGAACAAGACTCCTCAAGAGTTAGTGATCAGTGCATTTTGATGCACATTTTTCTACTATTGATCTTAGGCATTTCTCTAGTTTGTTTTATTATTTTTACTATTTTATTGTGTTTTTAGATTTAAGTTTATTTTTGTCTTTATTTTATTTTCGTATTTAATTTACAGCTCTAGTAGCTATTTAATACATGTTCGCTGTGCAGATCATAACTTGAGCTCTGAGTATCAGATTAAGGCGCGGGAAGATGCGTTGGAAAGCTAAGAGACATAGCTACAAGTGTTGTGTTGAGTGGAAGAGCTGTTTCGAAGTGCAAGAGTATCTAATAATTCATAGAAGATTTCGAAATTAGTGGGACTTAATTTTGGCCTTTTGTTTCTATGGCCTTTGAATTTCACTCCTTATCCTATATATACAACTCAAACCAGAAATAGATGATATGTAATATTCAGCAAAATATTTTTCACAAATTTAGAAAAAGCTACAATGTTCATGGAGAACTAATCTCAAGGCAATTTCCGCTGATCAAGGGTTCCATCATACTTTGAGGTTATAATAATTTCAATCAAGTTTCTATTCCTTTCAATGTTGTTATGTGATCATTGTTTGCTTAATTCAATTATCATATAGTAGTGTTGATTCAATTCGGTTGTTGTATGCTCCTTTACCATGATCACCTTAGCGTAGCTTCTTCGTTATCGTGCTTGGTTAATTGACGTTTGCTTAATTCGCGAGGGCTTAAATCCGTTTGCTTAATTCGGATATTAGGAGCTTACATCACATAAAACCAGTTGCGCTTGCCAATAAGTTTTATAATCGAATAGGAATAGATAGGAGATTGGAATTATAATCAATGATAAGTAGGAACCGAGGTCAGTGGATTAGCCGCTTCGGTTTATTTTATAATCACTTATTTTTAATTGCTATTTCTAGTCCAGAACTTTAAACCCCCATAAATTTCAGTTTTTATTCGATTCTTATTTTTACCAATTAGTAAATCGGAGGTCCTTGAGAGACGACCAAGGTTTAACTACCTTGTTACTACATTTTATAATTTTAAATAATTTTGACCGCGTACTACAGCGATCAGTTAGGTTTAAGGACTGTTGAAGAAACTGAGGTGCGTTCTGTTGTATGTGGCTTTGAAGTGGTTCTCATTGCTTCAAACTTGGCTAAGGTTTTATCTATCCCTAATGAAGGTATCTACTACACCTTTAGCCAAAGTGAAGCAAAGAACTCAGAGTTTCTGGTAAATATGACTAAACAATGCTACGCTGAAGGAAAGAGTTGTGAAAGCAACAAGACAAGTAATTTGAATCCTACTCAGATGGTATTAGCTAGAATAGTGTTGGGTTCAATATTTCCAAGGAGTGGAAGTTCTGACCAACTGTCATGAGATCATAGACACTTTGTCTATTTTCTCACAAGGAAATTTGACTTGAATTGGGCTAAATACATCTTCAATCACCTCTGCAAAGCTGTGAATGCTATTCAGAAGCAAACCAAGCCCAACGTACATGTCATCTACCCAAGGATACTCAGTGAGATTTTCTATCAATGTGGAGTGATAGACATAATCAAAGCTGCTGGTCATGACAATCTGCTAAGAGAGATCAGAGCTTCCACAATCTCTGCTCACACCCTCTCCAACATGAACTTGCTGACAGGACAAGAGGTGCAACCGTCTGATCCATTTGAACCTCAACCACACTCAGGACCTTCTATGGTGGAGAAATTTAAGATTGACATACCTGCTGTCTCAAATGGTATTGTCAATCAGTACATACAACTGCTGGAAAACCAAGGTGAAGAGTTTGAGATTGAGAAGGAATAATTGAAGAAGAAAAGGAAGAGGCTGGTGAAAGTAAAGGTGGAGAAGAGTGAAGCTACAAAGGTAGAAGGAAAAGGAAAGACCAAGACCAAGGCTAGAAGTTCGAATGTTGTAGTAGTACAAGATGAAGAAAGTGAAGATGATGATGAACCTCTAAGTATCAGGCAGAAGAAACTTGCCAAGGAGCCCAAGAAGAAGAATGTTGAAGGCTCAAACCAAGACAACTCAGGTAATGTATCTCTACCTAAACCTGCTGTTGTAACTGCTCAAGATACTCAATTAACTCCATCATCAATCCAACCCAAAAATTCACCTTTACAATTCCTTGAACAACATCTAGGTGGTGAATTATCTAACCAAACTGAAACCACAAATCTAGTTCAGAACCCATCCATCCATCCAATCTCTGAACAGATTCAGAACCTCATTCCAAACATTAACCAGACAAGTCCTGAAGACAATCTCACCTTAAAACAACTTGTCTCAGAACCTGTCCATTCAGAACCCCCTATACCAGAGATAATTCATTCTGAACCACACATCTCAACAGAACCAGTTCAAACACCCCCAGAACCTCGTACACCTGAACACCTAACACCATCTGAACACCAACCCTCTGAACATCAAGACCCTGAAAACCAAACACAACCTGAACAACAAAACACTGAAGAACCTGAACATCACTCTGATGTTTCAGAACATACTGAATCTGTTGTTTCAAAAGAAACCCAGAACCCCCCACCATCAAACCATGTTGATGCTATGGTCAAAGAACTTCATGTGGATGATTTCCATCTCAAAAACTTTGTTCAAACCTGCCCTAGACCTCAGCAACAACAACCAATACCCAATCAACACTGTCATACTACTAAGAAAACCCAAGAGGTTGGGACATCTACATCATCTGACTGTGTTGCTATTCAAACTGATCCTCAACCACAAACATCACCTCAACACACCATTACACCCTTAACCACTGAACATCACCCAACCAACTCAAATGACCCTGATATCTTGAGTAAATGCAACAACTTATTTAGCCAGATACATGGTCTTCATGATCTAAGGCAATGTGATATGCCTTCATCTGAGTATGCTGCTCAATGGGTAAGTCTGACTGAGTAATTGGTGAAAGAGTTGTATAGTCTTCAGGAGGCATATGTTGAAGAGCAAAAGAAGTTTGACAAGGGAAAAGCTGCAAATGTTGAGGATGTCATTCAGACTCAGAAGGACACAGAGAGGGATCAACCTGAATCCTCTAATGTGAGAGAAAATGTTGAGCAAAACCTGAGGGATAGGTTAGCTTCAATTGAGCAAGATCTGAATGAACCAATTCAAGACAATCTGGGAGCTAATCCAACCAACCAAGAGCACTTGAGGAATCCAGTTTATGAAGCTGACATTGAGAGGATTGAAGCCAAAGTGGACAAATACATTGGACTAATGGAGGAAGTTAATGGAAATTAGAAGGAGATCATGAAAACCCTAGCTTTTCTCTGTAGTCGCCCACAATATAACCCTAGGATTTCTTTGAATGTTTAATTGATTATCTGCTGATTAATATTTTGTTAAGCACATTGATAGGATTGAGTCTATATTTTTGTATGTTTTGACTTCTTTGTGCTATTCTGAAATATTTATTCAGTGCGTTTTTATTCTGGATGCTTTTATTTCTTTTATGATTCTTTAAACTTTTGATAGTTTTTATTTCAATTGAGATTTAATCTTTTATGATCTTTTTTATTCTTCAACTGGCTTTCAAAACCTTATTTTAAAAGTTTATTCCATTTAAAAACAGTTTTTCAATTGGTATTTCAAACTCTTGTGTTTCTGTTCATAAAATTGTTTTTCAATTAGTACAATATTTGGTTATTCCTAAAGAATCAAATTGCATAACAAGAGAAGAAACATAATAAGAAAATCAAATTAAACAAGCCAAAGCAATTGAATTTTATTTCATTGAGAACATATGTTTCTGATTACATATAAAATTCCTAAAGACCATCTTCTGGATGCTTCAAAGGACATATTGTGGTAGCAGCCTTGATATGACCTTTGAAGAGGGGAGTTGGGGTTATCCAACTGTTCGGTTGTCTTCCTTAAAGAAACCTATTCTGATGCATCAGATTGTTTTTCTTCAGGAGAAGACACTAGCCCCTCTAGAGCCTTGGATATCAGATTGATTTTCTTCAGGAAGATATGTTTTCAGAAACTCAAACCAGTCAGGGTCCCAAGTTTTTTCTTCAGACTATGAACTGAGTTCTTCTTTTTCAGACACTGGCTTTGTTTCTCTTGATCTTCGTATGTTTTCTCCTATCTTGACTAACTCTCTTTGAATCTACCTTTTTCTTTTCTGAGCGTTTCATTTTTTCTCTCAATTGCTCTATCACAACCTAAGATTATTCTGTGTGAATAAAATGACTAGGTTTCTCTCCTTTTATAAGCTCATTTCAAACGCCAATGTCATAAATGCGTTCAACCACTCCTGACTTGACTGCGTTGGACGTTGCAATTGCTATTAATTGCTTATACAACCTTTTTGATAATGACAAAAGGGGGAGAAAGAATAATGATAAATCAATTGTTGGAAGAAGCGAAATTACTTTGCTTTTTAGGGTTTTGTAGTGCTTCAGGAAGAGAGCGTAGGAGAGTGGTCAATTTAGTGGCATGCGTTACATGCTTTGTAATGACAATATGATTTTGTGGATTTCAAAATCTCTGTGTTTTTTTTAAGCTCTGAACTGTTTTGAAAAATATTATATTTTTTTTGAACTCTGAAACTGTATATCATGATAACCTCTGAACCTTGTGTGTGTATACGTTTCTAATGCCTCTGATCCTATTGTCATTCATTAATTCATTTAGATATTTGTCTAATTCATCTGGCATTTTAAATAAGCGCATAATTTTCAGGAGAATATATTTATTAATTGAAGTTTATTATTCATAGATAGTTTTTGAGTAAGGGTGCAACTTTATTCAAAGATTATTACACTATGAAAAGAAGAAGCTTACAAACCTTGTTCTCTGCATAGTAAAATATGAATAATTTAAGCCATATAATAAAGTAATTCTTAAACTGATTAAAATTAACTATAGATACAAAATAGGGGGAGCTTACAAACCTAACCCTATGGACTATCAGACTTAGGGGGAGCTTGCAAAACTCAGAAGCCTAATGTCAACATAGCTGAATTTTATCAACAACGATTGTATTTAATACTTATATTTGTCATCATCAAAAAGGGGGAGATTGTTGGAACAAAATGTGTTTTAGTACACACCCTTAGTTTTGATGATAACAAAGTATTAAATGGACAATTGATATTACTAATGTTTAAATTAAGTGTGCAGGAAAATCTTAAGTTTATACAAGAGCACACTTGATTTATGCTCTGAAGGAACCTTATGAAAGTCTGAATCATTACACTCTGAAAGAGTTCATAAGCTAAACGTGGTCAGAAGCTCAAAAGGGATCAGGATGTCTACAAGAGTTCAGAAGCTCAGAGACATTCATATGCCTACAAGAGTTCAGAAGCTATTTGGTGTTAGTCAAGAGTTATTCAGAAGATGAAGACGTTCAGAAGTTGAATTACGAAGGACTATCAAAGGCCAAATATTCAAGACCAATCAGACTTCAAGAAATCAAGGTTCATCAGAAGCAAAGAGAATTCCACTGGTCATCAGAAAGGCTACATCACCTATTCTTACTAAGCCTGATGATCTCTTTAAGGACAACTGATTACAACGGTCATAAAGGATGTGATCCTATTCTCTTTAGGAGCTAGTTGTACCTTATTACTGTATTTGGACAAACAGTAAAGCGTGAGCTTAACTGTGAAGAAGACGTGGCTCTGCTTAGAGTAAATTCAAAAGTTACAGCTTAAGCAATAAGGAATCAACAGCTGTCCATTTACAACGGGATTCTACAACGTCTCAATATCTTTCCTCACTCATATATATGTGAAAGAAAGAAATTGATGATAACTGATCTTCAAATATTTTATCTCTCAGAATTAAGTGAGAACTTGAAAACTAGCTAAAGCCTCTGAAGTTATTATTTTGTAATAGTTTTAAGCTTAGTAGTTAGTATTTACTCCTGCGTGAGTAATTTGGAAAAGTCTCTTATCTTTGTGATTTGAGCAAGGAAGTCTCTTATCTTGTGTGATTAGAGCAAGGAAGTCTCTCTGTCTTGTGTGACTTAGAGCAAGGAAGTCTCTCTGTCTTGTGTGACTTAGAGCATTAAGAAAAGACTCTTGCTTGTGTGCTTGAGCACTAGGATTGTAATTTTTTGATTATAGTGAAATCCCTTGGAAGTGCAAGGGGACTGGAGTACTCTCGTTTTGTGAGGGGAACCAGTATAAATCCTTGTCTCTCTCTCTCTCTCTCTCTCACTCTCTTATTTACTCTTCCATCTTTACATTTAGATTCAAGTTGTTTGTGTTGAGTATTCCGTTGTGCTTAAAGACTTTGATAGATACTATTATCTGGAAAAGATTTTTAAAAACTTAAAACACAATTCAACCCCCCCCCCCCCTCTTGTGTTTTCTCCCACTCACCTTCAAAAGAGTCTCATCTGCTTGATATTGGATCGTGCGTTTATCATAGTAGAAACTTAATACCGGTATTGTAGCTGAAATCCCAACTTTGCCTTTATCCGGCGGCTTAGGCAGCGGAGCTTGCCGTAGCAGTGCCAACGTAGTTCGACCACAGTCTGGGGACTTCGTAAGCTCTTGCATAGCTATTTCTTCCATGCTCTGTATCTCAGTTTCTTTTGTGCACCCTTTTCGATCTATCGATTTCGAGAACGGCGAGATATCAGTCAAGATTGTGTGATGGATTTCTTTCTCCTCTACTATTTTTCCTGGCTCCTCCTTCATCAAATTAGGTGTTATTACTTCTTTTTTGTGTTTCGCCTTTGTTTGGACGCATATTAAAGGAGCAGATTGCACCTTGGGGTTGATGACGTTTGAAACCATATCTGATTTGGTGTTATTGATTTCAAAATCCACGACTTCATCTTGTTGGGAATCTCTAGTAACATCGTGAACTTGCTCGACTTCATTGACATCTTTCATCTCATCTTTGGGTTTGTCACCTTCAACCGAAACATCTTGTTCATCGATCTCTTTTTTCTCATCTTTGGATTTGTCAACTTCAACCGAAGCATCTTGTTCGGTGACTACTTCAGTTTCTTTTGGTTTCTTATTAAATTGTAAAACAGGTGTCATCGCAATCTTATGGGTGCCCCGAGTAAATAGAATCACATTATCACGTCCCCGATAAGTAATATCATTATCAAACTGTCAAGGTCTACCAAGTAAAATATGACAAACATCCATATCAAGAACATCACAAAGTACCTCTTCTCTATAATGTTTGTCGATGGATACAAGAAATTTGCAGGACATCGTCACTCGTACCTGAGATCCATTGTTGACCCAGCCAAGAGAGTATGGTTTCTCATGAGGCTTCGTAGGCAACTTGAAATAATCTACCAATTTTTTTGACACCAAGTTCTCCGTGCTCCCATTATCTACTATCACGTTACATACTTTGTTATTGACAGAACAATGAGTCTTAAACAAATTTTTGCGCTGGCCTTCCTCTTTGGATGCTAGTGACATCCGTTGAAGCACAAAATTCACTCTCTCATCAGATTCTTCTTCGGTCACGACTTCCTCATCCTCAGAACTCGAGTCATAAGTATTAGGGTTGTTGTTATTACGAACATGAATTGGTCCTCCTCCCCTGTTGTTGTTTCGATTGTTGTCGCTGTTTCTGTTGTTGTTTCTATTGTTGTTGGCGATGTCGTCCACCTTAGTGGTTAACGCCGCCATCTGTGTGGTGAGAGCGGTGATGGTCGCGGATAAAGCCGCGAACTCTGCCTTCGTCACCGGTTGATCTCACATAGTTGATCGGTTCACGAAAGAACAGTGGAAACCTGCTCTGATGCCAACTGACGCAGTACGGAAGCGCGAAGGAATAGCAAGCGCTGATGCCACCAGAAAGATTAATTTGGAATCCACCAAACTTGAGAAAAACTCTATATTTTTATTGAATCAAAAGTTTTTCCTTCAAGGCTACAATAGTTTAGCTTAATTAATAGGAAAAATAAAAATAACAAATCTCCCTAAAAGATTGTAAAAGAGAATAACACACTTAGCTAAATAAAAATAACAAATCTACCTAAAAGATAATAAAAGAAAATAATAAATTTAGCTAAATAAAAATAACAAATTTAACTAAAATATAGTAAAATCAAATCTACCTAAAATAATAAAATACCAACATATCCTCCTACATCAGTAGCTTATTATGTAAATTTTGTAATGCTTACCTCATATTTTGCATTAGGATTTTGCTGAAGTTAATTGAGCAGAAGAATGACATTTGTATGAGAAAAACAAGCACAGTTGTAATATATAAGCCTATTAATTACGATGGCGCGAAAAATGACTACACCTTTCTAGTGGTTCATGCAAATAACTTTCCATGAAAAAATGAGGCTATGAATTTGAGAACTTGTTTATTTGTCACTATTTTTCATTTGTAACATATGATATATCTAAAGGGGTTAACTGTTAAGAAGATTCATGAATAGAACTATGCCTAAGTGGAGTTCTTAAATTCATCTGAAGGGCTTTAAATGTATCTTACATTTAGAATATGGGAACCATGTTTGATGCATGAAAGCATTAGAATATAAGCATTGCAGTTATTTCATCTTTTTTGGAAATTGAATGCTTTGATCCCAAAGGTAAAAATGATTGCAAACAACACTGAGAAACAAGTCACAACAATTGCAACCATTCCTAGATCGCCATAGTCAAAACCAAAATAACTC
This sequence comes from Trifolium subterraneum, assembly GCA_951799995.1. Lineage (NCBI taxonomy): Eukaryota > Viridiplantae > Streptophyta > Magnoliopsida > Fabales > Fabaceae > Trifolium > Trifolium subterraneum. The sequence goes on from OX637463.1 coordinate 54,209,632, forward strand.
CTCACAAATTGTTTAACACTTTCATCATTCTCAAGTGTGTCCATGCTGTCTCCATATTGGGAAGTCACTAATCCATTCAAGGTCCATGCAACAGGACAAATCCAATAGTACCACTTCCACCATATTGGTATTCTCTGTCATTGTTATCAATTTTCAAAGTTAGGTCTTTCTGATAAATAGCTTAATTAAAAGCTTATGTATAAACTATGAATAATAAACAGCTTAATTTGCAGCTTATGGTATAAGCTACTGTCTATTTTTATCAATGAAGCACGGACACCGAATACGGCACGGACACTAACACGTCGATGCCAATGATAATTTGAGAAAATGACATGATTCAGTGTAATCATAAGTGTAAGTGTCTGGCACCGACGTATGTGTGACGCTGGGACACTCCTAATCTGAGGTAACTTATGATGTATCATAAGCTATTTTCATAAGTTCACCCAATCAGTTTCACAAGTGCTCATGTCAATAAGATAAGCTCAAGTAAGTCAATCACAACATGCCCATATGTATAACAAAAGATAAAACAATCGTTCAAATTGTTTTCATATAAGTTGTAAGTCGTTTTCATAAGCTATCATGGAGAGCATATGGAAATAAGTCGAAAACAACTTATCAGTAGATAAGTTCGTATAAATCAATCCAAATAAACTTAATTCGTCTCATTTGTAAATAATAGATGTTTAGGGAAGGTAACTCACAGATGAGGGAATGATGAAGCCTGAGAAAAGGCACCAAATTGCATAGAATGAGGTTGACAATATGGCAGCAATGTGTGGATTTGGAGTTATGGCCATTGTCATCATACCATAGTAGGTATAGTATAAGAAACTAAAGTATGTGAAGAAGAGATTCCACAAAAGTTTTGATGCTGTCCTCTCAAATCCCATCATGACATATACTATGATACCATATACAAGAGCTTGAACCAAGATATGAGGAAGCTCTATAATAACCTGCAATTCATAATATTAATAACCAACTGTTCAGTTCTACAGCTCAATCAAATCACTTATGCTTTGTCGATTATTTATCGACTGTCCGTCCATGTTTTGTATGACTCATATTTACTTATAAATGAGTGGACGCTCGAATGTAGTAGAACAAATTATTTAAACACATCATGTGCTTTGTAGCCCTAATCATTGCATAATAGAAAATCTACGATAGCCACTCTTGTCTGAGACATAGGCACAATTGGTCAAACTCTATAATCAATTGTTGTGTTCTAATACCTGTGCAAGAGCATATGGCAAAGCTGAATACATTCCTGCAGCTCTTTCTCTATAGAAAACTGTTCTCTCAATTGCTACTATTGGTTGCACCGAGGCACCGTTTACAACTCCTATGAAGGTAACTGCAGCATACATTGATCCCATTGCATTGAATAGATCTTGTTCCTTTTTCCTGCGATTATCAATGATTTAAAAACATGGTAAGGATTTGTTTTGAATTTCATTTTTCATGCTTTAGTTATTGTGTCAATGGAATAATAATGTTTCCATTTGCATATACCTTTTCGAGCCAACATCCCAAAAAATCAGGCCGAATAATAAACCTGTCATGATAGTAAATAGGAGTCTAACTGCTGTATAGGACGTATTCCGCCAATATGATAAATGTTGTTTCCATAGGCAAGCTATACATTGTGCTATAAAAGTTTGTGGATACTGAGCATTGAAGTATAGATCCTCAGAACCTTGAGAAGAAACACTAAGCTGCCGAATCAATTGTTTATTTCTCCTGAAAAATGAAAAGGTATAGTATCAAGATCTTTCAACTATACATCATCAAAATCATAAATTTCATCGAGAAATTATTAGAACAGCAACTCCGGTTCAAAAGAATGAATATATGAAAAACGCGAGTTTTTACTAGGAGTCTAACCGGTGTAGCTCTGAGTTTTTGTACACATCAGTGAAGTTGACCTTAAGATTTGCCTCTTTTGCTGCTGATGTAACTTCCAACATCCATGTTGCAGGATTATAACCATCTTTGATCATAGGAACTCCTTCAATAGCCTATAGTATCCATGCACTAAATGAATATGATATGCTAATGCTACATAAGCTACCGATTAATATGCTCAATCTCATTTACATTTGACTCACCTCAAAGTACTGGATCAGATCGGAACCGTGGTCACCTATTGGACCGGCAAATATCTGCTCACCTCCCGATTTCAGAAGTAGAAGCTGAAAAAGTTGATATTTAAGAACTTAATTCTTCAATATGTACGTAGTACTAATTAAAAAAAAATAGTGATTGAGAATTCTTACCTCATCGAAGGAATCAAATATATCTATACTCGGCTGATGGATGGTGCAAACCACAGTACGTCCTGTGTCCCCGGTATTCCTTACTGTTCTCATTACAATTGCAGCTGCTCTAGCATCAAGGCCAGATGTTAGCTCATCCATGAATATTATCGATGGATTTGCTACAAGTTCAACTGCAATTGTAAGCCTTTTGCGTTGCTCGGTTGAAAGTCCATTCTCTCCTGGCAATCCAACAAGTGCTTCTCTTAATGAGTTAAGCTCTACAAGCTCCATAACTTCCTCAATGAACATCTGCATCTCATAAATTTGAGTTCAAGTTAATGATTACTAATACTAATTAGTTTCTATGTTCATAGTTTTGTGCCTCTAATTTGGAAAGAAAACAATTATACCTTTCTAGTTTTACGATCAACTTCAGGCGATAAACGAAGCCATGCGGAATATAGCAAAGATTCATAAACTGTAACATTAGGTGAGTGGATATCGGATTGTTCGCAATATCCGGATATGCGAGCAAATGTTTTTTGATTCTTTGGATAACCAGATATTGTGATGCTTCCTTCAATATATCCACTATTTTTTCTTCCGGCTAAAACATCCATTAGAGTAGTCTTTCCAGCACCACTTACACCCATAAGAGCTGTTAGTACTCCTGGTCTAAAAGCACCACTAACACCCTTCAAAAGTTCGAGCCGATCCTCGCAAACTCCTTGACTTTTCATTCCCTATATAATCAAGATAATAGACTTAATGTTAGGACAAAATATTGTTGATAAAGGAGCTTCTCGCTATGATCTCGTAACTATACAAATTTATTCAAATTATTATTATATCTTAAATATAAGTAAGGTACCTGTGGCATGTCAACAAAATATTTGATATCATCAAACGTGAGGGATAGAGGTTGAAAAGGAAGAACCATGCCTTTTCTTACAGTACTGCTAGCTTTGTTTTCGTTAACTGCTTCGTCCATCTTTGTATCTGATTTTTCATCAAAATCCTTATGTTATTTCTTGAATACAGAAAATTTAGATTCAAATAGATTAATAACTATAATTTGGAGCTAAAGGACTTGCCAGGTGAACTCTTTTGTGTTTGCGATTGAATGAACTCTTCAGCTGTTGAAGCATTTCGCTCTTGCAACTTGTCTTGGGATAAACCTGCTTGATCCTTTCTGAATGCTGCAAAGGCAACATATGCAATGATACAAAGCTATTTGGTCGTTCGAGTGAATATCACAGCTCAAAATGAGAGACGAAGATGTACTTATGACTGAGATAGTGCAGCGCCAAGGCGAAGAGAGAATTAAATAGAAAAACATAACCAATCAAAGCTCCAACTCCAATCCAATACCAATAAGCTTGTGGAAAAAATCCGCGAGATTTCAGTATCAATACTCCTAATGTTTCATTGGAATTAGTAGCAGTAACCTGCAACATTCAAGGAAATTTATCATTTATAAAAATCTCACATCAAAGCTCATTGAATTTCCTCTCATATGATTTCTTAACCATTAAAAACAAAAGGGATCAATTCATTACGTTTCTCCAACTATGTCCAATAAATTCATTCACAGCTATAGCATTTTGTCCATACATCAACGATGCGACCACCAATAACCCCACAGAAACCATTTGTTCACATCATCTAATGCAAAAAAACAATGTTATCACAAGAAAGAACAGATATATCATAAGAAAAGTTTGTACATTAGCTAAGTTTAGAGTTACATTACAATTTTCTTACCTCTTGAAATAACAAATCCTCCCAAAACAGTATCTGCAAGTAATGAAAATGTTCCAAATGTGTTTGCAACTACAATATCTCTTCCTAATGCTGCCATAAACCGAAATAGCGCAGATGCCATCTGATTAATACATAGGATTACCAGGTACTGTTTAAAAAACCTGCGAATGAGATTTCTCATTAGGTTAAAAAGATGAGTAATTAATAGCTTACTGAGGAAATTTTATTGAGTTTTATCTTACCTTCCAATATCTCGATCGTAGCCAATGCCGTAGTAAGAAATGCATTCCCAAATGGCAACTTCTATGTAGAGAAACCAATTTCGCCTCATAAGCATCAATTCTCTGCTAACACAATCCCTTAATTACTCATCTTAGTTTCATCTTACTCATCTTGATCACAAAGAAATACGGTATTAACAAAGAAATGCATTCCCAAAACCGTTTTTGAATTGGCAACAACGAGCAAGCGTTGTTGTATCTAAAAACCGTTGTCGTATCTATTCAATAATTAATAAAGTTAAGGGTGTGCCAGAACGGTTTTCCATGTGCAACGGTTTAAAACCATTGCCGTAGATAAAAGCAAATCGTTCTAAATATTAGACCAATAAGAACGGTTTTAACTGAGAACAGAGAGAAACCGTTGTGGTTGAAACTTTAAGAACCGTTTTGTTAGGAACCCTAAGAAAACGGTTGTTTTCAAGGCGTTGCCATTGGAAGAAAAAAAACTGATGTGAAAGGCTAAGAGAACCCCTTGGTATAGAACACGCTGAAAATTGTTCTCGTATCCTATGAGAACGGTTTTTTCACATTACAGAACGTTTTTTGGCGTTCTCGTAGAATGAAAATGTCGTAGCGGTGGCAAGTTAGAAGGCAGGGATCATTTGTTTTTTCAGTGTGAATTTTATGGTCGGTTTTGGCTCCAAGTGGCAAAATGGCTAGGATTTGAGTCGGCTTTTCATGGCAATATTTGTTCACATTCATCCCAGTTTAGTGGTATTGGAAGCGTTTCCAACAATTCAAGAACCGTGTATATTGTTATTTGGCAAGATCGTAATAGCAGGATTTTTAAGTCTAAGTCAACTCAACTTGAGTCATTGGCCGAGAAGGTTAAGCTTCAATTGTATTGGTGGATGAAATCATACTATTCTTCGTTCGATTTTGAGTACCCCTATTGGAGGTCGAACCCTTTAGGTTGTGTTCAAGCCATTCTGTAATTTTTATGGTTTTACCGGTTAGTTCTGGCTTAGTTCTTCTGTAAATTATAACTATATAGCTTTATTTGGCACATCTTGTGCTTGAGGAGTTGTCTTTTGTTTTTAATATAATTTCTCTTAGCTTCTTCAAAAAAAAATGGGAAAAAATTAAAATTTTATTTTAGTTATGTCCAACGCTCAAAATACTATGTACTAATTTCTTTTAAACCGGAAAAAAAAAATCCTTTAATCCTTTTTTTTAAAATGACAAAATAAATATATTAAAAGAATTCAAATAAAAAAACGGTACAAGAATTATTTTTTAAAGACGCTAAAATCTCTTAGCATGAGAATTAAACTCGCATTCCTTGCTTACAATAAAATCTTTTAACCACCAGAGCATGAACTTCAATTATAATAAAAGTTAGGAATCCCTTATGTTAACCATTACTATTCTTTGATTTTTATAGCACATCCTTATCATCTCTTATCTCTTAGTATCATCCCAATGTAGTCTATAAGGAAGTATTTCGTAATATACCATAATTTCATTTGTATAAATATTTATCCAAATTTATTGTTGAACTATTGTTTAATATTACTCAATTTTTTCCATATATTTTTCAATATTGCAATTTTCATATCTTATTATATCGTTACATATTACCGCTGCACGAATCAATGTTCAAGTATATTGATAGAATAGATCCAAAAGTACAAGAAAAAAGAATAGATCAAAGTACAAGCACAAATATACAAACACCAAAACTAAACAAAACTAAAAGTAGACAAGAATACAAAAACATATTGTAAAAAAAAAAAGAATACAAAAACATAAAACAGATTCCAACATCAAAAGCTAAAGGGTACAAGAGAAATGAGTAAAATGTCAAATATCTTCCTTAAATTTCAAAATTCGTTAAATACCTTCTTTAAATTTGGAAATAGGCCGATACTTCCCTGAAATTGTAAAATGTCAATCAAATTGCCCCCTGATCCGTTTACTCCGACTATTTTGAGCATTCAAAAACACATTGTTTGAGTCTTCAACCTCATTGCAACCAAGTGAATAACAAGGAACCAAAACAGCAAAACTATCATCACCAGAATCATCATTATCATTGCTTTCGAAATCAGAATCAAGAGGTTCTAATCACCCAATTGATCAACCTAAGTCATCAGATTCAGAACCAGACAAGGAAACATCCATCACTAACATCATACTCTTTATCAATTCTTTTATCATCCATATTTTCCTCATTAATTAAAATAGACGGAGTAAATGGAACAGTAGACAATTTGATTGACATTTTATAATTTCATGAGGGCATTTGCCTATTTTCAAATTTCATCTGATATTTAACGAATTTTTAGATTTCAGGGAGAATTTGACATTTAATTCCAACAGAAATACTCTCCTTTTGAGATTGGAAAAAACCAACAAAAGATAAAAAAAAAACGGATACACCAAAACAACAAACAAGAAGAAAGAAACAAAACAGAAAAATGATTACTTGCTGAAGAGAAACAAGTGGTGTTGTTTGTGTTAAATTAGGGTGACTGATGGTTTCCCACCAACCTTGTTGACAATGAATTTGGTGTAGGTTTTGACATCTTGTGGCTTTAAAGTAAAAATGCAATGTCCATCGATAAAAAAATTGATGCACCATTTTGGATCTTTGCTGTGAATGAACATTCTGGATCTGATACGTCTGCGTTTATTTTTGTCAACCCAAATAGTGGAACGATTCTTTCCAGTTCCATCAAGCTCACGGATCTCCAGTTGGGACTCACATTTATTTTCAATGATCGTTTTTCGTGACAGCAAACTGAGCAAACCACCCATTTTAATATATAATAATGCAGTGATGATGAACTACAAAGGGTTAATGCAGTGCAAGAATGAATTATGAGTGAAGAAGATACCCTTTTCAAACTCCCTCAAATCAAGTATATATATATAGGTAAATTCTAATATGGACCACTTCATCAAGTGGTCCATGGTGGACCAGTCACAAATAACACTATAACGAATACGAATTTTACAAAATTCACCTTTTGGATTGAAAGTTTATATCATATAGATCACCCATAGAAAAAATTAGAAAAATTGAAAATCATTTGATATGTTATTGAGACACATCAAGATTAACGGTTGTTAAATAACATAAATCTTGATGGGTCTCAATAACATATCAAATGATTTTCAAAAAAAATTTTAAAAATTTATGGATGATCTATACGATATAAACTTTCAATCCAACAGTGAATTTTGTAAAATTCATGTTCGGTAGATCACTTGGTCCACGGTGGACCACTTGTGAAGGTGGTCCACCGTAGCATTAGCCTATATATATATATATAGAAACTTGACCAATTTTTTATTTATCAATATCTGATTTTTTTAAAATTACAAATGTATTTATTTTAATTGTCCTTTAAACATAATTTAGTATATTGCATTAAGGGTTAAATATGTTTTTGGTCCCTATAGTTTCGCAGAATTTCGTTTTTAGTCCCTGAAGATTTTTTTCACACTTTTTAGTCCCTGAAATTTTTCCTGTAAGTGGTTTTAGTCCCTGCTTTTAATGAAACTCTTGTATACTTTCAAATTTTTGAATGATTTTTTGTATTCATGTTTATAATATTATAAGAACATCTCAGATAAAAATTTAGAATTTTTTAACATAAGATGGATTATTTATGAATTTTTATGTACAAAAATCTAAAAAATTCATATTTAATTCATCTCTTGTTAAAAAAAAAATTAAATTTTTGTAAGAGAGATTCATATAATGTATTAAACATGATCGCGGAAAAAAATTTATAATTTCGAATGATATGCACGAGTTGAATGAAAAGTAGGGACTAAAAACGCTAATTGAAAAAACTTCAGGGACTAAAAAGTGTGAAAAAAATCTTCAGAAACTAAAAACGAAATTCTGCGAAACTATAGGGACCAAAAACATATTTAACTCTTCCATTAATTATACTACTACACGTTTCTAGCAAATGTTAAATATATTTGTATTAAATGAAAATAAATAAAAAAAACGAATATTGTCATTTTACATTTGTATATACTATATACAGCAACTTGGGACCATACAAGAAAATACAACAACTTGAGAAAACGTACAACAACTTGGGAAAAAAACAAGAGAAAAAAAATGCGCTTACAGTGTAAAATTAATAAATTTACAGTATCAATCAATCACAATCATATTTTTCGCCAAGTCATATCACTTAATCTCACTTTTTTAATATGACATGGAATGTTGAGCCATTTTTATAGGTTGTAGATGTAAATTAATTTACACTGACGGTGGTGCTTGTCCATTAAACTTTAAAATCAAACGAAAATGATCGATCATTTACAATATATATAACACTCATGATGACCTAATTAAAACTGAGTAAGTAAAAAAAGAAGCAAATTTTTCCAAATACAACACAAAGAGAAAACACCCTTTCTCAAAAAAAAAGAAAAACACCCAACTTTCTCTCAAAACACACTTGTTTTAACAAACACGGAAAACAAACAACAGTAGTACATAATTACATATGTTTGATTACAAGGGAATTTTGATATAGGCTCTGTTTGGTAAAAATAGCGGTTAGCTAATAACTTAGCTTATAGCTTATAGCTGATAAACTAATTGAAGTGTTTGGTAAAATTAGCAGTTCAATATCTTATAGATGTAAAATGACATAAAAAGACATTTTTAATTAATATCAAAATAATATTTAACTTGAAATTAAAAATTAAATTTACTAATATAATATATTTTTATCTTATTAAAATAATTTTTAATTCGTTGGAATTTTTTTTCTAAAATCATGGTTTTTTCTAAAAACTAATAGTAAAATCTTGCATCTATATTATTGTTTTTTTTTGGTACAAAACAACAATAATAATAATAATAATAAGGGCATAATTATAATTAAAAATTGAGTTGGTACAAAACAATAATAATAATAAGGACATATTATAATTGAAACATTTTGCAACGTAAATTTGTTTTTCCGAAGGTCTGCAATGTAAAAACTCAATTATTCATTTTTATTTTTAAAATTGTTACAAGAGTATTAATCAATAATCATGCTCTTAAAAAAATTGGGATTGTTTGTATTAACGTAAATAAGGGATGCTTTATTAAAAGTATAAATTTATTTGAAATTAAAATAAATTATAAAGGGTAAAATTGGAGTTTAGGTAAAATAATAAGGGTAAAAGTGGAAGAAACAATAAAAAGCTATAAGCTATAAGCTAATTGAAATAGCATCTGGAAAATAAGCTATAAGCTCATAACAAAATGACTGTTACCAAACAGAGCTTTTAACTTATAAGCTAAAAGTTATAAGCTATAAGCTCGTTTTGAAGCCTTACCAAACAAAGTCATAATAAAACTTTAACAATTTGTTTCCCTCTCAATATAACAATTCAAAATTAATAAACTCTAAGAGTTTAGGAAACTTTTATCTGATATAAAAATTTATGCCGGAAAGTTTTTAAGAGTTATGTGAAAGTTTGTACAAAAAATTGTTATGAAAAAGTTAATGAAAGTGATAAGTCATTTTTGAGAAAATTCTAATAGAAATTTATATAGATTATGACACCTCTTAGAGAATAAAATGACAATGATTTGAAAAGGTATAATAATGATATAAATCTTCTATCAAATAATGAATTTTGTAAAATTTGTATTCGTTAAAGTGTTATTATGCGGTGTAACATTATTCAAATGTTACATCGGTGTAATTTGATACTCCCCTTATATGCATTGAAACGATGATCTAATTAAAGATAGCCAAGTCATTATAAATAAAAAAATTAAAGATGGCCAAGTCAAAAAATCCTTTTATATATCAAGCATAACTATAAAACTTAGGATTGACTTTTTTTTCTTAACTATAGTTAGAATTGACAGATAAATTAACGTGCATTTTTTTTTTCCATAAAAAATTAACGTGCGTTTTGACTAAGCAACAAAACGGGTAACCAATCAAGAAATTAGGGTGACTGATACCCTGTTGACAATGAATTTGGTGTAGGATGTATCCATGAATGATCCATATATTTGTTTGTAATTCTTCTTTATATTAATCTCCATTGTGATATTTTTTGCTTGCTGTTAAAGCATAAATAAATGAGAAGGGATAGAACAGGTTTTTGAGCATCATATTACTTCTTTAGATTACTACTACTACTAGACACTCCCTCCCGCCTCTTTTTTAAACAAAAATAATCATTTACACACGTACTAACAAATTTGTTATTTTTACTAAATTATCCCTTATAATATATTAAATTTGCATTGAGACTATGCAATTATGTTAAAAAGTAGAACAATTAATAGGGGTACTTTTGGAAGAATAACATTAAATAAAGTTGTTTTAAGTAACTTTTGCTTATATTTGAGGCCAAATTTTTTTATTAACTTTTGCTTATAAATAAAGCCGAAGGGAGTAAATGTGTTTAAGGAACATTGTCTTTTTGGTAATAGTTTCCTTATCTCGCGGTTAAACTCTATATTATTAGGCCCTTTTGATCATAAAGACAATGAAATTAATTCAAAACAAAGGGCTCCAATTTAGCATAAGTCTTCTAACATTTTTTTTTTTTTTTTGGAGTATTTTACGAAGTTTCGATCCTTAGCCAGTATACTATTATTTGAATTTTTTTTTCTTTCGAATTTTGATCCTATAAATTGTGCATCCAAGGCATAGTGATTATGATTCTATGAATGTATGACCATGAACATTTCTCACTTTAGGTGATAGATAGAGACGACCCGGATTGAATTGAATTGTATTTATAAAATGAAATTTATGCTTCAGATTCTTTCAATAATGCACGAACTAGTCAGTTTCTTACAAAGTCAAACAACATTCCTTTTAACTTTTATTTTCTTTATAAATAAAGTGTAGACTCATTTTAATCTATTACCATTTTTTATCACTCAATTTAGTCCTTAAAAAAATAAAATTCAAATTAGTTTATGACATTTTTATATCAAAAATAAATTAATCCCTCTAACAAAATTTGTCTATCAAAAAATTGTGAGAGACCAAAATAATTCTTCACTCATATAAATACATCAATTTTCATTTTTAGTTTCTACAATAAATTTGTTAAACTTTCGTCTCACACATACTTTTCGTTATCAATTTTAGTTCTCTGTTTTTAATATTTTTTTGATCTAGGCGAATCTTCAGAGAGTTGATCCTACTAGGCAGATTTTGGGAATGTGCCTGATGCCACTTTTTCAATTCATTCCTTGTCTCGTTTGAATGCCAACATCAGTTGGCAGCAGTCTCGCTCCCTTTGGCTAAAGGAGGGTGATGCAAATTTGAAATATTTCCACTCTATTATGGCTAGCCTGAGGAGAGTAAATGTTATTTCTTGAATCCAGGTGGAAGGTGTGACTTTGGAAGGAGTGCAACCTGTCAGGCAGGCTGTGTTTTCACACTTTGCTTCTCATTTTCAGGCGAGTGATGTGGAATGGCCTGGGGTGGAGAATCTCCAGTTCTTAACTTTGAGCCCGGTTGAAGCGGGGTAGTTTGACCAAACCTTTTTCAGTAGAGGAGGTTAAGGCAGTTGTTTGTGATTGAGACATTTATAAGAGCTCGGGTTCGGACGGGATCAACTTTGGTTTCATTAAGGATTTATGGCCGGAGTTGCAGGCAGGGACGGAACCAGAAGTTTTGAGTAGTGGGGTCACTATAAAATTGTATCGTTAAGTAAATATAACATTTCATTTTCAAAAGTATAAAAATACATCATAATTGTTCTCTACGACCTTCCATATTATGGAAACATTGAATAATTTTCTCTTTTTCAACATCAAGGAAAATATCTCTATCAATATAAGTAACTAATTGAACAATTATTTAACCAGTCATCTAAGAAATAATTTCCAAGCTTGACAATCTAGTGCTAATAGTTCAACTGGGAAAAACTTTGAAGGATAAAATTGCATTAAACAAACCAATTTACCCTTATCAAATGCCTCGGACTTAAACAAGTTACACAAAGAAGTAACTCGATATTCACCTATATAAAACTATTATTCAACTCTTGAGTGAGTGTAGGCTATTATGAAATTTTTGGATTGAGTGAGTGTGGGCTATCATGAAATTTATCTACTAATTTATTTTTTATATAATGTAATATATATGTATAGTAGTAGTATTAGAAAAAATTCTACATCAAAGTGGGGGCACAAGCCCACACAATGACCTTCTTATGTCCGTCCCTGGTTGCAGGCCGACATCATGCGTTTTATAGTTGATTTTCACCGCAATGGTAAATTGACAAAGGGGTTCATTGCTCTTATCCCTAAGGTTGATAGTCCTCAACGTCTGAACGACTTTCGACCCATCTCTCTGGTAGGGAGCCTTTATAAAATTATGGCGAAGGTTTTAGCTAACAGGTTGTGTTTGGTGATCGATAGTGTGATCTCTGAGTCCCAGACTGCGTTTGTCAGTGATAGGCAGAATCATGACGGGATTCTAATAGCAAATGAGGTTGTGGATGAGGTGCGCAAGACCAAGAAGGAGTTGCTGTTATTTAAGGTGGACTTTGAGAAAGCCTATGATTCGGTAGACTGGGGTTATTTAGATGCGGTTATGGGGAGGATGACCTTTCCGATTTTATATAGGAAGTGGACTAAAGAATGCGTTTGCATGGCAACCGCGTCGGTTTTAATTAATGGTAGCCCAACAGACGAATTCCCTTTGGAAAGAGGCCTAATACAAGGGGACTCGCTTTCACCCTTTCTTTTTTTGCTAGCTGCAGAGGGGTTGAATGTTTTGATGCAAGCCATGATGGAGAACCATTTCTTTTCGGAGTATAATATATGGACGCAAAACCCGGTCTCAGTCTCATATCTTCAGTGTGCAAATGACACGTTACTTTTAGGAACAAAGAGCTGGTCGAATTTCCGGGCTCTGCGGGCAGTTCTGGTGCTGTGTTGAGACGATGTCGGGTCTGAAGGTGAATTTCAACAAAAGTATGTTGGTTGGAGTCAATATTTTCGAGTCTTGGTTGCAAGCAGCGGCGTCTGCTCTGCGTTGTAGAGTAGGAAATATTTCTTTCCTTTATCTAGGGCTTCCGATTGGTGGTGATCAGAGACGTCTGAGTTTTTGGAAAGCGGTGTTGACTCGTATTCGGAATAAATTTTATAAAATTTGTATTGTTAAAACATTATTAAGCGGTGTAACATTATTCAAATGTTACCCCGGTGTAATTTGATTCATCCCTTATATGCATTGACATGATGATCTAATTAAAGATAGCCAAGTCATTATAAATAAAAAATTAAAATGGCCAAGTCAAAAAAATCCTTTTATATATCAAGCACAACTATAAAACTGATAATTAGGATTGACTATTTTTTCTTAACTATAGTTAGAATTGACAGATAAATTAACGTGCATTTTGACCAAGCAACAAAACAACCAATCAAGTTATTTTGGTCAGCTGACGATGATTTTTTTTGAACAGCTGAAAATTAATAAACACTCCACCAAATCACAAGAAGTGATTGGAGAGGCAAAGTTACAACTTGGAAATGGTAACAGAAGTACAGAACAAGCAACAACAAAAAAAAAAGTGCACAAAAGTAAACCAAAAACACCAATCTTAGAAAGCAGCAAAAACCGGACATCAAGAGGAACAAAACAAGCCGCACAGCAAAAACAGCACCTCCAAAACCATACATAAGTTTTGTCCTTTTAAAAATGCAACAATTAGAGACAAAATTATAATAATTTTAATTGATTTAATCACAAAATTTGTCTCCATCATTGATTTTAGTCACAAAAATGCTATTTGATAGTCGATGTGAGACTTAGGCCGGCCGGCCTAGTACAGTGTTGGCTCATCTTTCACTTTCGGACTCTAGCTTCGAAAGCCTTCCTCACCTATAGCACCTGGCTTAACTTTAAGCCAATTCCGATGAACTTTCTTATCCTTACTCTAGACCCTTCACCTAGGAGTCATAATCTTCCGTACTTTCAGACTGTGGAAGGTAAAACATCTAAAATACATCTCCAAACACTTCTTCGGGGCATCAAATTCTCTGTTCATTTGAGGATGCCTTGTACTATAATCATAATCATATTTTTGTGCCACAAAATGGCTAGTACAAGTAAATTAAAATAGTAATGTAATAAGACAATGGTCAAATTGAATTATTCATTTGTATAACAACTCCTTTTCATTTGTAACATAAATGAAGGGTTAAGAAGATTCCTGAATAGAATTATGCCTAAGTGGAGTTCTTAAATTCATGTATGGCTTATCCTTACATTTAGAATATGGGAACCATGTTTCTTATAGAAGCATGAAAGCATTAGAATATAAGCATTGCAGTTATTTCATCTTTTTTGGAAATTGAATGTTTTGATCCCAAAGGTGAAGATGATTGCAAACAACACTGAGAAACAAGTCACAACAATTGCAACCATTCCTAGATTGCCATAGTCAAAACCAAAATAACTCCTCACAAATTCTTTAACACTTTCATCATTCTCAAGTGTGTCCATGCTGTCTCCATATTGGGAAGTCACTAATCCATTCAAGGTCCATGCAACAGGACAAATCCAATAGTACCACTTCCACCATATTGGTATTCTCTGTCATTGTTATCAATTTTCAAAGTTAGGTCTTTCTGATATATAGCTTAGTTAAAAGCTTATGTATAAATTATTGACAAACAGTTTAATTTGCAGCTTATAGTATAAGCTATTGTCTATTTTTAATCTATGAAGCACAAACACTGAACACGACATGGACATTGACACGTCGATGCTGATGATAATTTGAGAAAATGACATGATTCAGTGTAATTATAAGTGGTGTCATGTCGGTGTCTGACACTGATGCATGTGTGACACCGGACACGTCTAATAAGAGGATTGTCCGTGCTTCATAGATTTTTATAACAAAGGTAAAATAAAGTTAATTTTTTTTCCGTATAAGTTATAAGTTGTTTTCATAAACTATCTTTGAGAACTTATGAAAATAAGTCGAAAACAACTTTTGAACGTATCATAAGCTATTTTCATAAGTTCACCCAATCAGTTTCACAAGTGCTCATGTCAGTAGATAAGCTCCAGTAAGTCGATCAAAACAAGCCCATATGTATAACAGAAGATAAACAATTTCAAACCGTTTTCATATACGTTATAAGTCGTTTTCACAAGCTATCATGGAGAGCTAATGGAAATAAGTTGAAAACAACTTATTGACATGTCATAAGTTGTTTCAACAAGATTTCCCGAACAGTACTTTTTATCGATAGATAAGTGGTGTTAAGGAAGGTAACTCACAGATAAGGGAATGATGAAGCCTGAGAAAAGGCACCAAATTGCATAGAATGAGGTTGACAATATGGCAGCAACATGTGGATTTGGAGTTATGGCCATTGTCATCATACCATAGTAGGTATAGTATAAGAAACTAAAGTATGTGAAGAAGAGATTCCACAAAAGTTTTGATGCTGTCCTCTCAAATCCCATCATGACATATACTATGATACCATATACAAGAGCTTGAACCAAGATATGAGGAAGCTCTATAATAACCTGCAATTCATAATAAAAAATTGTTCAGTTCTACAGCTCAATCAAATCTCTTATTGTTTGTCTATTATTTATTGACTGTCCATGTTTCGCATGTCTCATATTTACTGATAAATGAGTGGACGCTTGAACGTAGTAGAATAAATTATTTAAACACATCATGTGCATTGTAGCCCTAAGCATTGCATAATAGAAAAACTACGATAGCCACTCTTGTCTGAGACGTAGGCACAATTGGTCAAACTCTATAATCAATCGTTGTGTTCTAATACCTGCGCAAGAGCATATGGCAAAGCTGAATACATTCCTGCAGCTCTTTCTCTATAGAAAACTGTTCTCTCAATTGCTACTATTGGTTGCACCGAGGCACCGTTTACAACTCCTATGAAGGTAACGGCAGCATACATCGATCCCATTGCATTGAATAAATCTTGTTCCTTTCTCCTGTGATTAATTAGCAATGATTTAACAACTTGGTAAGGATTTGTTTTGAATTTCATTTTTCATGCTTTATTTATTGTGTCAATGTAATAATGTTTCCATTTCTGTATACCTTTTCGAGCCAACATCCCAAAAAATCAGGCCGAACAATAAACCCGTCATGATAGTAAATAGGAGTCTAACTGCTGTATATGATGTATTCCGCCAATATGATAAATGTTGTTTCCATAGACAAGCTATACATTGTGCTACAAAAGTTTGTGAATACTGAGCATTGAAGTATAGATCCTCTGAATCTTGAGAAGAAACACTAAGCTGCTGAATCAATTGTTTATTTCTCCTGAAAAAATGGAAAGTACTATAATATCAATATCTTTCAGCGATACTCCGTCAAAATCATAAATCTCAGAGAGAAATTTTTAGAACAGAAGCTCCGGTTCAAAAGAATGAATATACAAAAAACTCGAGTTTTTACTAGGAGTCTAACCGGAGTAGTTCTGAGTTTTTGTACACATCAGTGAAGTTGACCTTCAGATTTGCCTCTTTTGCTGCTGATGTAACTTCCAACATCCATGTTGCAGGATTATAACCATCTTTGATCATAGGAACTCCTTCAATAGCCTATAGTATCCATGCACTAAATGAATATGATATGCTAATGCTACATAAGCTACCGATTAATATGCTCAATCTCATTTACATTTGACTCACCTCAAAGTACTGGATCAGATCAGAACCGTGGTCACCTATTGGACCGGCAAATATCTGCTCACCTCCCGATTTCAGAAGTAGAAGCTGAAAAAGTTGATATTTAAGAACTTAATTCTTCAATATGTACGTAGTACTAATTAAAAAAAAATAGTGATTGAGAATTCTTACCTCATCGAAGGAATCAAATATATCTATACTCGGCTGATGGATGGTGCAAACCACAGTACGTCCTGTGTCCACGGTATTCCTTACTGTTCTCATTACAATTGCAGCTGCTCTAGCATCAAGGCCAGATGTCGGCTCATCCATGAATATTATCGATGGATTTGCTACAAGTTCAACTGCAATTGTAAGCCTTTTGCGTTGCTCGGTTGAAAGTCCATTCTCTCCTGGCAATCCAACAAGTGCTTCTCTTAATGAGTTAAGCTCTACAAGCTCCATAACTTCCTCAATGAACATCTGCATCTCATAAATTTGAGTTCAAGTTAATGATTACTAATACTAATTAGTTTCTATGTTCATAGTTTTGTGTTTCGTGCCTCTAATTTGAAAATAAAACAATTATACCTTTCTAGTTTTCCGATCAACTTCAGGCGATAAACGAAGCCATGCGGAATATAGCAAAGATTCATAAACTGTAACGTTAGGTGAGTGGATATCGGATTGTTCGCAGTATCCCGATATGCGAGCAAAGGTTTTTTGATTCTTTGGATAACCAGATATTGTGATGCTTCCTTCAATATATCCACTATTTTTTCTTCCGGCTAAAACATCCATTAGAGTAGTCTTTCCAGCACCACTTACACCCATAAGAGCTGTTAGTACTCCTGGTCTAAAAGCACCACTAACACCCTTCAAAAGTTCGAGCCGATCCTCGCAAACTCCTTGACTTTTCATTCCCTATATAATCAAGATAATAGACTTAATGTTAGGACAAAATATTGTTGATAAAGGAGCTTCTCGCTATGATCTCATAACGATAAAAATTAATTCAAATTATTATTATATCTTAAATATAAGTAAGGTACCTGTGGCATGTCAACAAAATATTTGATATCATCAAAAGTGAGGGATAGAGGTTGAAAAGGAAGAACCATGCCTTTTCTTCCAATACTTCTAGCTTTGTTTTCGTCAACTGCTTCGTCCATCTTTGTATCTGATTTTTCATCAAAATCCTTATGTTATTTCTTGAATACAGGAAATTTAGATTCAAATAGATTAATAACTATATGATGGAGCTAAAGGACTTGCCAGGTGAGCTCATTTGTGTTTGCGATTGAATGAACTCTTCAGCTGTTGAAGCATTTCGCTCTTGCAATTTCTCTTGGGATAAACCTGCTTGATCCTTTCTGAATGCTGCAAAGGCAACATATGCAATGATACAAAATTATTTGGTCGTTCGAGTGAATATCACAGCTCAAAATGAGAGACGAATTGTACTTACGACTGAGATAGTGCAGCGCCAAGGCGAAGAGAGAATTAAATAGAAAAACATAACCAATCAAAGCTCCAACTCCAATCCAATACCAATAAGCTTGTGGAAAAAATCCGCGAGATTTCAGTATAAATACTCCCAATGTTTCATTGGAATTAGTAGCAGTAACCTGCAACATTCAAGGAAATTTATCATCATATATAAAAATCTCATATCAAAGCTCATTGAATTTTCTCTCATATGATTTCTTAACCATTAAAAACAAAAGGAATTGATTCATTACGTTTCTCCAACTATGTCCAAGAAATTCATTCACAGCTATAGCATTTTGTCCATACATCAACGGCGACGACCAATAACCCCACAGAAACCATTTGTTCACATCATCTAATGCAAAAAAACAATGTTATCACAAGAAAGAACAGATATATCATAAGAAAAGTTTGTACATTAACTAAGTTTAGAGTTACATTACAATTTTCTTACCTCTTGAAATAACAAATCCTCCCAAAACAGTAACTGCAAGTAATGAAAATGTTCCAAATGTGTTTGCAACTACAATATCTCTTCCTAATGCTGCCATAAACCGAAATAGCGCAGATGCCATCTGATTAATACATAGGATTACCAGGTACTGTTTAAAAAACCTGCGAATGAGATTTCTCATTAGGTTAAAAAGATGAGTAATTAATAGGTTACTGAGGAATTTTTATTGAGTTTTATCTTACCTTTCAATATCTCGATCATAGCCAATGCCGTAGTAAGAGATGCATTCCCAAATGGCAACTTCTATGAGAGTTACTGGTATTTTGAGGATCCATGGTGGAAGAGAATAAGCCCACGAAGGATAGAAAAGAAGATCTCTTTGTTTGTAAAAGATAGGAAGTTTCATGATTGTCATATTTAGCTCTGATATTCCATTGAACATTGCTACTGTCACTGTGAAGAATAGTGCTCCCATGTAAGTTTCTGCATCCGTGATGGTAGAGTGGTGCATCGTTGGTCGTAGAAATAACATTGTTGTCAAGGTTGCTAAATATGTAAGCTGATAAGGATGAAAGAAGAATTTCTTAATAATAAAAAATACAGATAAAAATACGAAAAAAATTACGACAAAACTGCACCAGTGGTCCTTTACTCGGAAAAGATTTTGAGACATGGAATATTATGTTACTCACTTGTGTGGCTTTGAATATGTAGACAAACGAATTTCGCTTCATAAGCAAAAATTCTCTGCTAGCACAAGCCCTTAGTAACTCCTTCTTGTTAATACCATATTTCTTTGTGATCAAGGCATTTGAATGAAACTTAGTCTTGTCAAACGGATTGGCCATCTCTTCTCCAAGCTGTTGACCTACATGAAATAATTCGAAGGCTCGAGCAAAATCCTTGACAGTGACAAAGTTATAAGGTTCATCATTGCGCGCCCAATATTGCCATTGGTCTTTTCTTGATGTCACCTATTGGATAACATTAGAACAAAATTAACTGAACATTAATAAAATAAGAAAAATATTTTTCAAAGGAAGACTAAGTGTATGACATTCATACTTCTTGTAAGAAATCAGCAACGCCTTTTCTTTCAGGACACTTGAAACCGATCGATTCGAAAAACTCAAGTACATTTTCTCGTGGTCCTTGATACACAATTTGCCCATCTGTGAGAAGTATAATATCATCAAATAGTTCATAAGTTTCTGGTGCTGGTTGTAGCAGAGACACAAGTGCAGTTCCATTAAGAATATGTATGGATTGCTTGATTGAGTTGATTATCTGAAAAGTTGTCGAACTGTCCAAACCGTTTGATATTTCATCCATGAACAACACCTTAATAGGTCCAACCAGCATCTCACCTTCACCAAAAATTATTAATCAATAAACCTCATTATAAGTTTCAAATTAAAGTCTTAAGTGTCTTTCTCATGTTTTTATTGTCAAATCGAATTTACCTGTAGTAAGTCGCTTTTTCTCCCCTCCTGAGATACCTCTTATCATTTGGTCTCCTACCATTATGTCAGCACAAACTTCAAGTCCTAAAATCTGCAGAAAAAATCACAAAGGAGTATATTAAAACATTTTCTTGTTTCACAAGTCAACATATCGATGAATTTGGACTTTTACCTTAAGAATGTAGTCAATGACCACACTGTTCTGCTGGCCTTGTATTGCTGCTTCCTACATATTTTCGAGTGAATTACAAGTTATTAAATAACGAAGCTTCCTCAAAAATAAGGATTCAAAACATAGTTTTAAACTTTAATAACTCTCACTTTCATATAGGCATCAATATCAGGATCTGGTTCAACATTTGATTCCTTCTCTCTTCTCAGTAGTTCAGTCAACATTTCTGCATAGTGATGAAAATCAAAACTCTGATCAAGTTCTATTTAGAAGATTTATTTAAAAGATTTTTTTTCTTTTCTCTTTCGTTACCGTAATTTTGTCCAACTCCTTGACATCTTGCTGAGAAAGCTAGTGTTTCTCTTACAGTCATTTCTCCAATGTGATTATCATATTGACTTACATAAGCAGATGTTCTTTGTGGCACAAACTCTTCTAGTCCTTCTCCATTGTATGTTACTCTCCCAGATTGCTGAAATTTCATCACCAATCAAATTATTTATTATCTTGTAAATTCAAATTACGAAATAGTATTGTCAAGTGTCTACAGAAATGGATTCCCTAAATGCACCATACAGTTTTCAATCTCGGCTGATTTTGTCAATGAGTACTCTAAACCTCCGATATCAAATCAATTTCCGAGATTGTTTACAGGTGTAAACGCATGCTTATCTTACACAATTTTGCATCTCAGTCGTTAATTGTAGATCAGGCGGCTGAGATTACACGGTTAGTAAATTAATTATAAACGATCACAGCGACACTTAAATTAATTTCCTTACCTTCAAATCTTTGCCAAGTCTTCCAGCCAAGGCCAAAAGCAAAGTGGTCTTTCCAGAACCAGGTGGCCCTAAAAGCAATGTCATCCTACAAAAACATCAAAATCTGAACAATTAAATATGGATATTTATTGTAATATTCTAAAAAATAAACACAAAATGAAAAACAAAAATTATATTTAATTCACCTTTTAGGCTTTATGATTCCACTAACATTCTGAAGTATATGCAACTGTTTCTTTGGACTTGGAATTATATGAAGATTATTTAAACATCCCTTAACAAACAAAAGAAAAAACAAAACAGCACAGAATGAATAATCAGATACAATAATCCAATGATTAAGGTAGAAACATTATGTTCAATATTGAATTACCTCAATGACATTCACAAAGAAGTTAAGTAATGTAGGCAATGCTCTACTTCCAACAAAAACTTGTGCTTCCACATTTATATCCTTAAATCTTACTTCAATTGTTGGAAGTTCAAGTCCAACTCTGTGCAAGATTTAGTTTAAAAAAAACAGTATAAGAACAAGATGTTTCAATCAAATCTTCAAAAGTCAATGCTTCAGAAATAGGATCTTGATTTACAAAAAGACTAAACATTATAATCTTTTTTATGTGATTCTCAAATATGTTACATATAAGGCTCAGTTCACAAAGAATCTTGTAAAAAATCTTCGCTTTTTTTGCATACAAAAAAGTTTAGGCGAGTTAGTCCTCAACAACTCACGAGAAGCACATGTCTCAGGGTTTTTCTCTTCCTCCTCCCACGGTTCTCTTATCCCCTTAAAATTCCACTTTTGCCCTTGAGGATAAAGTTCGGAAGGTAGATTCCGAACTAAAAAACCATGTATTAGTGTGTTTTAATGAGAGAAACATGGTTTTTTTAGTTCGGAATCTACGTCCGAACTTTATTGCCAAGGGTAAAAACGAAATTTCAGGGGGAATAAGAGAACCATGGGGGAGGAAGAGAAACATTCCATGTCTCACCTCATGCGGACTTACAAATGTACTTGCACATTATCCAACAACAATATTTGTACATCAACAATGAGTTTCTAACGAAATGAAACAATTTAATTTTTCTAAACATTGTCAGTTCAGTGGTAAGATATTGACCTCGTAAGTTATAAAAAACAATCCATAAACATGTATGATCTTATAAGGATACATAATCTTATTTAAGCAAGAACTAATCATCAAATTTTATACCTGTCCATTCTTTCCTTAAGTTTCAACAAGAACTTCTCATTATCTTCTTCAGCTATTTTCACAAGTCTTTCTAACAAAGCCTTTTTTTCTGTCAATTCAAGCTGCATAATGTCAACATCTTTTCCTTCTTTTTCAGTCTCTACACTTTTTCTATAGCATGCATTTGTAAGGATTCTCTTCATTGCAACACACTTAAGAGCTTCTTCATCATCTTCACGTTCAGATTTTGAGAAAACATTCATGCAATGGTTCTTCCATGTTTTACTGTCACTATTCTCCATTTATCTCATACATACAAATTATTACAAAGTATATGGTATTTTTTCATGCTTGTAGTATTTATATAGGGGGATTAATAATAAGAGTTGAAAATATTTGGATTAATTAAATGGATAAAGTGAGATAAAGACAGATAATAGAATTTAGGTGCACTAAAAACTATGTTAGTGTGAAACATGTGAAATATGGTAAAGGAAACTAAGAGCATCTTCCATTGTTATCTCTTATTGTTGTGCCACGTCATATTTTAATCCAATTTTACTCATTTTAAGGGACTTGTTTATGCTACATCATACTCCTTATGGTCCTATAAGTTATAAGAAATAAAAGACTAAATCACATAGACTATAGTACATTCAATATTGGAGTTGGTACTAACTTTTTTACCACAATACCCTTAGCATATATTCATCCGTTCCTTTTTATTTGTTGTTTTAGAAAAAAATATTTGTTTCAAATTATTTGTCGTTTTGATAGTTGATGGTCATATTTTGTCTATTATACTTTCCTTCCTATTTTTTTTTATTGACTAAATTTTATATAATTTTTTTATTGTATCTTTTTTTTACTAAACTTTCTCATATAATCTTTTTATTGTTTTTGTTTTGTTCATATATTTTTGTTTTGTTCCTATTTTTTTGTACATAATATATTCCAAAAAATAAAATAAAATTAAGGTATAATAGGAAGATAAGGTACAAAAATACAATTTTTTTAATTTGTAGTAAAATTTCTAAAACGACAAATAAAAAGGAACGGAAGGAGTATTTATTTAATGAAATAAAAAATAAACTTCTA
The DNA here is from genome assembly GCA_951799995.1 of Trifolium subterraneum. Taxonomy (NCBI): domain Eukaryota; kingdom Viridiplantae; phylum Streptophyta; class Magnoliopsida; order Fabales; family Fabaceae; genus Trifolium; species Trifolium subterraneum. The sequence continues at coordinate 54,233,232 of OX637463.1, forward strand.
GAAAAATTAACATAGTATTATGTTTCTTCTCTTTAAGGACAACAAATATAGCATTCCTGTAAAATTGATCGGGACTGAAATTGAGTCGATGGTAAACTGATTTGTGTTTGGACACATTCATGTAAAAGTAAACAAACAATAAATTTGAGTGTAAAACTTAATTTTAGAATCAGAAACTATAAATTGTAGCTTCAAGTAAGGTGGTCAGATCTGGTTTTGTGGGGAATAGGTGCGTCTTTGTCGTTGTTGTTGGTTCTATCGTTACTTTGTTTCAGTTTTGATTAAATTCGATTATGGACTTTGTTGTTTTGCTCGAAAGAAACTATGGCTTCACATTCTGGATGTTTTTTTGCGTTTTTAATCGACTGAAGACAATTTATTGTTGTCATGTTTCATATATGTTTGTCTGGCGTGCTTTGATATTGGATTAACTTTTCGCCCCCGATTTTCGTATATGTTTTTTATTAAATCTACTTTTATTTCTTTTGCTTAAAAAAATAGAGAGAAAATCAATTATACTTAAAAATTAATGTCAAAATTAATTCTATACTTCTAAAATCAATTTTAGCCCCTATTGAAACAAATATACACTTTAACTTTTATGAAAATGGAACCAAATTGACAAACTCCAGTAAAGTAAGGGATGAAGTTTGCCATTTAAGAAAAACTATTTTTTACCGTTTAAGAATGCTTAGAAAAAAACGATTATTGTCAATATACATTTGTATATATAGTAATAATCCAATAAGAAACGCCAAATTTAAAATGATTAACTTGCTAACTCGTCACAACAAAATGAAAATGATCGATCATTTTTTATTCATAATGTGTATTAATTTCAATAAACCAATCTATAATCTTGAAACATTTTTTTTGACGCAATAATATAATCTTGGAACATAAAAAAATAAAAACTCAAATTGACTTTATTGATCAGATAAAAAAAAGTGACAATGTTTTCAAAACACTAACATCAATTATTGCCCAATTTTTTGTTTGAATTTCAAAACATATATATTGTTTGGATTAGTTTATTTAGAGAAATTATTTTTTTATAAGTTACACTAACTTACTTGTATTTCAGGGGACTAATTAAGAAAGACAAAAAAATGGAATACACAAATTGCAAAACCATTTTACTATACTAGTATTAAGTTTGTTAACTAGTGTCGAAACACTAGTTAGCATTTTATTTTTTTAATTGTATAAGAAGACTTGGGAAAAAAAAAATTATTATTGTCCATTTACATTTGTATACACACTAATCTTACAATCATAAACACCAAATTTAAAAGTGAATAACTTGCTAGCTCGTCACAAAATGAAAATGATCCATCGTTTTTATTTACATTATGTACATCACTAATCTTGATTGTGTAAATTAAAAAAGTATTTGTGTATTATATATTATTGAAATTTATATTTATATAATATTTACCATTTGAAGGTTGACATTTGGCAAATTGTATACATCATTGGATGTGGAAACCTCTAGGATCAAAAAATGACACTTTGTCATATATTGTTGGAGGCTTACACTCAGTTTCGATCATAACTATGACACAAAATTTTAAATTTAATTTAATTGGATTTTAAATGCCACTTTTTCATTTCATTTGACAAAAATATGCATTTGTTGACATATGGAGATTTCTCGCTTACGTCGGATCGATCTATCGTTGCGTCATCATGTTAATTGTATACTATTTCTCAAATTATGTAAAAAAAAAAAAGCATATTCCCTCTTCTTTTTTCTTTTTTTATTGTTTAATGGAGTAGTACAAAATAATCCTATCACCATTCAATAAGATTTTAGTTTTTTTTTTTGTTGAAATGACTTATAGGATAGCGACGAGAGGAGTAAGTAGTAGCATATAGTATAAACCTTAATTATTTTTATCAGCCATTCTTATTTTAGTAAAAAAAAATTACACCAAAAATAAGAAGAATTCATAAAAGTAAGAAATTTGACCAATTAGAAATTGACTAACAATACATGAGAGTGATTATAATTTCTAAAGTGTTAAGATTATTCTCTTTTTTACAAAGAAATTTCTTACTAAATATCCTTTTCCTATTTTTATTGATAATAAGATTGAGCCACAACTTTTATGAGGAGGAAATCGTCTTCCGTGGATATCTTATTGGAGAAAATTCAGTATTGATATTCACCGTACTCTTCATTTTTTTGGTCATGATTAAACACTTGTAAAAAAAAAAAGAATGATTTGGATTTAATGGAAGAGAAATGTCAATGGAGACAATCTCCTTTCACTTTTATAGTTGAGATGCAAGTATATTTGGTCGAACTTTATCACCAAACGTCGAGTTTCATTGATTATTTATTATTATTTATAAAATTATCAAAATATCCTCGTCCACTATTTAAGTAGCCGACACTCAAATTTCACTCATAATTTAACATTTCTTTTGAGCCACAACCATGACACCAATTGCATATATTTTGAAACAATATGTGTGGGTGACAAGCTCTTTTTGTTGAAATGTGTTGATATTTCAAGCTTTCTAAAAATATCCATGGTAAGCTCTTTTGGGGAGAACTTTTACCCCCTTAATCACCTTGGATGTATACATTAATTAAAAAAAATAGTTCATATGCATAATTTACAAAATAAAAGTCTAAACAAAATTTTTATTTGTTTTAAATTACTTTCTATCTAAAAATAAATGTCAACCCTTCTGTTTATGAGGAAAACAAATCTGGTAAAAGATAGTTTAAATGTATAACTAATCTTTTCATTAATTCTTTTTTAGATAAGGGTAATTCTTTTGTTTTACAATTACATGCTAGGTGGTAGCATAATAAATAAATAAAATTCTAATAATAAAAACATTAATATTTTCCACATTTGTATGAATGCACTTTGTACTTCCTCATTCTTGAAGTGGATCTGAGTTGTGTGCAGTCGGGCAATAATAAATACAGTGCAGTTGGCCGCGTGCATTCCGACTGCACTGAATCCAGATCCTTCTTGAAGTACTTGCTAACTTTGATACTAAGAGGAACATGAAAACCTAGAATTTGCATTAAGAATGATTTATTTGTCAAAGAATGATATTTGAAGTAATTTCATCTTCTTTGGAAGTTGAATGCTTTGATGCCAAGTGTGAAAATAAATGCAAACAACACTGAGAAACCAGCCACAACAATTGCAACCACTCCTAAGAAGTCATGTTTAAATCCAAAGTAATTCCTCACAAATTCTTCAACCCTTTGACCATTCTCAAGTTTTTCCATGTTGTCTCCATATTGAGATGTCACCAATCCATTCAAGGTCCATGCAACAGGACATATCCAATAGTACCACTTCCACCATATTGGTATTCTCTGTCATCATAATCAATTTTCAAAGTTAGTTTGTTGCATTAAACAAAAGGTTCAGAATGTTACGCCGATGTGACATTATTTATGGACGTGACACCAAACTGTAGTAGTCGGTGTGACTTTTCTTAAAATAGAAAATGAATAACGCAAAAATAAGTCTTGCACACAAGGTTGAATGAGGATAATGATTAGGGTTTCTTTATTCAACCTCGGATGCACGAGATTATTTTTTCTTTTTTTCAAAAAATAAATAATTTTCGTGTTGGCTATGATAGTTTAGTTTCACGTCAATAAATAATGTCACATCAGTGTCAACTTATTTAGGGGGGACTATCAAGTTACAAACATGAACAATATAATGGGCCAAATCGCTTCGGAGACAATGCTTGAAAGCCAAAAATGTCAAGCAATAATTATGCAAAGATATGATATGAAGGTTGTGACTTACAGATAAGGGAATGACAAAGCCAGAGAAAAGGCTCCAAATTGCATAGAATGCACTAGACATTATGGCAGCAACATGTGGGTTGGGACTGATAGCCATGGTCATCATACCATAGAAACAATAGTACAAGAAAGTGAAGTACATGAAGAAAAGATACCAAAAGAATTTTGATGTTGTCCAATCCAATCCCATCATGGAATATACAATAATACCATAAATCAGTGTCTGAACCAAGATGTGGGGAAGCTCTATAATGACCTACAAATATAATACAATACTTAAGTTCAACTGTTATATCATACTTAATTAAGTTCGTGTTTGGCCTGACTTATTTTGAGACGAAATAAAAAGTTACTTTAAAATATTAAAGCAAAAAATAAGAACTTTAGAAATAAATTTATAGTAGTTTTTAAAAATATCATTTGGTATAACTTCTATTAAGGAGAGAAGAAGTAAAAAAAATAAGTCAGGCCAAACGAAGCCTAAGACTTTGTTTGTTACTTGTTAGTGAAGGATTCCCTGCGGTTAGGGAAAAAGCACACAGTCACGCAACCAAAGAATCTTAGACTACGAGTCATCTGATCTTCATTTGATGATTGTAATTCGCGACTGTGTGATTACATGACTGCGGAGAATCCAAATTATAAAAAAACTTTACCTGTGCTATTGCATAAGGCAAAGCAGAATACATTCCAGCAGCTCTTTCTCTATAAAAGACTGTTCTCTCAACAGCTATTACAGGCTGCACAGAGGCACCATTTTGTACTCCAATAAAGATAACAGAAGCATACATTGATCCCATTGCATTGAAAAGATCTTGTTCTTTTCTCCTTTTCAATCCAATGTTCCAAAATATGATTCCAAACAAGATAGCTATTAGTGTTGTAAATAATAGTCTAACTGCTGTATACGACGTGTTTCGCCAATATGATAAATGTTGTTTCCATAAGCAAGCTTTACATTGTGCCAACATAGTTTGTGTATATTGAGTATCAAAGTATAAATCCTTTGAATCTTGAGGAGGTATACTTAATTCCTGGATCAATTGTTTGTTTCTCCTAAAAACAATTATAAGTATCAATAACAAGTTGATGAAAGATATATTCTCATAACTCGAAAAATTTACGTTGTGTCAGGCTTGAGGTTACAAGGTCAAACTCTTACCAGTGAGCTGAAACCTCACGGAAAAAATGTAAGAGTTAGTACATAATACAATAAGGCATATAAGAAAGAATTCTAACCGGTATAGTTCCGAGTTTCTGTATACATTAGTGAAGTTGACCTTAAGATTTGCTTCTGTTCCTGCTGATGTAACTTCTAACATCCATGTTGCAGGATTATAACCATCTTTGATTTTAGGAACTCCTTCAACAGCCTATAGTATTAATGAACTGAGTGAATATGCTAACACTAATGATACTAATTAATATGCTCAAACTATTTTACATTCGACTCACCTCAAAATAATGAATCAATTGAGAACAGTGGCGGCCTAATGGACCGGCATATATTTGTTCACCTCCCAATTTCATAAGTAGAAGCTGAAAAAGTTGAGATTCAAGTACTTAATGAACTCTTTAGTAAAAAAAAAAAAGCACTTAATTAACTCTACAAGATTCTAACTTAATGGTAGTAAGATTTGTTACCCGATTTCAGAAGTAGAAGCTGAAAAAGTTGATATTTAACAACTTAATTCTTCAATATGTAGTACTAATTAAAACAAAACAGTGATCGAGAATTCTTACCTCATCGAAGGCATCAAATATATCTATACTCGGCTGATGGATGGTGCAAACCACAGTACGTCCTGTGTCCACGGTGTTCCTTACCGTTCTCATTACAATTGCAGCTGCTCTAGCATCAAGGCCAGAGGTTGGCTCATCCATGAATATTATCGATGGATTCGCTACAAGTTCAACTGCAATTGTAAGTCTCTTACGTTGTTCGGTTGAAAGTCCATTCTCGCCTGGCAATCCAACAAGTGCTTCTCTTAATGAGTTAAGCTCTACAAGCTCCATAACTTCCTCAATAAACATCTGCGTCTCATAAAATTGATTTCAAGTTAATAATCTATTATATCTAAATGCCTTTATTTTAGAAAGTAGAAAATTGTACATTTCTCGTAGCTTTATCAACTTCAGGTGGCAACCGAAGCCATGCTGAATATAGCAAAGATTCATAAACTGTAACATTGGGTGAGTGAATATCAAATTGTTCACAATATCCCGATACGCGAGCAAATGTTTTTTGATTCTTTGGATAACCAGATATTGTGATGTTTCCATCGATATATCCACCAGTTTTTCTTCCGGCTAAAACATCCATTAGAGTAGTCTTTCCAGCACCACTTACACCCATAAGAGCTGTTAGAACTCCAGGCCTAAATGCACCACTAATACCCTTCAAAAGTTCAAGACGGTCCTCGAAAACTCCTTGACTTTTCATTTCCTACAATCATTATAACAGTCAAACTTAAACAAACTGGTATTTTCTGTGATCCGGGGGTGATAATATTGATTCATTAATATGCAAATCAAAAGGCTAAATGCGATTGTGAAATTTAACATCTTAGAAGTATGGAAAGTACCTGAGGCATGTCTACAGCATATCTGATTTCATCGAAAGTGATGGATAGAGGTTGAAAAGGAAGAACCATGCCTCTCCTTCCACTTATACTAGCTTTATCCTTACCAACTCTTGCAGAAAAAGATCTGGATTGTATAAGTTCTTCTTCTACAATCTTTGTTTCTGTTTTGTCATCACAGTTGATATGTTACGGCTTGAATAGCAAACTTCAAGCTGGAAAACAATGAATCTCATAAGTCATAACATGAGTTCAAGAACAGACCTGAAATTCTCTTTCGATTCGGTAACTGAGTAAACTCTTCAGCTGTTGAAGAATCTCTCTCCAGCAATTTCTCCTCGGATAGCCTTGCTTGATCCTTTCTGAATGCTGCAGATGCAAAAACAAAACAAAAAAATGTTCGGAAAATAGGTTCAAGTAAAGTTCAAAAGCTCGAAAAAAGATATGAAAGGCGGTACTCACGACTGAGATATTGTAAAGCCAATGTGAACAAGAAGTTAAATAGAAAAACATAACCAATCAATGCTCCTACACCAATCCAATACCAGTAAGCTTGTGGGAAAAAGCCGCGAGTTTTCATTACCAAAACTCCTAATGTTTCACTGGAATTTTGATTAACCTGCATCATTCAATAACATTAATCATAAATATATATTTCTAAATATTTTTTTTTTCTCTTATACTTTATTATTAGAAACAAAGGGTTATTCATTACCTTTCTCCAACTATGTCCAAGAAATTCATTCACAGCTATAGCATTCTGTCCATACATCAATGGTGAGGACCAGTAACCCCACAGAAACCATTTGTGCACATCCTCTGATGCAAGAGAACATATTTAACATAAAGAGATTCATTGCTTCTATAAACCCCTAGTTTCGTCCCTGACGTTTGTTTTATCTATCTCATTAGTCTCTAATGTCTTGTCAAATTCGTTTTGTTAGTCCTTAACGTTTTGTCAATATTTGACCGCAAGGACTAATGAGATGGGTGTGTGACAAAACATTAGAGACTACTTGTTACGTTTATTTACTTGAAGGGCAAGTAATAGAAATTGTTTAAGTTTAGAGACAAAATTGGTGGATTACTCGATTGATTGCATCAATTAAATTACGATTTTGTACCTCTTGAAATCACGAATCCTCCCAAAACCAGAACTACTAGTAATGCAAATGATCCAACAGTGCTTGCAACTACAACATCCCTTCCTAAGGCTGCCATCAACCGAAATAGTGAAGATGCCATTTGGTTAATGCAAAAGATTATCAAGTACTGTTTCAAAAGCCTGCCAATAAAACATCTCATTAGATTTCGTAACTATATTTAGTGGCGAGAGAATTGTAGACATTATATCAATTGATGATTTCTGATGTGGTCATTTCTTGCCTTACAAAATTTGGATCATAGCCGATGGCATAGTATGTAATGGCTTCCCAAATGAAAACTTCTATGAGAGTTATTGGTATTTTGAGGATCCATGGTGGAAGAGAATAAGCCCATGGAGGATAGAAAAGAAGGTCCCTTTGCTTGTAAAAGACAGGAAGTTTCATGATAGACATATTTAGCTCTGATATTCCATTGAACATTGCTACTGTCACTGTGAAGAATAGTGCTCCCATGTATGTTCCTCCATCTTCCACAGTATTCTTATGCATCTTTGTTCTTAGAAACAATGTTGTTGTCATGATAGCTAAATAAATAAGCTGAAAAAGAGAAGCAAGAAATTCATAAAAAATAAAAAAAAAATATAGAAAAAATAAGATTAATAACAAATTTTGTGCATGCCATTCATTTCAAATCAATCGAGTTCAAACTCTGAGGTATAGAACAATCTTTGGTCAGACTTTACTTAACTCGTGGACGAACTCCGGATTACCAGAGACACTTTCCCCAAGAAACTGGAGGGTTAAGACTTAAAAATTGATAAAAGTGAAAATGTTACGAGCTTGCATTAGTTCTTGAATGTTACTCACTTGAGTGACTTTGAATATATGGACAAACGAATTTCGCTTCATAAGCAAAAATTCTCTGCTAGCACAAGCCTTCAAAAGCTCCTTCTTGTTAACACCATATTTCTTTGTGGTCAAGATATTTACATGGCCTTTAGACTTGTCAAAAGGATTGGCTAGCTCATCTCCAAGTTTTTGACCAATGTGAAATAACTGAAAGGCTTCAGCAAAATCCTTGACAGTAACAAAACTATAAGGTTTATCTCTATTTGCCCAATATTGCCATTGATCTTTCCTTGATGTCACCTATTGCATATCATTGGAACAAAATTAACTTCACATTCAATAAAAGAAAGTAGGCTAAATTGCATGGCTTACCACATATGCTGACGTGGCATATGAGTCATTGTCCACGTGGCAAGACATGCTTGCGTGACATGTGAGTCACTTGCCACATGTACGTCGACTTGGTCAGGGGGCAAAATCGCAAGTTTGTGAAAGTTAGGGGCCAAAAGTGTAATTTAGCCAAGAAAGTAAATAAGTTCTAAAACGACTTAAAGTGAATTAATCAAATTCATACTTCTTGTAAGAAATCAGCAACTCCTTTTCTTTCGGGACACTTGAAACCAACCGATTCAAAAAACTCCAGTACATTTTCTCTTGGTCCTTGATACACAATTTGTCCATCCGTGAGAAGTATTATATCATCAAATAGTTCATAAGTTTCTGGTGCTGGTTGTAGCAAAGACACAAGTGCAGTTCCATTCAGAATATGGATTGATTGTCTGATTGAGCTGATTATTTGAAAAGTTGTTGAACTGTCCAAACCAGTTGATATTTCATCCATGAATAACACCTTTATAGGTCCAACCAGCATCTCACCTATTTTTCACCATAAAAATCATAATCAAATCAACCCCCTTATAAGTTTCAATTTTATGTTTTAAGTTATTTAATCATGCTGCTTTTGAAAAATGAAATACCTGTTGTTACTCTCTTTTTCTGTCCTCCTGAGATACCTCTTATCATTTCATCTCCTACCATAATGTCAGCACAGATTTCAAGTCCTAAAATCTGTAACATTTTCAGAAGATAAAATCATGAAAAAAGTCCTACATAGCTTTACAAGTTATCTATCTATATAAGTGTTACCAAATAGCGGATATAGCACAATAGCGTAGCAGAATTTAAACAAATCGTTATTGTTCCGTGATACACTATTTTGTACAAAAAGTGCTGTGAAATAGCAGCTACAACGACAGTGATCTATATTCCCTTTATTTGATGAATCTAGACTATTACCTTGAGAATATAGTCAGTTACGACGCTCGTGTGTTGTCCTTCTAGTGCTGCTGCCTACATAGTTTTGAATGAATCACATGAATCCTTACAATGTGAAGTGTTTATCATTTCAAACATAAATTTCAAAGACTCGTTTCTCACCTTCATATAGGCATCAATATCAGGATCTGGTTTAATCTTTGCTTCTTTCTCTTTTCTAAGTAGTTCAGTCAACATATCTACAAAATAGCGAAATTCAAAACCCTGATTAAGATTACTGAAGAAGGTGAAATCTTAACCAAAAGTGATTTTTTCTTTTATTTCTAACCATAATTATGTCCAACCCCTTGACATCTTGCAGAGAAAGCAAGTGTTTCTCTGACAGTCATTTCTCCAATGTGATTATCATATTGACTTATATAAGCTGATGTTCTTTGTGGAACAAACTCTTCTAGTCCTTCTCCATTGTAAGTTACTTTCCCAGATTTCTGAAGTTTCATCACCAATCAAATTAGTCACTATAATTAAAATGAGCGAATAGCTAAATCAGTTATCGAAATTGTAAGCATCCATCAAAATAGTCCCTTAACTTTTCGAATTAGAAAATACATCTCAAAGTTTTAAACGTAAGTCGTAATGATACCGTTTGTGCTGATCTCACATCATTGGCACCACACTATGGACTAATTTCCCTTTGAAATCTAGGTCATCTCGGGGAAAATTTTGTCACTAATTCTAATTGTGCGAAACCGATTATTGGCAAATTAGTCCATGAGAGACATAAATTTCATAGAAAAATTAGTATTGGTTGGTGGTTGATGTGACATTAATATGCAGTTAACGTGTCACATCATAGTCTCTAATTGTAAAAAAATTTAGAGAGACTATTTTACCCGGCACTTTACAATGTTACTGTTGTATTAGCCAATTCACAAAAACCAAAAGACAATTTTGCCTATTCACTCTAATTAAAATATTATTCCTCCAGAAAATTTCCTCCATAGCACTTATGACACATAAATTTTGATTCCTTACTTTCAAATCTGTGGCAAGTTTTCCAGCCAAGGCCAAAAGCAAAGTGGTCTTTCCAGAGCCTGGTGGCCCCAAAAGTAATGTCATTCTGTCAAAAGTTCAACATCAAATCAAGAACAATATCTAGCTGGAAGGTCTAAAACAACAAAGAAAAAATAACAAAAGATAAAGATAAGTCTTAAACATACCTTTGAGGCTTTATGATTCCATTAACATTTTGAAGAATATGTAATGGTTTCTTTGGACTTGGAACAATATGAAGATAATTTAAGAATCCCTTAAAGATAAAGATATATATCATTTAATAAAAATCATAATCAGAGATAAATAAATCCAAGAAAAGTGGCTTGTTGAATAATCACCTCTAAGACATTAACAAAGAAGTTAAGCAATGAAGGTAAAGCTCTTCCTCCAACATAAACTTGTGCTTCAACATTAATATGCTCAAATCTTACCTCAACTGTTGGAATATCAAGTCCAACTCTGTACATTTAATTTAACAAAAAAAAATAATCATAATTCTTAGGCATCAAAAATCATCAAAACAGTTTCAAATCTACCAAACTTTCCAAAAAAATTATCCAAAAGTTCATCTCACAAATGACTTGTTAAAACCAATTAATTGAAACATAAAAATTTATACTTTCAAACACAACATAATGATACTTAAGCATCAAATTCATGAACTGTTTTTTGTAGAGTGATAAACAAGGTTTTAAATTACAGTCCGCAACCGTGAATTAGACCAAAACATCGAGATATTTTATGTTTCTACAATCACGATCCCTTGCATTTGCTCGTGATTCTCCACCATATCAAGAATTTCAACACAACCGCAGTTGCAGTTCCATTTTAATTTCTTCCTTTAAAAAATAGAAACTGAAATTGCTGACCGTGACTGCAACAACAATTTAAAACTACGATAAACCGTGATAGATAAATAAATAAGACATTAATTCATACCTTTCCATTCTTTCCTTGAGTTTCAACAAAAACTTTTCATTATCTTCTTCAGCAATTTTCACAAGTCTTTCTAAAAGAACTTTTCTCTCAGTTAATCCAAGTTTCTTGATATCAACTTCTTGATTATTAAGTATACTTCTTCTAATCCTAAGATATGTAGGAAGTCTCTCAATAGAAGCCCATTTAAGTGCTTCTTCATCATCTTCACGTTCAGAAGTTGAGAAAACATCCATACTATTGTTCCTCCATAAGTTAGAACTGCTTGATCTTCTTAAACTATCAACTCTTGATACTTCATTGCTTTCCATTATTGCTCTATATATCTCTACTTGTACAGACTCAGAAACATGTTACTGCATGAAACCAAACTTTGATCAGCATTTTTTTTGTTCTTATAGTTCAAATGATTCGTTTTGTTGTATTCTCTCTCTAATGATAAAGGAGCTATATAGTTTGTTGGATATTTCAAAAAGCTATATTTTATTCTAACTTATTTATTTAATTTGATTTGGTAATTAATTTTGCTTACTTATCACTTAATCTTTGCCATTAGTTACCTGTTAAATAGTTTATATCCACATTTTTTTTTGTTGATGTACGTACCAAGCTAAGTATTAGTAGGACAAGATGTAGGCCATGCGAAACAGCTTCCGCAAATAAATAAATTTTTATGTATTATTATAATTTTTTTTAAGGTAGTTTACGAGAAATTAACCTATAAGATGCAATTCTTATTAGTGATAACTTATGAATTAACTTACACATTTATTTTTCAAGGTACTATTCTCCAATACTTTCATTTTACAAATTAAACGGACCCATTTTATTTTTTATTTTTTTCACATTTAAAGTGTGTGATTATTTTTTTATAATCAAACCAATTGAATTATGGAAAATAGCAAAATCATTGGGAATAATTTTTTAAAATTGATTTTTATATTTCAATCATCCAAAACAACATACTTTTCATAGATTGTTTTTATATGTCTCAATGCTTTTACACGTTATCTATGTTTGTCTACCTATTGTTTATTGCTATATTCTATTAACATACGAAATATGTGGGACACAAAAAGAAAATTCTCCCTTTTTAACCCACACTTTTTTTTACTATGTCACATAATAAGTTAATTTTAACCCACATGTTAAACTTGAGGTATTTAGGTAAAATAATAGGAGAAAACTAAAAGAAAGAAAAATATTATTGACAATGAACTAAAAAAATGTTTACATTATTTACATAATAAAACAGTACTACTACATTGGTATTTATAACCAAGTGAATAATTTTAAATCTAAACTAAATCCCTTAATGATAGGAAATAAAACAAACAAATCTAAAAATATATATATTATCAACGAATATAATATAAAACTTATGCATATCTTAAGAGATATTTTCTATTCCAACACCACACTTTATCTAAAAAATTGTTGAGTATACAAAGTAGATTCTCTTTCTCTTAACCAAATTATTTTTACTTGCACAACTTAACTTATTATGTGTGAGAAGAGTTTAATTGTTGTGCACTGTCGGTGTAAAGTTTTTTTGCACATACATCCAATGATGTGTTGTCACATCATTTAATGAATGTGACACATCATGTATTTTTAATTACCATACATGATGTGTCCATATATTATTTGACGCATGTGTAAAATAATTTTACACTGACGGTGCATATAAATTAAATTCGTGTGAGAATGGATATTTCTTTTTAGATAAAGAGGGAATGAATGAGTATTTAGTATAACATACGACAAGAAATAGAGAAAACGATTGCATAAATTAACTAACAAAATTAAATATTTCCTCCGGTCTCGAATACAAGCAACAAAAAAAAATTGATAGTCTCAAATATAAGCAAAATAGAGTTTTTTTTGAATTTTTGTTTATATACAAGCCTCTTGTAGAGGGAGTAGTGATTATTGGTTCAATTACAAACGACAACAAATTGATGGCATCAATCACTAAAGCATTGGCTAATGATGCACGAGGTTGAAGCATGCTACGAGGTAGGTGTTCTTTGTCACTACTATATAGAGAGAGCTCTTCCTTCTTTTCAAGGGTTGAAACAGATTTGATCTCATTCTAAAAAAATAACTAAAGTTTATACTCCTAGTTAATTTATATACATATTTTACAATTACCAATTGAGTTATAATTACATTGATATTTTTTATAAAAATTTAATGGTTAGACTTACATTTTAAATGTGAAAAAGTGAGAATTTAAGGTTTGTACTCCAATCTCTTTGATAATATTTCTAGCCGCTACCGACCAAACTACACATGCAAAATGGTGATTACTCTTTGGGAGAAATGTGAAATTATAAAAAAAAATTATGAAAACAGATGGAGTAATGAATAATCAAAGCACTACAATGTGAATATGTGAAATAAAATAAACAAAATTAAAGCACTACAAAATGATTGGGGAAGACAGATAAGACTGGCAATGTCAAATATTTCCTTATAAAAGCATATTGATAATATGGGATACAAAAGTTGTCGTTGGAGAATGACCAACCAATAGAACAAAAAATAAAGTTTATAATTTATTTTTATTATTTTTATATATATACCATCAAAAAGGAAGAGAAAACTAACGTGGAAAAAGTGAGTCCAAAAAGTAAGTGGAAAAAGAAGTCCAAAAAGTAAGGTGGAAAATGACAATTAAAATGAGTGTTTAATTACATTTTTTACTAATATTTGACTATCATAAAATCGGATAAAAAAATCTCCATAAATTATAGCTCAATATGTAATTTTGATATCTATAATCATCTTTTGACATACGTCATTGTATTGAACACCTATTGTTCAATGAAATGTTTTAAGTTTATTTTCTTCAAAAAGAAAACCATCTCTAAATAAAATTAAACCATGAGACCCTAATTCTTTCCCTTCTTTCTCTCTGTTGCCGGTAGTAATACAATTTTTAATTTCTTCTTGGTTTATCAATTAGAGAGGGGTGGTTTAGGATAATTTTGATCCGGAATCACCCCTCTTGATTTTTTTTATTTTTTTTATTTAAATAAGTGATATTCACATATTTTTTAGTTTTTATTAGGGTTTTCTCTTTCGTGATTTTTTCATTTGGTGTTGTTTTAATCTCGTTTTAGTGCGGAGTTTTTGTTTAATTGAATTCCCGTCTTAGTACGGTGTTTGTTTTTGTTCAGATTTGCAGCTTTGTTTCAATAAGTTTCAGTGCAAATTCAATGACTTTCGTATCATCAACGTTGCAGATCCAAATACATGATTGTTCCGGACACTTGAAGTTTGTCATATCAATTGTAGGCTTTGTCATAGATATTAGGTCATTTTATGCTATTAACTCGGATGTTGTGAGCCTGTTTCCAGATTCATCCTTATTAGGTTTTAGCGAAATTGAATATGTAATAATTTTTATCGATGTATTCCCTATGAATTTGAATGAATAAATATGGTTGTTTTTTAGTAAAAAAATTTAAACCGCATGTAATTTGATTTTTCCATTAAACTATTTTTTAAATTTTTTATCCAAACCGTCCCGTGAGCTTAGCTCAATTGGTAGGACATCGCATATTATATGCAGGGGACTGGGGTTCGAACCCCGGTCATCCACTTATCCAACTTATGAGTGGAGTTTTTAACCACTAAGTTACTTGACAAAAAAAAAAAGTTATTTTCATGCAAATCTCATCTTTTGAGTTTTTGTTTTAGGGATAATCTCATCATTTGATGGCAATATCATTACTCCACTTTCATCTATCACAAGAATGACAACACAACAGAAGTTGAAAAAGTGTGATAAAAACAAAAACCTATCTTAACTTATTCTTTTTTACAAGATAAAAAAGTAGAGGACGTACGTAAGACTATATATGGATATAATTTTGAAAAAAAAAAAGAGTATGTGGTAGGACTATTTTTGAAACAAATTAAAGTAATAATATATGCGTACAATATTATGCAAGCAATGCGTAATGTGTGTGTTTTTGTATGCTTAATGTGAGGCTAGAAATGAGATTCATGTTTGGTATGTATGATTGCCCTAACAAATTATTCTAAGGCACATGAAACATGATGTCAATTATACGTACTAGAATATATAGTTACACGTCTCAATAATGTCAATAGTATCAAAAGACTAAATTCAAATGTTAAGAATACTCCAACAACTAGTAATGCTCGGGTGAAACACAAACAAGGCCCAAAAGGAATACAACACAGCCCAAACGTTTTAATGACTATGTGACTACTTCTCTCAAAAAGAAGGACAAGAAATGAAGTGTATTGAGAAGAAGAGTCTAGAAGATGCTCTGCCTAAGATTCCTCTTAATTAATGAGTCATAGTTATATGTTAGGAATGACACGTCATTGTACTAGCATTGGATCCTTTTCCTAGATTTTGCTATTTATGTAATGATTGGCTCATGAAATAAAGGAGTGAAGAATTATAAGAAAAGTATCTGTTTGCTTACCTTTTTCTTCTGTTATCACTATTCCATTCATAACAATTGGTGCATTTCATTGATCATGAACTCCATTCCCACCATTGAGGAACTTGCTGAATCCATCAACAGTCTCATCGTTAACCAACAATCCTTCCAAAACCAAATCGCAGATGAGTTCCACAGTCTTCGTTCTCGTTTACCTCCACCAGGTTTTGCACCGCTACCATCCGCCGTTCCGGCGACGTCCATTAAGCTGGATATTCCACGTTTTGATGGCACCGATCCGATGGGATGGATCTTTAAAATCAATCAATTTTTTTATTACCATCTTACCCCCGACGAACAACGTCTTCGAATCGCTTCTTTTTACATGGATGGCGAAGCTTTACCGTGGTTTCAATGGATGCACTCTAACGGTCAGATCCTCACGTGGACGTCGTTTCTCCATGCCCTCGAAACTCGATTTGCTCCTTCACAGTATGAAGATCCTAAAGGAGCTTTGTTCAAGCATACCCAAACTAGAGCTGTTAAAGATTATCAAGGGCAGTTTGAGATGCTTGCGAATCGTATCACGGGGTTATCACCACCATTCTATCTGAGTTGTTTTGTGTCTGGGTTGAAGCCAGCAATTCGAAGAGAGGTTCAAGCGTTTCAGCCGCTAACCCTAAATCAAGCCATCAATCTCGCTAAGCTTCAGGAGGAAAAGCTTTCTGATCGTTCTTCACATGCTTCGATTCCCAAATCTCAACCAACGGTGACTCCCACCGCATCATCTTCCCATTTTCGTCCCACCATGACGGTTCATCCTCCCAAACCTCAACCAACGATCAAACGCCTTTCTCCAGCTGAACTTCAAGTCCGTCGCGACAAGGGTCTTTGTTATAATTGTGACGAAAAGTACGTACAAGGTCACCGTTGTAAACGAACTTTTCATTTGTTAATCGTGGAACCAGAGGACGACGTTACTGATGCGTCTACTTTCCAGATGGAGGTGCCAAACTCTGAAACCCAAGTGGATTGTACTGACCCAGAACCTGACCCAACCCAAATCAGTTTGCACGCTCTTATGGGCCATTCAATTCCTCAGACATTACGCGTAGTGGGCCAAATTCACAACCATTCTGTGGGGGTGTTAATCGATAGCGGGAGCACACACAATTTTGTGCAGGACAGGGTCGTTAAACAATTGGGCTTAGTCACTCAGCCAGCCCAATCCTTTAAAGTATTGGTGGGAAATGGTGAGCAACTCAATTGCTCCACAATTTGTTCTCAGGTATCGTTATTTTTGGGTCCTCGTGAGTTTGTAGTGGATTTATTTGTTTTACCATTAAGTGGGGCATAATTAGTATTGGGGGTTCAATGGCTAAAAACTTTAGGCCCAATTATCACTGATTATGAGCACCTCACTATGAGTTTTACAAAAAATGGCCATCCAATCCATTTATCTGGTGTTCCTAAACCTAGCCCACAAGAGTCCAACATTCATCAGCTTCATCGTTTGGTAGAAACCAACGCAATTGACACATTGCTTCATCTTCAGCTCATCGTTCCTGAAAACCCCAAACAAGAGAAACCCCAAATTCCTCAAATTGAGTCAATCCTCACCAAATTTGAATCCCTATTCAATACTCCTACTTCACTCCCACCAACTCGTCCAGTAGACCCCAAAATTAACTTACCAAACACTGCCAACCCTGTTAGTGTACGCCCGTATCGCTACCCTCACTTCCAAAAGAATGAAATTGAGCTTCAGATCAAAGAAATGTTGGCGAATGGTCTCATTCAGCCTAGTTCTAGCGCTTTCTCTTCCCCTGTTCTGCTGGTACGAAAGAAGGATGGGTCGTGGCGTTTCTGTGTCGACTACAGAACTCTAAATGCCATTACCATCAAGGATCTTTTTCCTATACCAGCCATTGATGAGTTGTTTGATGAACTCTATGGCACACGCTGGTTTTCAAAATTGGATCTGCGCTCCAGATATCACCAAATACGAATGACTCAAGGGGATATCCACAAAACGGCATTTCGAACTCATCAAGGACACTATGAGTTTCTAGTAATGTCCTTTGGACTCTGCAATGCTCCTTCAACTTTCCAGGCTACTATGAATTTACTATTTGAACCGTTTCTCCGACGATTTGTCATCATTTTCTTCGATGACATATTGGTTTATAGCCCTACCTTGGATACTCACTTACAACACTTGGAAACAGTGTTTCAATGCCTCTTGGATAACAATTTTTGCTTGAAAAGGTCCAAGTGTGAGTTTGCTCAACAGTCCATTGACTATCTTGGACATGTGGTTTCTAGCGAAGGAGTAGGTCCTGATCCCACAAAGATTTCTGCTATGATTGACTGGCCGATACCCACCAATATTAAATAGCTAAGAGGATTTTTGGGTTTAACGGGATTTTATAGGAAATTTGTCAAAGGTTATGCGTCCCTAGCCGCACCACTCACTACATTGCTCAAGAAGGATGCTTTTGGGTGGAATAAGCAAGCACGAGCAGCTTTTGAATCCCTCAAACATGCTATGAGTTATACACCTGTGTTACGACTGCCAAACTTTGAAGAAAGGTTTATCTTGGAAACTGACGCATCTGGCAGTGGTATGGGGGTTGTTTTAATTCAGCAGGGTCATCCAATTTGCTACTATAGTAAGCAATTTTGTTCCAGATTTTTACAAGCTTCTACCTATGTTCGCGAATTATGTGATATTACTTCAGCTGTAAAGAAGTGGAGGACCTATCTACTAGGCAACACTTTTGTCATTTACACTGATCAAAGAAGCTTAAGGGAACTCATGACTCAGGTGATTCAAACCCCTGAACAGCAATTTTACCTTGCCAAATTACTGGGGTATTCTTATGAAATTATCTATAAACCTGGGGCTCAAAATAAAGTGGCTGACGCGCTCTCTCGCGTCCATTGTTTGGTAATTACTATTCCTCACTGTGAATTCTTAGAAAAATTCAAAGACCAATTGAGCAAAGATGATGAATTTCAACTACTGGTGAAACAAATACAGGACCACCCTGAGAATTTTCCTAATTTTAAGATAGTAGATGGGTTGGTGTTTGTCAAAGGAAAACTTTTCATACCTTCCACCTCTTCTTTCAAACAGATATTGCTGGAAGAATTTCATTCTTCACCAGTTGGGGGACATAGTGGAGTGCATCGCACATTTGGCCGTTTACAGGAGAACGTTTTCTGGAATGGTATGCGTAAAGATGTGACTGAGTTTGTGAAATCATGTGTGGTTTGCCAGCAAACTAAACCAGCAACACATTCTCCATATGGATTGCTCCAACCTTTACCAATTCCTGATCGGGTATGGGAAGACATATCATTAGATTTTGTGGTTGGGCTTCCTTCGTTTCAAACAAACACAATGATTCTAGTAGTAGTGGATCGTTTATCCAAAGCAGCACACTTTGGAATGCTACCTACTCAATTTACTGCAGTGAAAGTGGCTGAATTGTTTGCTAAAATGATATGTAAGTTGCATGGCATGCCAAGAAGCATAGTGTCTGACAGGGATCCTATCTTCTTGAGTCACTTCTGGCAAGAGCTTTTTAGATTGAATGGTACAAAGCTTCGGATGTCCTCAGCTTATCACCCCCAAAGTGATGGCCAAACTGAGATTGTCAACAAAATACTATAACAGTATCTACGTTGTTTTGTGCATAACAAACCAAAACTATGGGGACAATTTCTACACTGGGCTGAATGGCACTATAACACTGTAGTGCACACTTCCACTAGTGTGTCTCCTTTCCAAGTAGTTTATCGAAGAACTCCTCCAAATATAGTTGATTATATTCCTGGAGCAATAACTCTACAAGCAGTAGAAGCCACTGAGTTAGAAAGAACTGAGGTGTTGCAGCTTTTAAAGAAGAAATTATTGAAAGCACAAATCACTATGAAAGAAATTGCAGATCAGAAGAGAATTCCTCACCAGTTCAAAGTGGGTGATAAGGTGTTTGTAAAACTCAGGCCTTACCGTCAAAATTCTGTGGAAGGAAGGCGTATTCAGAAATTGGCAAAGAAGTATTATGGACCTTTCAAATTGGTTAAAGCTATCGGGGAAGTAGCTTTTCAATTGGAACTACCTTCTACAAGTAGGATCCATCATGTTTTCCATGTGTCACAACTTAAGCCATGCTTTAATGATGCTATACCTCCTTTGGATTTACCTCTAGAGACTGTGGGAAATTTACCACTGATACGTCCACTTGCTGTGTTGGACTGGAAGTTATGTGAGAAGGAAGGAGTTATCAAAGTGTTGATTCAATGAGAAGGTCTCTTTCCAGAAGATGCTACTTGGGAAGACTATGAGGACATTAAAGCCACTTATCCAGAGCTAAACCTTGAGGACAAGGTTTGTTTTGAAGAAAACAGGAATGTTATGAATACTGCAACAACTAGTAATGCTGGGGGTGAAACACAAACAAGGCCCAAAAGGAATACAACACAGCTCAAACGTTTTAATGACTATGTGACTACTTCTCTCAAAAAGAAGGACAAGAAATGAAGTGTATTGAGAAGAAGAGTCTAGAAGATGATCTGCCTAAGATTCCTCTTAATTAATGAGTCATAGTTATCTGTTAGGAATGACACGTCATTGTACTAGCATTGGATCCTTTTCCTAGATTTTGCTATTTATGTAATGATTGGCTCATGAAATAAAGGAGTGAAGAATTATAAGAAAAGTATATGTTTGTTTACCTTTTTCTTCTGTTATCACTATTCAACCTACTACTAAAATGACCAAGCATAACACTTGAGTTATCACTCACTTCAAACATGTAACACATCATGCTATTTTCATTTTGTTATCAATACTTAACCATGACGAATTCTAGTATGGACTAGTCCAATAAATGGTCTATGATACCATTTTGAACGATGAGTTTACATAAAATTATAAAATTTTGAGACTCGAAATTTTGAAGTCCGGTATTGTAGTTCATTTCGTACTTGTTATGGTTCGCTCATGCACAATGAGCACTCGACAAATGTTGAGATATTTCAAAGGAACTATACACGATCACAAATAACATAATATAAATTTCATAAAAGTTATCATATTATCCTTTGTGAGAAGTCTAATATTTTGTAACGATCTCCATACAAATAGAGAGACCTTTAACAAAATAATTTTACTCCATTCAAAATCACACACACAAAGAAAATATTTCAATACTATGATCTAAAATGAAAGCTGTGATTTTCATTTTCACTACCCACTCCATGAAGAAAATTAAAGTCAAAGATGTTAGGTGGAACCTTTATTAATTAACATCTTGTGATACTTTATTCTTCTTTTCATGACAATCTCTTGGACCTACTTTCTTAGAACTTAGATATTTTTTCCTTTTTTTTAGAACTTAGATTTTTTTTCTTTTTTATTAGTCTAGTCACTAAATTTACACATTATAAAGAAGTGGAAAATTCAGATTGGATTGAGATTTCAAAAGACAATTTTGACAAAAAGAATCTTAAAGATTTTAAAACAGTATTTTCTTCCGAAGCCAATTAACAAGTATTTTCTTCCGAACAAGTATATCCACATCCGTACCAGTATTAATAAGAAAATCTGAAACATCAACATAATCATTAATATAGGACTCATAAGGGTAATGGCACTGCTCCAAAGCAACCACATTCCAAAACAAAATCTCAGTCCAATTCTCAACTTTCAACTGAGGTATTTCAAGAACTCGTCCTAAAAACCTCAAGTCAAGTAAACACTCATTTTCCGTATTCACTTTAAACCTCACTCCAGCGTCTAACAACTCGGTTACACTCGAAAGATGTTTCATCGGTTCATCGATCCTACACGGCCGTCTTTTCAATGGATGTTGCAAATGAAATATCCTAATCAAACAATAAAATGACTAATAGTACTAATATCAGAAAAACCCAAATTTGATTTATTGTAATATGCAAAATAATCGAAAGTAAGTTCAAGAAAAGAAGAGATCTTAGTGTTAGCACTAGCATGCGAAGAAGTACTAAGATTGGAGATTTTTTCAATAACAAAAAAAGGTGATTGAGTTTCAAGTAATAACAAATCTAATCTTATATTAAAAAAGACTGTCATGTTTACTTCATAAATACTACTCGTCGGTTTTTTTTTTAAGTGTCCAGTTTTGTCGGATTTAACGTTTCTCTTTAACTGTCCATTTTGTGTTTTAAGGGTACGATTTGTCAATTGTACCCTTTTTTAATTACACTTATCTTTTTCAATAAATATTTTTTTTTATATATTTGAAAAACTAAAGGCTTTTTTTTAAAAAAAAAACAAAAAAGTTTGTTTATTGTTATATTCTATTGATAACAATAATCTGAAAATATTTTTTTTTGTATAACAATAAATCTATTGATGAGGGTATAATAGGAAGATAAAGTGCAAAAATCCAATTTCTTAATTTGGTGTTACTATTCTAAACAGACACTTAAAAAATAACGGAGGGAGTAATTAGCAACTAATTAATAATCGGCCCCATAAAACAAATTTTTGAAATTAAAATTTAATTCTTTAAATAGATTTTACTATCAAGAATATAAGAGTATAAATTTATTTTAAAATTGAATTATAATAATTATTTAATTTATTTATTTTAACGCGCACACGCACATATACACACTAAGTAAAAAAAAAAAAAAACAACATCTTTTGTGATGATTCGTAGCAATACTTAATTTGTGCTTAATAGTAATTGATCCGTAGAAAAATTATTTCCACAAAAAATTAAATTTATGTTCTTCCCAATAATTTGTTTTAGAATGAGCGGTTATTAATCACTTGTCCAATGTCGTGGTTAAAAGATTAAAAAATATTCTTTATCAAAAAAAAAAAAAGATTAAAAAAGATTATAGGTTCTATATTTTATAATTTTGCCCGTGATGATGACACAGAATAACACCAACCTATAGCAGATTAGCTGATATATATTTGTAAATTGATATATACTAGAATCCAACCCGTGCGTTGCACGGGTTTTGGAGTGTCAGTTATATGATTTAAATTAGTCTAAGATTATAAAAAAATCACATATAGAAATCACATAAAATAGTCTAAGATTATAAAATAAAATAACAATCGAAAAAATGGGATATATTTAAGGCAACTTTTATATTTTATTTGTTATGATTTATTTTTGCGAGACAAAATATTTGTTGTGACAAAGCGGGATATATTTAAAAACGAAAAGTAAATCGAAAAATAAAAAATGTTGCATAATTATCATATAAGCCATAACAACGGGTTCTATTTGTATTTGTAAGGCAAGATTTTATATTTTTCGTTGGACGCAATTTTGTTGAATAAAAGTAAAATATCAGAATTGATAACCAATATGTTCAGTTTTTTTATAAGAATAACCAATGTTCTATTTGTTGATCGAATATATTAATTTATTTGAAATTTGTTATCCTAAATATAAGAAAGCATAAGAACAATAAATATATTCAAGTCAACATAAGAAGACAATGAATTTCAAATGGCTGGAAACTGTTGCATTTCTTCAAAATCATATTTTTCATTATAATAATCAGATTAATTGAAAAGTTAAAATACAAAAACTAAAAAAAAAAAAAATTGATAAGGTTCCCAACTCAAAAGAACAACGTTAACCATAAAATTTAAGCATTAGGAATGAAGAATGGTTCCGTCATGTAAAAGGAATATCTCTTACATCAGCACCTGAAAAACATTGATCAACTTCTGTATACAAAAAAAATTGGAACTTTTTACAAAAAAAAACAAATAAAATTAAACATCAGTATACAAAAAACATCAATATACAAATGATACCAACATGCCAGAAGTAACATCAGCAGCTAAAAAACATCGATCAACTTCTCTCGATCCGTTGCAGGATTATGATTTAAAGGACCTATTATTGTATGAATAAAAAAAAGTAAGGAAAAATATAAAAATGTAATTATAAGGATAAACAACTAACACTTATAAAAATATTTTCAAACCTCTCAATAAATTTAGAGAAAGATTAGTAAAAGCATTAAGATTAACCATTTTTATTGTAGCATTGAAGGAGAACCTGTCCACAGAACCAAAATAATAGATGTGAGTTTGAGGGATGAAGGAGATAATAGATGAAATTTGTGAGGAAACAACAAAGGAGCCGATTAGACCGCAAACAACGACAATTGCAAACCTGTGAAATATACTGTTAAAAACCAGCATTGACATACATAAAAATACAAATAAAAAAACTTTCAAACAAACATAGACACTTAAGAAACTTTATTTGTAAATAAACCAATTCATAGATACTTTCAAAGATAAAAAATTGAAATTTCTCTCAAACAAACATTGTTTGACTTCTAAAAAAAATCAATGTGAATCATCAACGTGAAATCAACGTATGTATATCAAATAAGTGATCATAAATTTTTGAGAGTTTGTTATGGTGTATATATAATATAATAATATGGGATATATTTCAAAAGAGTTGGTTATGTTGTGTATGTATATCAAAAAAGTGATCATAAATTTTTGAGAGTTTGTTATATTGTATATATAATATAATAATATGGGATATATTTCAAAAGAGTTGGTTATGTTGCGTATGTATATCAAATAAGTGATCGTAAATTTTTGAGAATTTGTTATGTTGTATATATATATAATATAATATATTAATAATAATATATGGGATATATTTAAAGTTTTTTTTCCGTAAACATTAGACATATTACCTGTATTCAAGTATTATATAATAATAATAATAATAATAATATATAATATAATATATAATAATAAATAAATATTTAACATGGTGAGAGATTCCATATTTATTAGATGTTGATTGCAAAATAATAACATAATAATAATAATAATAATAATATATAATATAATATATATAATAATATTAGTAGAAAGCTAATAATAATAATAATAATAATAAATAAATAAATATTTAACATGGTGAGAGATTCCATATTTATTATATGTTGATTGCAAAATAATAACAACTTGATTGATGTAGTGTAGTGGCAAAAAATACAAAATAGATCTTAAATGTTGTGGGTTCAATTCTCGGTGAGGCCTTTTTTAAACATTTTTTATTTTAATATTTTAGGGTAAAATGAGAGGAAAAAAGAGCGGGAAAAAAATTAGGGTTAAGAATAGCAAAACGGAACAAGCTTATAATATAAGAGATTTGTAAATTATTAAAAGATTCCACACCGACAACATTTTAAATTATGTTTATGATGACAGTGAGTGCATGTTCATATTAAGGTGAGGATACAATTTGATTTCAAGCTAATCTCACCATTATTGACACTGACACACACCTACATAAAACACAATTATTATTTATTGACACATTTCATCAAGATGGTGGGAGAGAATAGTAAAATAAATTCATCTTCACAAAGCTTAATTGCCTCCTCTTCTTCAAGTGTCACTATTACCACCCTCCCTAAGGGACCCTCATCAAGTGGATTTGGAAGAATCAAAACATGTCCTTCTCCAAAAACTGGCTCTATGTAACAAGAGAAACGAATTGGTTTGAACATATCTTGAAACATAGCTAAATAAGGGTCAACATCCTCTAAGCTAGTAATAACCAAATCATGACCATTCATCATTTTAGATGAATTTATATAATTATTTTCAAGCCACTCAATTAAATCCATTATTTCCTCATTGTCAATTTTAGCCACAACATCACTTATGGCCCTAGTAGCTTGTGGAAATTTAATCTCATTTAAATCTAAATTGAAATTTTCTTCTAAATGCACCTTATTATATAGCATTGAGTTTCCAAAGAATCCTTGATCTAAGCCCAAGATTTTTCTCATATCCAAACATATGGACATGTCAACAAGTCCATCTTTTATCCCTTTGATTTTGCTTAAAGTGATCCAAAACAACCCAGCTAGTGCTTCAAAGGGTGTTGGGCTTGGGCTTGATGAACCAATGAATTGGGCCATGGACATGCAAGCCTGAACCATGTGGTGTGAGAAGCCCATAGAAATAGTAGTGTACTTTGCTTCCTTCATAAAAATGGGCTTTTCAATCAAGGACTTATAGTGAGATATTAAGCCCATATAAGGGTTGTTATTGTTATTGGGCTTTTTGTTTTGTGATCTTTGAGGGGGTAAAGGGTGAAATATTGGAGGTGAAGTGATTTTGTTGCCTAATGAAATATCAGCCCAAGCCTTCATGAATCTTGTTGCACAAATGGAATCTGCCAAGAGATGAGTGCAGCTTAAGCCAATTGCTAATCCACCATCTTCAAATTCAGTCAGCTGAAATTAAGATCATAATTTAAGATGAACATATTAGCAAAAAGCTCTTTCCAATACCTCAATATTTCTTTACATTTTCAAAATTGAGAATTTGTTAACATGTTAAAGAATAAATTATGGGAGATTTAAAACTAATTGATCTATGTTTAAATTTAATGCATTTTTTTTAATGCTAACCTGGACATAAAAAGTGGACCAATAGTAAGGCTTTTCAAGCATATCTTCCCAATAAACAAGTTCAAGTTCCTTTTCCCTATCCACATTTCTTAGCCATTCTTCCACACTTCCTTTGGCTTTTGCTTCCAATGTTCTAACACCAGCATCATTGCACTTGATCTTCCAATGTCCCATTTCATCTCTTAACAACCTTCCAGTCACTATAGGGAAATGAGTAAGCATTTCTGACAAACTTTCTCTCAACTTCTTCGTCAATTTTCCAAGCTCTAATTCTCCTGAAGTTTGGTAATAGTACACCATCTTAATATGGTTTTTCTCCATGAAACGATCTAAAACTGATAAGGGTAAGTATTTTCCTGGTTCAATTGCCTTTGTGCTCACCACAGTTCTTTTGCAGATAATACTTACTGTGGTTGCCATTTTTATGCAGAAAGAATATGAGGATACAACAGCACTATGTATCAGTATTCAGTAGTACCAGAATAATGAATTTGGCTGTATGATATTATACATGGGGTTTTACACACATATATATATGTGAGAAATGGTGCATGTAATTTGTTGGTTTTCAAGGGGAAACAAATTGTGTGCAAGAAAATAAACAGCAATACATGAGGCAATGGTATTTTCATGTTCCTTGAATGTTGCCTTATTTGGGGGGTTGATGAAAGAAGTTCCAGGTTGGGTAAAATAGAAAAGATTAAAGTATTTATAAATTATAACTAGAAGGCTAATATAGAAAATATCATGTTTCACACTATACATTTTTTCGCTTTAAAATAGTATAGAAAAGTTTTCTGTTTTTTCAACACAAAACTTACTTCATTTGGTTTCCTTAACTAGCGCTCCGAGCACTAGTTAGCATGACCCATAATGATTTAGGAGCTAGATTGCAACAATGCATATGTAACTGGATTTTGTAAAATTTATTTAGACAAGATCATTGATAAAAGAAAGTGAAAGGTTAACAAAAAAATAACATCGATTCCTCAGAGTATATACAATTATACAATGAAAACCAAACTTGTTTTAGTTAGTTATTACCAAAAAATTTAAAACTAGATGCCTAATAATTTAATGTTAGCCAAACAGTTTCTGAAAAATACGTAGGAATAAGATTTCATCGTTATGTTTCTTGGAAAGTTGTTACTAGAAACAAATTTAGACGACTTCAAACAAATACCCCCAAATAGTACTAAATGATACCAACAATATATCAGTCAAAACAAAATATAACAGAACTGTAAACAATAAAAAGATTGGCATTATTCAACCTGAAATACCAAATGTGATAATTATCTAAATAAAGCAGTACAGGATTGTTACATTACATTGGAAGGAAGCAATGAAAGGTGACCTATATCACTTCATTTTAGCCTCAGTAAACAGAACATGACGATTAACTCTAGGATCATACTTTCGAAACTCAAGTTTCTCTGTAAACTGTCTTGGTTTTCTCTTAACATAGAAGAATCCAGTTCCCGCAGCAGACACAAGCTTTACAAACATCTGAGCCTTCTTCTTCGCGCTACCCATTTCTTATTCTAGGAAAAAAAAAAGAAGGCAAATGAGTAAGCTTTCAACATAAATGAATGGTAGCTTTCGTAGAGTTATTAAAGAGGTTGATAAGCCTGAGTGTTCAGGTAAAAACTCAAAGGCTGAGCAACATCATCTACAACACAATATCAAATACAAAGATTACATAATCAATCAAAACGAACAAAAATATTGATGTGTATATAACAAAAATCATTTACAAAAGATTAAATAATTTACAACAACACCAACAATAAAATAGAATAAAAACCTACAAGCTTCATCAAAGTCAAAATTGCAAAAAAAATAACAACAATTTCTGAATTACATAAAAGATACATATGAGCTGTAAAACAATTTTAAGCATTACAAACACGTTCATTTGTATGTAATATAAAAGGCAGTGATGATATCCTAGACTATGCAGATCTTCATCAACATTTAACAAACACCTAGACTTGATGGAATAGGTGCTTGAGTTTTGTATTCAAATAACACCAACCACTTAGGACATTTAACAAACACCTAGAAGGCAACATATTAAGTGCAAAAAAATATATCCCCAAAATTAAAATCTTAAGCTTTTTAACAAATAACAACACAAAGAGGCATTACACCAACATCCAAACTCATCATCAACAAAAATATCATCTGAGCAAAAATTCTCAAAAATCAAAATTCTCAAAGAACCTAAAAATAAGAGTTCTAAACACAAAACTTAAAACTCAAAATAATAACCATGGAAGAGAATATTTGAAGAATGAGAGAAGAAAAATTGATAAACTTACATTCAACGAAAATTGAGAGAAGCTGTGAGTGCGAAAGAGAAAGAAGAGTGACTCGTGAGGTTTTTTTTTTTGTTTATTTTTTATTATTAAAACGAAAAACAAAGAAAAATATTGTTGGGCCTGACGGGTTGGGCTTTTTAGCCCATATATTGATTTACTTTAACCACACTATTTATTTTCTCATACGAATTTACAAAAATACATTCATCCGTTATTTAAATAGCGGATACCTCAAAAATATTCTACCTTTATAACATTCTAGTTAATTACCGAACGAAATTTAAAAATATTAGTATTATTTTTTTGACGTTCGCTACTTAAATAACGAAATGGTAAAACAATAGGGTAAAAGAAGTAAATCTCTATACCACAAACTACACGTCGTCGTTTAATCGCAAAGTTTTTGTTCCGAAACTCAATCAAAAAAATCAATTTTCCAACACCTCAAAACGCAAAAACGACAACACGTTTTAATCTTTCTCTCCTCCCACTACTACGTGGTTAATAAAACAAACCTTCAAAATCCGATCCAAATCGCAGAACCACAACCACCACCACCATGTCAAGCTCTGCAATCATTGCGGCGCATTCTAGCTCTTGGGCTGCAGCACTCGTTAGGATCTCTCCTTACACCTTTTCTGCAATCGGAATCGCCGTCTCAATCGGTGTCTCCGTTCTCGGTGCTGCTTGGTAACGTCTTTTTCACCTTTTTCCGCTTCCGATTCTCCGTTTCCTTCATCCTCACGTTTGAAATCCGTTTGCAGGGGAATTTACATCACCGGTAGTAGCTTGATCGGTGCTGCAATTAAGGCTCCCAGAATCACTTCCAAAAATCTCATTAGGTAATCAAATTTTCTTCATTTCGTTTCGAATTTTCGGTTTTATTTTCAATTTTACTCTATTATTAGATATATTATATATTAATTTTGGTGGTTTTTAGTAATTTTTTGTTACATAATTTTTAATACTTGATAAGTTTGCAGATAGGTTTTAGAACGGTGAAAATCTCTTGTTTAAGTTGATTTGACTTAGGATTATACAGTTTTCTATTAGTTGTGTTTCGGTTTTCGATAGGGAACTTATGTTGTTTAATTTTTGCTTTGATTGAGGTTTGGAAGTTTGAGATGTCTTGTTAGTTGATGATAAAGGGGAAAGGATGATGAATTATTTGTTACATAGCTTGGAATTCTTGTGATTTTGATGTGCTTAGTTTTCCTCTTTTAATGCTTCTGTATGGACTGTGTTTTCTTTTTACTTAAAAGGAAATGATAAAGATATCTTTATTGTCGAGGAAATGATTTAGAACTGCTTTTTGACACTGGGTCGTTATGCAAAGGTGTTACTTCATCTGTGACTTAATTGGTGATTTATTAATGAGCAGTGCTATATATCAAAATAAAAACCAGTCACAAACCTCATGACATTACACGTTTCACTTTTTAAGAATCAAGGATAAACCGTTTCATGATAGCAAGCAGTTTTCTTTATTAATAGAAAACATTTGAAACATACCATCTTAGTTTTTTGGGTGAAGGGATCTTATCTTACTATGTATTGGGTATCTGTTGCTTGCTGATAATCAACAAAAATCTTTATTTCTCATTGATAAGAAATGATCATTTGGTCTGATCTTAAGGATACGAGTGTATGATTGCATTTTATTGATTTATATTTAATGTTTGAAAATAAAGAAGAAAAATGAAAGATATAATATTTCTTCCACTATGTTTCATTCCCATTTAAAATCCACTCCTCACCACTGTCATATGTGGAATCTAAAGAATACCGAGTAAAACGACTTGAAGTTTATTTATAGTTTATTTCCCCTTCAATGAGGTTAGATTTCGGTTAAATTTGCTTACGTTTGGCTGGAACGGATGTTAGTGGTAGACGAAAGGAGGAGTGGTATATAGGAGCGAGTTTACAAACAGATTTTGGAAATTAAAGTTCCTTTAAAGGTCATTGCTTTTTCGTGACAACTTTTACATGATCAGATACCAACTAGAGATAACTTGGTTTTTTCCAAGTAATCGGTAATGATATTTCTAGAGTGCGTGTTATGTGATCGTATTGACAAAACGACTCTTCATCTTTTTCTTCATTTTAAGTTTGTGCACAAAGTTCGGTCTGGCTGCTGCTCTGTTGCTGTTTTTTGCATAATTAACCTGCTGAGGTTATGGTTCTAATTTTCATGTGGTGATCATCATTGGTTCTTTATTGTTGGAGTGTTCCTTTTTTTTTGGTGTTTTGTTGTATCTAGGTGGGTTGCTATATGTGGTTTTTGGTGTGGATGTTTAGGAGGCTTTAGCTTCGATTTTATCACTTTGCTGTGATAATCAGGTTTAGCTGTTATTTCACCCTTTGTCTGATGTAAATTTCAGAATT
Source organism: Trifolium subterraneum (assembly GCA_951799995.1). Lineage (NCBI taxonomy): Eukaryota > Viridiplantae > Streptophyta > Magnoliopsida > Fabales > Fabaceae > Trifolium > Trifolium subterraneum. Next base: position 54,264,447 of record OX637463.1, read on the forward strand.
GCCATTTTGAATGTCTGAAATTGAGATGGTTTTGTTTTTAGAGCTGTGAAGTTTTTTGTGATTGAAATCTTTTTTGTAGCACTCATGGTGTATTTAGAGTTATTGCTGGAGGAATTATTGTCATTTCCCGTATTCGCTTGATGGTGTTATTTGCTTTTTGTTTTCATGTCCTGTAGCTTATAATTATGGTTGTCAGATTTTAGCATCTACTCATAGAATCTTACGACTTTACAACTCATAGGTATCAAAATCGTTTAACTAACTTACAAAGTCGTTTGTGTATACTCTGGTAGACATTCATGGACTTGCATAGAAACATGAGACCTTGCTTTTCCAAACTGAGTCCAGCTCCAGTAAGAGGAACCCAGTCCCATCCCATCATCATTCACTCTAGTAATTTTGAACCTTGTGATTTTCAATTTGTTCTTCAATTTTTTAACTCACTGTGCACTTTTTGTTTGCTTAATTGTGAACTTATCATGTGATTTGTGAATTTTTCATTAATTCTTAGGTCGGGATAAAATCGCAACAAGGTTACACTTTAATTATTGGTGACAATAGGGAAATAAAGAAAATATATTTTTCAAACTAAACAGATTTTTAATTTTCCTTGTATTGAAGAATGGGAACGTGATTGTGGCAGAGCTCAATATATAATAATTTTTGAGTTTCTGGTGGGTGTTTGGTTTTGATTATGTTTTAGAGAAGAATATATATTATAAAAGCGTTATCTAAGATTTTCATTATAAACTGTTTCGAGTTCAAAGTAATAACAGCACACTTAGAATCTATGTATAAACCCTGTTCAATAAATAGTAAAGTAAGGTATAAACCCAGCATTTAATGTGAAATTTAGAATCTCTTTCTCATCACTAAATTTAAGATTGTTATATTTGAGTGCTGTGATGCTAGTGCTCCATTTACATGTGATACATATTTATTTACATGTTATTGTCCTGGTGCAGCAGCAGTATTTCCAAATATAACCGTTTGTAGTACTTGATTTGACAATATGGTTTTTGATGTTTATGGCATTTCAGTGTAATCTTCTGTGAAGCTGTTGCTATATATGGTGTTATTGTGGCTATTATCCTGCAGACAAAATTAGAAAGCGTTCCAAAAGCAAGTATCTATGAACCAGAATCTCTTAGAGCTGGATATGCAATCTTTGCTTCTGGACTTATCGTGGGCTTCGCAAATCTTGTTTGTGGGTGTGTACTTTTTTACATGTATCTTGTATCTTCACAGGAATTTATCCATCCCGTTGTATGTATTCAATTATTTTTGTTGCTTGTAGGTTGTGCGTAGGAATAATTGGAAGCAGCTGTGCATTGTCTGATGCTCAGAACTCCTCTCTCTTTGTGAAAATTCTTGTGATTGAGATCTTCGGCAGTGCGCTTGGTCTATTTGGTGTTATTGTTGGAATTATTATGTCAGCTCAAGCAACATGGCCGACAAAATTTTAGTTTGTCTTTGTATCATCAGTGTGTGGGAATGCAATTATGGTAGAGCACACTATGTTTTGTGTATTGTCAGCGATTTAGTCTTCCCTGCTTATCTCTTTTGGCAGGAATGTAAAAACCAACATGATAGCTTGCTTCCGTTACAACTGTAGGCCGTATTATCTACCAATGAGTTGTTATAGAAGGGCCTCTATGGTCAGATATATCAGTCTGTTGATTGAATTTTAGTATTTTTGAAAGTACTAAATCATCGATGTTTATTCATTTATAAATAAAAAATGTGAATTTATTTGGGCTCGGCAATAAAGTTAAGACTTCCGAGATGTACTAATGAAGTTCATTTATTGAGTATGAAGCTTATGATCATCATCAATGTTCAAGTTTGTAACTCTTCTTTTAGTTTAGTAGACTTTGTTTATATTCCTCTCCCCTCCCTCAGTATGTATTACATGCAACTTGTGAGTTTTTATCATTTTTAGTCTCCAATGGTTGTCAAGTTTATTTGTGAAAATGATAAAAACTCAATAATGTATTTACTTTTAAAGGCAATGAATTGTCAATTTTTTTTTTTATTGTTTTGAAACTCTTTTGGATGTTTTCTTCCATCTAATTTTTACAAAGTGATTGGAAATGAATATTCTCAAAAAATTAATATTTCCTAACAAGGATTAGAGCTCAGTTTTATTGGAATTATAAGATGTTTCCTTTCTGTAGCTTCATTAAGAAATCAACAAAAGTGATTATTTTTCAACAATTACTTTTTATTAGCATAAAGTAACTTGAAAAGGAAGAAAAAAAAAAATACTCTTGATGTGCTTTACTCTAATGCTACTTTTAGGTTCAAGAATTTGTTTTGAATTACTTCCTCCTGTACTTAATAATATAAGAAACAACTTACTTTTTAGGTATATTGGAAAACTAATGTATTTGGTCTATAATGTAGACTAAATACATTAGTTTTTCAATGAATCTAAAAAATAGTTTGTTTCTTATATTAAGAACCGTAGGGAGTATCTCATTACATAAGTACTGTCCTTCATAATTGGGTTACACTAATCTATGATCACTGTGTGTGTATAAACTATAAATACAAAACCAACAAAGTTTTCATTTTCCACTTAACTTTAAGCTCGTGGTTAACAACTTGACATCACAAACTTCACCGTCTTTGCATGTGGCCAAAGTCCAACCTGTGTTATTGAAACAATGTACTATGAAAATACATGCATGTTTCATTCAACATCAAAAATCAACATCTCATGATCATGTTTTGTCCTTATCCATAACAAACTCAGAAAACTAACGATCACTAACTATGTGTGTATAAATACAAGCCAATGAAGTTTAAACAAAGAAGGAAAAAATAAATAAACATGGGTGAAATTTGGGGTCTAATTGCTTCAAAGCTAGCTAACATATTGTTTATGTGGGATATGATTGGAGAGTTTGATCCAATCACTTAGAAGCTCTGTGGAAGAGGCAGAGATGAAAGCTGAAAAAGAAGGGATTAGAGCCAGGCAAGAGTCACATGGAAAGGATTCATCGGATACAGAAGATTCTGAGACGGTGATCTGATCGATGTTTTAGATTAGAGTCTTATTAATAAAAAATTAGTATCAAATATCTATTTATATGCTTACAAATTCGAGTCTTATTTTACAGTATTATAGTTAGATAATAGGCTTAATTTAAAACATTGTTATGCTGAATTACAAACTCAATGTTTGTACCCCAGACAATATAATAGAGTAGGTTGAATATTTAGTCTTAAAATATGGACAGCAATGTTAGAATTATAAAAAAATAAAAATAAAAGTTTGTAGTGCAAGTTTTATGTATGAGCTTTTGAATATTTGTTACCTGGTACTAAATATTTACTGTTCTTCTCAGAGGATATTAGCATACTATTTTGTAGGTCATTAAATAAGTAAATATATTTTAGTTTAACAATGTTTGTTATGTGTTTTTGTCCTTTGTATTATAACCTCTGAAAACAAGGGTGTGTGATAACTAATGAATGTGCTGAGTTTTGTGGTGTACATATTCATTTGCATCTTGTTTTTGTCGAATCGACACTGATCAAATCACTATCTAATCTGTTAGAACGAGAAGGTCCGTGTAAACTTCTACTTTTAGAAGGTGATGTCTGTCACCGTTGGAGTTTTTAAAAATTCTCCAAGTATCGGTCCACTATGGACTACATATCAAAGTGGTCTACTTTATAATTTTCCATATACTTCTCTCCATAAAGAAAACTTCATCTACAACTCTAAACAAATCTATCATTTTAATATGTGATATTGAGTAATTCAACATTTGCATCATCAAAATTGCATGAGCCGAGCAATTTAGTCTCTCAAATTTAAGAAATAGCAAACTAGTTCATTAAATTACAGAAACGTCAATAAATTTAGTCCCACCAAAATATTACTTTAGTAAAAATCCATTAAAACCAACCATATTCGGAATTACATCAGTACATTAGTTCGACGATATGTACCCCGATTCACACCAAGTTTTCTCTGTCGAAAGACCTACATATTGAGTTGAATAGTATTTCAGTGCATGAAAACAAGCATGAAACCTTTAAATTTGTGATGCTAATTTTGGAAAAAGACTAAATTGATTGTCGTTGTTCAACTTAAGGGACTAAACTTTGAGGGACTGAATTGATATACCCTTATAATTTCAAGTACTATAAAACACTGATTAACTCATTTGTTATTCATCAGCAAATATTGTCAAAAAGTTATGTTTAGTACAGTTGATATCCACTGATGGTGAAACAATTGTTCAGCAACAAAAACTATACTAACACATGCAATCAAATGGAAGGTGTATCAGAAGCAAATGAAAAAGGAACATCATTGAAAAAAGGTGTGTTCCTTTGTAAAAGATCCTGACAATCCTCTTGCCTTGCAGACTTGGGATCAAAAGGATCTCTATCAGGGAGCACAAGTCCTTGTTTGATGCGACCGAGACGCCTCGCATGAAGAACTTGCTTGGAAGTAACTGGTAGCCTAATGAACTGATACTCTTCCAAAGCTGATTCAAGCTTTTCTGCTCCCCATTTCTCTAGGCATTTTCCTAACACTGATGCATCTAATATCGACATATTTGTGCTTCTAAGGCAGTGAGGTGTAGTAGGGTGAGCTGCATCCCCTACAAATACTACATTGTCATAGAAAATCTTCTCCAAGGGATCACTATCATATATGAAATTTAAGAAAGGTTCTTTTGTTTCTTTCATGACCTTTGCTAACTCAGGAATCCATACTTTTTCTGCTTCTTGATGCATCTTCTGGATCATGTCACTAGTTACTTTTGTTGTCACTGAAGTTCCCTGAACAATAAAAGGAAGCGTGAATATTAATGTTGTCAATCGCGGATCGCGTAAAATAGCAGTTTGTTTAAATTCCGCTACGCTACCGTGTTATAGCTATTTGACAATACTTTTGTACTACATTGTGTACTATAACGACATTATTGCCTCTATATGATAACACGGATGAATATACAAAATAATGAGAATCAGCACGAGATAGTTCTTATCATAGAATAGGATTAAAGGAGCAATGTTACCTTCACTTCAGGCTCTGGCTGATTCACATACCAAATCCAATTGAGCTTCTTATTCAGAAGCTCGTAAAATACACTATGTGTACCTGAGGCCAAGTCAAAGTACAGACATTTTCCTAAATCAGGATAGGCCTTCTTGATACCTGTGATGGTTTCCGAATTCTCAATTTCTGAAAAATCAAGAACCCCTCTCCAAGCACAATAGCCTGAATATCTGCAAAAGATACTTCACCTTAAAGGACATTCTCCATACAAAAGAAAGAATAAACCATCCATTTAATCCTTAAAACATATAAAAACAATAAGTACTATCTTAAGTATACGAGACTCGTCGTTTTAGTCTCTACTACTAAAATGTTAGAGACTAAAATGACGGGTTTTTCTATACTTTAGAAACTAAAATGACAGATTTTATATACTTTAGGGACAGCTTATTATTTTAAATTTTAATATATTTTAACGCTAAATTTGAGAAAAACTGCAAACTGATAATTTAGTTATTAAATTGATGGTTTATTCAATTCAAATCCGTTCTGAGAAACAAACCTTAGTTTAAAATCGGGGAGATATTTTTGGCGGATGGAAGAGAGACAACCATCTGCTGCAACAAGCAAATCTCCTACAATCTCAATGATCTCTCCAGTTTGAAGAACTTTAGCCTTTATTATGACAGAACCCTTTTCATTTGGAACATGGAACGAGATAAAAAGATGACCCCATAAAAATACTTGTTTCGGCAATGCGTCATAGAGAACACCGTGAAGATCAGCCCAATGTGCTGCTCTGAAGTTGAAACTTTCATCTGTTGACAATGTCCTATTAACCTTCTTCTCGCTATCAGTTGCTAGGTTCTGTTCAAGATGGAGGAAAAAAATCATAAAAACAAATAACACTTCAATTCTGTGGTTTCAGCTGAGAAATACTACAATACAATTTCTCAAAGAGTTCATAGTTCAAATTATACATCAAGATTCAAGATCAAAAGGTTTCTTTCTACTATTAGTTTAACAAAGTGTTAGTTCATTCAAAGAAATACATAAGTTGCTAGATATATGATCTATCTTTTGTTCCTTTGTCTCTTACTTAATGATTAAATAACCAAACGGCCAAGGAAAAAAAACCTCTCATTGGGCATAATAAAATGGTTCGACAGATCACGGATCATTCAGAACAAACAAATCATGATACAATGTATTTCTCCACCCTTTGACTATCCTGTATTTTCAGCGGGTTAAATGAGGCGGCCCTATTTGAGTTGTCGGCTCTGAAGCCCCGATACTCCAAAATTGCCAAAATATCTATGTCTGACACGTATCCGACACTGATACATGTATGATATGTATCGGGGAAGTATCCAGAAATTAAATTTTACTTTTTTAAAAAAAAAAAATGTGTCCTATATGTTTGGGATACGGCTGAATGACACAAATACGACATGGGATACGGATCAAAACTTCAACCCTCCACCTAAAATAGTGGTTAAACGGGCTGGCCTGGCAGACTCGACCCGTTTTGCCACCCCCTATAATACATATTCATCAATTGATTGGTGTTTTAATAACAATCAACTTGATTATGCCAATTTACATAAATGATTAATTAACCTAACAATATGAATAGTGGAGTATTCATTCAGTTTAGTGCATTCATTAATCATCATCAGAATTCATATTAACTAGGTGAGTTCAAGACAATTTGGCTCTAAAAGACAGTAATTAAGACATCTTTAACTTAGCAGGTAATTAGAGAAAGCAAAGTATGTGACACTATGTCATAAGAAATTAATGAGATAATTCATATTGATATATAAAAATGAAGAGGGGGTGGATATTGAATATTGACCTGATCAATAGTTAGTGGAAAAGTGGAGTTATGTAGGAATTGTGGTGGTTTTGAAATCCAAGATTGAATGATTTGTTGAGAAAGAGGATTGAGTCCAAGACCTGCACCAGTAGGACTTCCAGTTGGAGGTGAGGTGGTTTTCTCAAGTATAAGGACATCCCAACCAGCTAAGATAAGGGCATGTCCAGTTGATATTCCTGCTATGCTACCTCCAGCAATCACTGCCTTTGGTTTTCTTCCTTCTCCAACCATTTTCTCTTCAATTCAAGCAAAAGTCAAATTGTATTTTTTTTCAAATTTATATTAAATATAGGTTATGTTTATTTATATTTAAGGTCGGAGTAGTATATGGTAAAACATAATAAATAAATATATTAAAATATTAATCTTTGTGTTGGTAATTGAAATTATTATACTTAATTTTTTTGAAGAGTTTTTTTTTTGTGAATAAAAATTATTTAAAAATCTAAGGTAAGTATACTTAATATAGAATATCAAAACAATTATTTTTTGAGTGAATTTCTTCACCACCTCTACTACTTTCATCAAAAGTGAGAAAAATAATTAAAAGTCAATACAAAATTAAAATATTTTATGCTATTTTTCCACCACCTTTGCATTTTTGTCATATTCACCACCTTGAATCAACCAAATAAAAATGAATTTGGATCGGTAAGTATCCAACGAGTACTGTATGCATAGTCGATAGTGGTACGGTATGTTTAGGATTATCTTATACTTCAGGACCACAATGAAAAAGTTGAAAATATACAGTTTTGTCTTGTAAATATACATGTGGTATTTAAATACTTGTGGTGGGAAAAGAATCTCAAAATAAATCCAATGCATATGGTCTATATATATATCAACACATAACATATGATAGAAGCAAACTTGTTCACTTTTAAGGATCTTTTGGAGGTCTGGGCAGTATCTAATATAGGGTTGAAGCTGACTAAAGCAGACAAGTCCAATAATGAAGTCAATAGTGAGGAAAACACAACTTCTTTGGGGGAAAATTTGCATTCTTTGACAAATAACACAATTACTTTGCTTCTTTTATGTTTGACAAGTACTTTGTTTTGTTTTGTTTTTTGAAATTATAACATAATAAAGTTCAAATTATATAAACAAAAATTATCTCTTGGTGAATCATCCAAGATTTACATTGATTCAAGGGTTGTTTAAGTTATGTGATTTGTTGTGTATTCACTTTAGTTTCATTGAAAATAAGTAAACTTAAAAGGTATCAATCTTGCATTAAAAAAAATAATTAAAAGGAATCCAACCTGTCTATTAAAATGTTTCCATTCTTCTCTCACAACTCCCAAATGGTATTACACCAAATTTAGCAAATCAAATATAGGTTATCAGTAACTCAAGAATCCATGGATATTATAAGTAGGAATCTGGCAATGATTTTGAAAAAGAGAAAAAGTTGTATAGGGAGCAGAAGTATACATGTTACAGACATTACAGACATTGGATCAAAATTTATGGATGAAAATCACATCACATGCACATCTTCCATCTCTATAATGAAGATCATGCTAAGACCTTTGCTGCTTAGATTTCTTTCTTGATGGTTGGTCTGATGACCCAATAATGTATGCCTCAGCATTTATATTTTCTTCAGATTTGCTCTTCCCAAACTTCTTTGCCTTTTTCTGTGGAGGAACCAGTTTGAATTCAAGTGAGATAATTGTTCATTGAAGATAAACTACTAGTATGGCAAAGAAAACTTGTAACAAAATAAGAAAAATTGCCATGGCAATTGAAAATTTTGATATAACCTCGCACCTTTAAGGACATTGCCATTTCAGATACATTATTATTAGTATCCTCAGAATCCACCAGTTTTGCAGGTTCCTAAAAAAAGTTTAAATAGAAGTTTGATTAAATAACATGAAGGAAATCATAAAGCAATATGCATTACATAAACTTTTGTGAAGTACAGAAAAACAGCAAAAGACCTTAGGTGGGATAAAGGATTCATCTCGTTTTCTTTTGTTTTCAGCAGTTTTTTCTGCCTGCTTCTCCTGCCTCTCTTGCCATTTCTTTGCCGATTTCTTTTTGTCACTCATAAAGTATTCCCCAGTTTCTAATTGTATATCAACCTGGAAGATCACATAAATTACAAAGGACGCCTTAGAATTTAATTCACCAGTAAACAAAGAACATATCTGATAGAAGAGGGGACTGTTGACGAGGAGAAATTGGCTGTCTCACCTTACTAGGCTGTTGAGGAGGAGGGAAAGGAGTGTACGGCTTCTTCTGTTTAGCGGTAACCTTCTTTTGCTTTACATTTTTCCTGGAAAAAGAAATGAAGCATCAGCGAAACTGAAGCAGAGGGTGCATTGAATATACAAATTATCAAATAATTAAAGCCATACTTGTTAAACTTTGGAAGAAACCTATCCCAGTTCTCTTGGGCAAGTGCTGGATCTTTTTCAAGTTCCTTCTTCATCATAAGAATCTGACAATGGGAAAAGAAATAAGGTATTTTCTAAACCTGAAATCTATACTAAAGAAAAAGCTGGAGAAAATACAAATATATAAACCTTGATGTTGTAGACAGGGTGCATTTTATTCAGCATGCATTCCTCAACAATCCTTCTGACTTGCTTCAAACCTTTGTATGAACCCATCACAGAAACCGTGTTTCCCTGTGAAATTACAAGCAAAATTAGAAACATTCATTCTGAACTAAACCCAAATCTCAGTGCAAGTAAATGTCCAGAGCTTATAGAATCTGAAGCCACAATTAACATTACCTGTACGAGAATGTAACAGCCGGAGAGTATTTCAAGAGCCTGCACTATCGTAGTTAGAGCAAAGTGAGTAACAAAGCTTATGTTATCAGAGGTATGCAGCCAAATAATAAAAAAAAATAACAACCAACTCAATCCCCAGTGCTAAAAAAACAAAACTACACGAAACATACCTTCAAGGTGGAAGAGTTGGGACCCACAAGATGCTGTCTTCTTTTTACGAATCGCTCCTGCAGTCAAATATCAACAGAAGCTTCCTACCATCAGACTAATTTCTTTGAAATGTTTCTTTTCTAAAATCTATCACTACATACAAAATCTAAGAGCATATATATGCAGAATAAGAAGTCCATAGAAATCATTGGAGTGTGGAAGGAAAAATCTCCGGGGTTTGATGGTTCGTTTTGATACAAAATTTTAGGGATTTCAGTACTTTATCAAGGAAGGTGTTCTGAAAGTGTTTAGTGAATTTCGCTGCAATTAAAAAAAACATTGAACTAACTATAAACTCTACTCTTATAATTTGGTGGCTCAGAAGGATAAGCTGAATAATTATTGCTCTACAAGTGTGGTTACTAGCATGGGTAAATCCTAACATTGTCTTCATGGAAGTCAATTGTATGGAATAGAGGCACTGCAGCATTGCTGCGTTGCAGCGGGTGGTTACTATATGATTTCCTTCATTGCAACTTCCACTGCAGCAACTCACAGCTGCTATGGAAACAGGGGTAAATCTGATGATTCATATAAAGACGCATTACCTGACCTATTTTGAATTTGACTCTTGACGCACATATGTTCAGTCCAATGTTTACCAAACTGATTTCCAACAGTTTTTCCAACTGTTTTCTAGTTCGGCAACTGAACAGCAAACATACCCAACACAAAGGACTAAGAACAAACCAAATAAGAATCTGACAGAAGCTTTGATATTCTAAGATTAACACAAAACAAGGAAACCACAGTGGAAGGGAGTACAACAGAGCATCACACAATAAGAACCAACAAGAAGAATATGCAAAGTAGCGGAAAAATAAAAACACTTGTTTAACAAACTACACGAGTCAAAGAAAGTACGGTCACTATTGTCAAAAAAGAATATTTTACAGTCGACTAAAATTAGAGAGGCAGCTCAATGATGTTACCTTATTGCGAACCAACCCGCTAATTTTAATGATGTCGCATTGCATTTCATCATCGAGTATTTTTATTGCCTGAGATACACAATCAACATAACAACATTAAAATAATTAGGGTCTTGCTAATATGTGCCCTAAAGGCACATGTTAAGGAACCTAAAGGCTCGAGAGATACACAATCAACATAACAACAAAATTTTGACTTTGAAAGAGTTGAATGCACAACTTTTGAGGCTAATTTTCTATATTAAGTACTTTAACATGTGCCCTAAGGACACATATTAGCTTTCTCCAAATAATTAAACCAACCAACTATTACATATATCATAACCAAAAATTTAAATCAACCATGTAAATACTTCGACATAGTTTATAATTTAGGCTAAACTTGAAAATGTTTTTTAACACCTATAAAATAATTTCTTATCAAATTTAGCCCCTATAAATTATTTCATCAATGTTTGGCGATTGAGCCTGTATTTTTTATTAGTCTTGAGGTAAACAATTTAGGGACTAACATCTTCATCTACATTTAGTCCTAATGTCAACAAACTAGGGTTTAAACATTAGCAAAAATATTGGAAGGACAAAAATGGATAAGATTATATTTTGTAGAGATTAGGCCCTGTTTGGATAAACAACTTACTTATAGAAGTGTTTATGCATAAGCTATTTATATAACAATAGATAAACTAAAGTCAAATTATTTTCATATAAGCTACGTTGTTTTCAATATTTACTCTAAATAAGTTCAAAACAGCTAATGGATATGTCATAAGCTGGTTTTTAGAAGTTTTTCCAAATAATATGACAGTAGATAAGCAATAATAAGAATAACCTGAGGAGCAGGAACACTCCGAGAAAGAAGCCTGATAAGATCCCTAGCTTTTACAATAATATAAGGATCCTTAGTCTTTCTGGTTGTTGAAACTGTCATTGAACCCTCAACCTATGAATTGTGAATGCAATAAACAATGAACACATTATTATCACTGGGTTGATATTTAATCAATTAGGGATTCAAAAAGCAATATCAATAGAATTCATACCAAGTTCAGTTCGGCAGAAATACCAAATTCTTTGAGGGAGGATTTAACGAGTGGCCAAGCTTCTTGGAGATACTTTTCACGATATTGAGGGAAGAGAGTTGAGAAGGAACTGACTTCAAGCATTCCACCTTCATTCCATGATGGGTCAAATTTCTCAACCTTCCAGTGGTCAATATTAGGATCGTCATCCCATGGTTTTGGTTTATCGTGTTTCCCTTTCTTCTTCCCTTTCACTACTTCGTTGGTTAAGTCGTTCTCATCCATTGCTGTTTCTGTACCTGCTGATTACGTTAAGGCGGATTGGTTAGCCGGTGCAGTGGATTATTAGGCACAAAAGTACATGCAATGCTGCACTATGCAAGCACATTGTAAATTGAACACAACCATAAGCTAGATACCAAATCTATACCCCTGTCTATAACCCAATAAGCATGTTTAGTCCAACAGCAACCCATTAAGTTGCAGTATTGCATGCAGCACCAAAATTAAACCCACACTTTTCTAAATGACACATGATTCATTGATTTAAGTTTTACGCACAAACTAAAAATTGGTTGAGCATAAAACAAATCAAACACATACTTGACATACATCCTAAGATAACAAACAAATACATTACAGAAGACAACAATTATGTAGCACGATTCTGGCAAATAGAGAGCATCATATCATATGTAGCACATATTGCAAAACTAGAGCACATGCATCGTTCTTTGTATGCACAAAAATTAACTACTTATTACTAGTGCATGCTTGATTAGCTTGTTAAAATCTACTTATACAAAAGTTGATGCAGTCAGATATATAACAGAGTGGGATAGCACATCTACAAAGATTTGAGACCTTAAACCATTGAAAACCAAATAAAATAGACACCAAAAGCAATGTTGTATTGTTGTCAATCTTGGATAGCAGAAAATAGTAGATTGTTAAAATTCTGCTACGTAATAGTGTTACAGGTCTTCTATAGCATATATCTAACAACATTTTGTACTAAATAGCTTATCGTGAAAAATAACGGTTTGTCTAAATTCCACTACACAATAGCAGCTATTTAACAACAATGGCCAAAAGTAATCTTTTACCTATTCTCAATCAAAACCATGGATGTCAATCCCCAATAGCGAATCGGACACTATTTGATATAATTTGGGAATGAATGATTATACCGTTAATACTAATAAACACATAATTGCTGAAAAATTAAATAAATTACTCAAATTTCACGAATTAATAACAATTAGAATTGAAACACACTAGTCTTACGACTCTAAAGCTTAAAGTAACTAAACATTAAAACTCAAACAAAAATTTAAGCATCATGAAAATTTAATTCTTCTGAGAAGACGATTATGAAAAATGTGAACAGAACAGGGAACAGGAAACAGAGCAATATACCTCGACGGTGGATGGAGGTTTGTAGAATTCAGAAGACGGTGGTTGCAAATGTGCAGAACTAGGGTTCAGTCTTCAGCTCTTTCTCTCTGCAATTGAACTGCAATTGAAATATGAGATGGATTTGTTGAGGGCATGTAAGAAAAAAATAAAATTGCTCTTTAGTCCCTATATTGCACAAGGTCCTCAAAAGTTTTGGTATAAGAGTTTCGTGTACACGCGTCTCCTAAAAGAACGTGCTTTAACGCGCCAGCTCGTTTCACGCGCTCTCTTTCTACTCTCACAGTTTCACACTTTCCCTCACACAATGCGACGCACTCCTCCGACTATCCATTTCCTCGCCGCCACCGACACCGCCTTCTCCACTGCCACAATGTCTTCACGCCCTTACGTACTCTCTCTATCATTCTCCAATACACATGTGCTCGTAGTAACAATGCATAAATCAGCTTTGAAAGTTTAACACTGTTTATTATCATTAATTTTAATTTAATTTTTTTTTTCAAATTTTGCAGCACCGAGGTCACCGTAGAGGATACTCCGGCCGCTCAAATTCCGGCGGAAGAGGCCATTTCGTTACCGGCGACGACCACTTACAGTCAGTCCGCGATGCAAATTCAGCTCTCCGGCGAGGTGAGAGTGAAAACTTTGCGAATCAAACGCAGTTCCATCAGAATCCACCTTACGATCTGAGTCGTCATCCTCCTCCGGCGTTTTACTTTCAGAATCAACCTTACAATCCTCGTCCTCGTCCACCGCCTCAATATCAGAATCCATCTTATACTCCAAGACCTCATCCTTATCCTCAACCTCATCGACCGCAGCATTTTCGGCAGCCGAATGATCACCGACGTGAATTTCGTCCACAGCAGAATATTCGCCCAAAGGCTCCGGATCATCGAGAGTGGGAGGTTGCTTTGACGCCACCGCCACCTCGTCATAGTGGTAACTTCACTGTTGTATCATTTGATTTTATAATGTTGCTACTTTGCATTGTTGATGTTCAATGTGTCATGTAAGGGCTCGATTGATTTATTTGAGCTTATATACTGATATAAACACTTGTGAGATTGTTTGGGAGAAAATATAAAAACGACTTATGAAATGTTTAGGACCTGTTTATTACTTATTTTCATAAGTTCTTTAAGATAGCTTATAAAAATTAAAAACAACTTATGGCTTATATGAAATAGCTTATTCATAAGTGTTGATCGTGATAAACACATATACTATAAACTGCTAATTTAGGTGTTTATCAAAGCAGGGCCTAAAACTGCTAGATTATGAAAAATTACTGAGTTGTAAACTTATCGATGTCAAGGAGCATCCACTTGCATTTAGGCGTTAGTTCAAGAAATCAAATGACAATGAAAAACAATTTTGCTGATACATGGTTTGATAAATGGCATTTGGGAATTTGTGATGTTATTGCTTACACACAAGTTTAATTGAAAGATGAAGGTGTTAACAAGAATGATGAGGTTCAGCATTTCAATATTTTACTAGAAATATATTCCAAAGACAAGGAGCTTAATCTAATACCTAAGTGAAAAATATTGAAAAGATGAGGGTGGTAAGAAGGAAACGAGATTCAACATTTCAATCTCTTACTACATAGTAGCTAAATTTACTACATAACTGAAAATATTGTAAAGCTATGAATGATTTGGCGAGTGAGAGGACGATAGGTTCGAGGTTGATTGTTTATCACTCTACCCTCTTCCCACTCTTTGTTGCTCGTGATTTATTGTTTTGGAGTTTTATATCAATACATCATCATACTAATTTAGTTTGTGATTGTTTTCTATGTTCAACAGAAAGGTTTAAAGTCCTTTCCTATAATATATTGGCTGACTACCTTGCTATGGACCACTGGAGAAAACTTTATTATCACATACCTTCGTACATGTTGAACTGGCAGTGGAGAAAGAGTAAAATTATTTTTGAGCTTGGCTTGTGGTCTGCCGATATCATGTGTTTTCAGGTTATCATTATGTTACATATTATGCCACAATGCTAACTGCTTGCCAAATATGCTATTTAACATGATTGTGACCATTCTGTTACATATTACATATCATCACACTGTAACACTGTTGTAAAATTTGGTTTGGCTTATTTAATAATTATGACATGAATTATAGTTGTGCTGGCTGGGCAGAAATACATAAGAGAATGATATATTGCAATAGAGATTCTCCAGTTATAATTGTTGGCATCAGACTTGGAATTTTACATCTCATCACATATTCTACCTCATTTTCCAAAAAGGTTTTACATTTATTTTCAAACAAGGTTTTTGAGTTGCATTAACATCTCAGAAAGATTTCTGTTTTTGGATTTTTTTTCTCATGCCTTCTTTGCTGATCATATCATCATTATTTGTTATTTCTGTTATATGCATGGATACACTGGATATGGAAATCTGATTAAATGTAGAATTTAAAGAAAATCCCCTTTTGATCTTATTTTGCTACTTCCAGGAGGTTGATAGATTTGATGAGTTGGCAGAGGAGTTGAAGTTTAAGGGATACAGAGGAATCTGGAAGGTTGGCAATATTTTGATCTTATTTTCCTTAGCTTTCTAAACAAAGAACTTTGCTTTTACTTGTGATGCATGTTTGCATAAATGTGTTATCACATAATGATAGATTGGCAATATTTCCATTTCTCTCTATATTGCATAAGTTGTAACTTGTTTGATGTGAAGTGACCTTTCTTCTGCATCATCACTTTCAGCAGTTTTATTTTTTAAAAAAATTCTTTTTGATTTAACCATTCTAATTTTGATTTGTTATATCAATTATTGTGCAAATAAAAATTAATAGTTTTGTTGCATTATGAAGTCTAACAGCATTTCTGTACTTATAGATGCGTACGGGCAATCCAGTTGATGGTTGTGCAATCTTTTGGCGAGCATCAAGGTTCTCTAGACCTATACCCTCCTCTCGACGCTACTTATCAAACTGGGATTTATTTTCTTTGATAGTGACTAAATATTCATTGTATTCATGCACATAAAATTTATGAGTATAGCGTTGTCAAATATCGGCCATGGTGGATACCTATGGCTGGTTTTTGGCTTTCTGCCACGGTCAATTTTGTGAAGGATGGCGGCATCACGACGCCATACTTGGATATGGTGCCGTCATATGTGTATCGGTATGACGGGTTCTTGGCTCTCTGCCATCGACAACACTGTGTATCTTTTGGGGGGGGAATGCACATGCTTTTCTTCCCATATTTTGCGTATACATTATTTTTATCCCTTAAACTTAGATTGTTATTATCATAGAGCACTAATCTACAATCATGTCAATCAATAATAATTAAGCCAGAGACTTGTCAAGTTGTTATATTGAATCTTTAATTTCATTCAGTGATATATTTTTTTATACACAAATGTTAGTTGTTAGTTAGTGTGTTAATAGGTTGAGTTTGGACCTTGGGCCACCTTCTGGAACTCGTTCGGGTTGAGGATCATTCAGTAATATATTCTTTACAAATTGTAATTAATACTCTCTAGTAGTAAACTGATAGGTCAACTTTAGTTAGTTAGATTTAGGTTAATTGGGGATTCAGTAAGGGAAATAAGGTATGTTACCGATAAATAGCAATTGGGGGGTTGAGGAGAGCTATTCATTTTGTGGGAATTCCAAGGGAATAGTGGGCCTAGGATTTGGAAGGTATATTCTAGGAAGGGTAAGATGGGAACTCCTAGTGTCAAGAGAGCAGCATAGTGATGTGATATATAGAGGTTAAGACCGTAACTGTTTCCCGAATATGTGGAGTTTGCAGAGAGGAAGATTCATTCTGGATATTGAGATTCTAGTTACGAGTAGGAGGTTTTAACTTCCTGTAGGAGCCTAGCTCTACGGCAGATTTGGGGTGTTAGCCATCTTTGTAAAACCTTTCCATATTCATATTAATAATACACAGTCTCTGATTTTCCATTTCTGTCTTAATACTCAAATATTCACGGAATATGTGTTCTTTCTATTCATAATCTGGAATCTGAACCAGTTCCTATCATAAACCTTGACTAAATTTGATATTATTCGTGGCGTAATTTTCTTTTATACTTTATGCTCTTGATCTTGTTGATAATCTGCATCTATCTCATTCCGTGCTTCTAACAAATAGTAATATTACTTATCCTGATTTATCACAGGTTCAATTTGTTATATGAAGAAAGTATCGAGTTCAATAGGTTTGGACTCAGAGACAATGTTGCTCAAATATGTGTACTAGAGGTACATAAAAACTCCCCTGTTGGCCGTTGTTGACCTTTTCAATTTCTATTGAGACAAACTGTAAATCTTCAATTATCCTACTTTTCACCCCTTTATTGATGTGCTTGTATTTCTTTTCATACGTGACTCCTTTGAACAGTTCATTAATCAAAATGGATCTCTCCCACCAAGGTAATTGATCCATGTGGTTGCTAATCAAATTTTATATTTCTATTATGTGCAAATGTCATTCATATGTTTTCACTCATCAGTTTAAACCCTTTCAAATAGTTGGTTAATGACATAGTATCAGAATCTTTTTTACCCATGTTCCTCTGAATAAAAATTGAAATTTAGCTCAACGTTGGGCAGGCTTTTGCATTTTCCACGCTTCGAGCCAGAAGTACTCCTGTGTGTGTGTGGTATGTTCAATGAATAATTTCTCTCAGAGACTTGCTATCACTGGGCATACTTAGTGGCTAAAATAAGATAGTCTAAACTCTGAATCAAACACAAATACTTGTGTGTTTTAGACATTCAATTGATTATGAAATTGAGGTTAAAGTGGTGAAAAATTAGGTTCATTGGTTGAAAATAGTTCTTAGCTATGAAGTTTTGTTAATTGTATACTTTGACACGTCAAGGAAGAGGCTAGGTGGTTGTATAAGGTGTGACAATTTCTAAAAACTGAGGCACTGGTACAAGAGGATACATAAAATCTGAAAAACCTAAGATGAACATTCTGAAAAACTGAGGCACTGGTACAAGAGGATACATAATGTTCTAACTTCTAACTTAAAGATTTCAACAAAATTCCTTGATGTAGTATATAAAGTAACTAAAAAATTCTATGAAGAGGCGCAAAGGGATGAAATTGCAATTGTTTCATTTAGAAGCAAAACATACAACAAAGTAGCTTAGAGGAGTGCTAGCCACACACTCTCTAACACACACAGCTCAACACACTCTTTTTTATTGGTTAAAATTCATATGGATCCCATAAGAATTATATGGGGCCCAAATTATTTCTTGGGACCCATATGAATTTCAGCCAATATAAGAGTGTGTGTTAGAAAGTGTGTCCCTGGCATTATTCAAGTAGCTTAACATTGTGTCTTATATGGATCGGTTTGTGTATTTGAGTGATGTTGGCCCATTGCTATGCTTGACCCAAATGTACTCAAACAATTGCATCATCATTTGCACAAACCCAATGAGTTCCTCTACCAGCTAGTTGCAGTAACCATTTAGAGTATCCACACATCATCATAGGATAAAAGTACTGTCCCTGATTGTTTAAACAGTAAGAAACCACAAAGTCCACTTTAGGAAAGATATATACAAAAATAAAATATTTATCACCAAAATGTGGTTTTAATTAAGGTCAACATAACTGTGATCTTGTTTGAAATGCTTGGATGGTCCTGGACTTTCCTTGAATTTTATGAGGATTAAGAGACAGTGTTTAGGTTCACAAGAGTATTTTATGTTACTGACATAAAGCTTTAGAATGGTGTACAAGGTCACCAGATAGTTTTAATCGAGTCTTGATTGTATTAGGATGCTTGCAACTTTCTTCAAATGACTGAGGTGTTGATAACCTTATGGGGTTTCTTTTCATTTTTTAAAATTATCATTCATATTTTATGTAGGATAGAAAGCTTTGTATACACAATATAACATAAATGCATTCTTCAGCTTGACAGGTTCTCGTAAGGTTGTAGTTTGCAACACTCATGTGCTTTACAATCCAAATAGAGGGGAAATTAAGCTTGGCCAGGTATGCACTTTTTCCTGTTTTGATTAATCCTCTGCCAGTGATACTCTTTTGTTTTGGATGCATCACTATTTAATGCTATGAAAATGCTGTTGTACTTTGATGGCTATTGATATTTCTTTCTGCATTCCAAATTTAGCGTTATTTATTTTTTCTTTATTTTGGTTTTCTTTTCATCCACTGCTAACTGCTTTTATTTTCAATGCAGACTGCATTCAACAATGGTCCTAATTTTCTCTATTTATGGTTTAAAGTCCTAATAAATTTGAAATTGTTCAATATTGCCTTTTTAAAATGACATAATTTGTCTATAGTTTTTCTTAGATATCCTCAGCAATTTTAAATTTCCATCCCATATATCAGTCATTCATAGGAAAATGGAAACATTTGTTTCTAGTTTATTGTCTATAGTTTAATGCTTTTTTTACCCTCCGATATATCCAAGTTTAAATTTTTTAAGGGCTGTTTTGTCATTTCCATATTGAAGTTTAAGCTTCCCTACATAGATGCTCTTGAAGAATAACTTGGAAGAATCACTTTTTAAACTCGTGGTAGTTAGGAATATTGTGTTTTGATTTTTAGTGACAAATTATAAAGGTTAACTATTATTAAGTATGACTACTTTAATATTGTGTATTTTTCTATTCTTAATAATTTAAGTATACTGTTGGGATTTAATAATTTACGTATACTTGTGGGATTTATGTTTAGTTTGTATAATATTTTTTAGTCCTCGCAGTAGCTGTCATCCTGCTATCTGCTATACCATTTTAGTGGTTAGCTCTGCAGTCCGTGTCGCTATTCAAGATTAAAAAATATGGGTTACATGTGATGGTTGTATGTTTAGGAGTGCTACTTACTGCCTACACCTATTTTAACCCATTGAGTTAAATGTCTGGGTTAAGGACTTGTAAATGTGTGCAATTTAACTGAATTACCATGTTATATTTGTTAGCCTTCTGTGAACATTGAATTAAAAAAAAGCCTTCTCTAAACATTGACAACATTTCATGTGAATCTGATTTTTTTCTATTTTACTTGAACTGGTAATATCAGATTCTCACAGCTAACTCCGTCATGTGATTTCAAATTCTTCGTGTAATTGTTTTTCGCTTTACTTCAAGCAGGTCAGAATCCTACTGGATAAGGCTCAAGCTGTTTCTCAACTTTGGAATAACTCCCCTGTTATTATCTGCGGGGATTTTAATTGTACCCCAAAGGTTATTTTTTATTATAATGCCTTTCCAGTATCATTTTGTTAAGTTTGGTCATAGCCTGTATGGTATTAACATTCTTTTTCTTGTTGCAGAGTCCATTATACAACTTTATCGCAGAACAAAAGGTATACCCTTCAGTTTTACTTTGTCACCTTCGATGATGAACACATACAAAGCTGCACAAATGATATTTTTGTATATTATGACAGTTAGATCTATCTGGAATAGATAGGGATAAACTATCAGGGCAAGCTTCTGCTGTAATTCGCTCCCCGTGGAGATATGGTCCTAAGTCTAGGTAGGTTTCTGCATTAGATTTGTTTATGCAATGAAATTTGGTAAATTTCATGCTTTTACAATCAATATCTACTAAAATCTTCCAAATTAATGCAGTGAAAAACAATTTGATAATGGTTCAGTTAAGGCCACATCTGCTGAAGGTGACAAGGAAATTACTATTGAAAAAAATAGTTCTTTGTCAGACATGCAGAATCCAGACACTGAGAGTAACAGTTCAGAGAATCAAAATGCTCGCCCTGTTTTGGATATGTCTGATAAGACAAATATGCAGTGTGGCAGGGAGAGTGATGCATGTGCAGGAAAAGATACTCAGGAGGCTGGTGACCATAATAAGATTGTTGGTGAAGTTGATGACATGAAAGAAGTGCCAAATCCTTCTTATAATAACGGTAGGCTCCCAATTGATCATATAACGTCGTCACCTCTTGAGACAATTCACACTGACCCAACTGGGATGGGAGGCACAGAACATATATCAGATTCTATCTCGACTTCATATCAAGAATCATTAAGTGAAAAATCCAACTTGCATGACCATAAAGGGAATAAGCATGTGGAGCCTGACTGTTCCCCGACCTCTCTTCAAGAAAGTGATCAAACTTCAAAGGTGAAAATAGATCTTGAGTCAACAGATCTTAACCTAGAAGTATCTTCAAATAAACCATCCAGCATGACTTCAGTTTCTGAAGCTTTTGAAGCCCCTCATTCAGAGTATAGAGAAAACTCATCTTATGATGTCATTGCTAATGACGAAATGAATTGCTCATCAACTGCATATCTAGTTGACGAACCACAAAAACATTCCAATATTGACTTTACACTAAGTGAAAAACTAGAGAAATTTTCCTTTGATGAAATAGATAAAGCCGATGTAAGCAGTGGGAATATTGGTGAAGATGCCAGCGATTTCATAAATGCTTTGCATAATGCCAAAGAAGGTATTGATCTTGAACTTATCCCATCTGCAAAATCAGATTGTGAAAAGTCATATCCATTTTGGGTATTAGATTCTGCTTCTAACAACTTGATGCTTCCTGCAGAAAGCAATGAAGTGGAGGATGACTTATCTCCAAGTCTGATTTCCAAATTTATTGATGCAGAGAAATTTACTTATGATCCATCATTATGGACCCCTGCTGAGATAGAAATTGCAACAGGAAATGCAGAGTGCACGTTCTTGGAGCACCCTTTATCGCTTAAGAGCACATACACTGAAGCTGTGGTAGATCTAAAAGAATTGCTTGCATAGCTTTCCTTTTTTTATTCACTTTATAAGACAACTTGCACATCATTCTCATATTTAAAAACTGCTGTATACTTTATGTTGCATTTTCATATTTATTTACAATTGCTGCTCTCTCATGTTCATGTCATTGTACTC
Organism: Trifolium subterraneum; assembly: GCA_951799995.1. Lineage (NCBI taxonomy): Eukaryota > Viridiplantae > Streptophyta > Magnoliopsida > Fabales > Fabaceae > Trifolium > Trifolium subterraneum. The sequence goes on from OX637463.1 coordinate 54,286,592, forward strand.
GGCATTCTTTCGTATGTGCAGGACTCTTCAGGAACTAGAGACCCCAATGGTGAACCATTGGTAACCAGTTACAACAAGTGCTTCTTGGGCACTGTTGACTACATTTGGTAGGCACTAAGCTCTAAAGTTTTTCTTCAACTGTTATCCTCTTCGGCGCTTCTTATTTTATTTTGAATTGTCACATTGCATTAAGAATACCATAAAAAACTGTGATTGCTTAAGTAATTACAGTTGCATCATGTTTTTTTAATTAACATTTATTTATAGATAGATATTTTGAGTATTAATTAGCATTCTAAAGAAACCATTGTGCACTAAGTATGATTAACTCTTAACAAAAGGAGTTGACTAAAATACACATTTTTCCCTTGATATGTGTCCCATAGGCGATCTGAAGGTCTGCAAACAACCAGAGTTCTTGCTCCAATACCTAAACGTGTCATGGAAAGCACTCAAGGATATCCAACAAAGGTAAAGAATAAGTTTGTAGTTTTTGTGTGAAAGTTTGTACTAGTTGGTTTTTGCTTTTGCTTGAAACTTGAATTTTATTATTTATTTTTATATCTTTCCATTCCATGTGTACAGAAATGGGGTAGTGATCATATTGCCTTGGTTTCGGAGTTGGCTTTCTTGGAAGATGGTACTGCAATCAGCAAGGATGTTGTATAGCATTTTACTAGGTGAATAAATTGTGGGCATTTGCCGGTGTAAGATCTTCAAATGTTGTAACAGGTCTTGGCCTAATTTGCCCCCTTCAGGAGACACAAGATTCTCCAGAGACTGAGATGTATTTATTTGTAATTTGTAAATGGTTAATAATATTGATTATCAAGTCAATTATGTACATTTTAAGCTCTTGATAATGCGAGCCTATATGATTCTTTTGATCTATTAGTCTACACTCTACAGGTTAAGATCGAATAATGTGATTCTTACTCATTGTACCTCTCTTTTTGTGTTATTAATCCTCTCCTTTTGTTTCGACTTGCAATTGCTATATATAACTTTGCAACCAAGTGTATTAGAGTGTATTGCTAGTATTATTTTAACATAGATGGGAATGGGATTTAAAATGATAACGTAAATTACAAAATATATTTAATATTTGGTTAACATACAGTTTTTACAAATGTTACTTTTGAGTGAGGAAATGGAACTTTGTTTTGAATAAAAGTAGTATGTCAACAAATCTACTTTTTCTTTTTATCACAAATCTTACTTGGAGTAATAAAATATTAATGAGGGAAAATAGTGAAACATAATATGAGTTTTTTAAAGTTCTATTATTAGAGTAAATGAGGGAATTGCTTTGAAATGATGTGGCTTCAATGAGACCCACAAGTTACTTTTGAGTGAGTTTCACCATTGGATTTGGAGATGCTCTTAGTTGCGGTACTCAAGTAATATTGTGCGATTTCTAATATAAGTAAGATCAACAGCATAATACAACTTCTGATATAAGTATTGCAATTGTGCAATTTTAGTCCCTACATCTTTTTGGAGCAAATCCGTCCTCTATGTTTTTTCTCTTTTGCAATTTAAAAGTCTCCTCAATTTTCCCTAAATTGACATAGATATGGCATAATTTTTCCATAATAACCTACTTAGCACCGATACATCACATTGAAGAGATATGTACACGCAACTCGGATTCAATCATCCATTTTCTCAAATCAATTCTTCCTTGGCTTTTTTGCTTGAAGACAGAATCACACAGCAAGAAACTAGTAGCAAAAGACTTTCCATTACTCCATTGTCAAAGAGTTAAAAAGAGCAAAGGCAGAGTTTAACAAGGATAAAAACAAACATAAATCCTAGACATGCAGTACCATACCACAAAAGTGAGCATGTTAGTTAATACAATCCATATCAAAAAATAAGAAAACATCAGATAATCTAAGAACAGCTCGATCAAATCAAACCAACGCAAGGAACAAATTATCCACAAATCAAGTTATCATCAAATTTACATTGAAATCCATCTTTTCTTCTGCATTGATTTGAACGAACTATGCACCTTCATTCCTTTGCAGACTTGTTGATAAGAGACTTGTGGATGTGAGGAATAACACCACCACCAGCAATTGTTCCCTTGATGAGGGTGTCAAGTTCTTCGTCTCCACGGATAGCAAGCTGTAGATGTCTCGGTGTAATACGCTTCACCTTCAGATCCTTGCTTGCATTGCCAGCCAACTCCAACACCTCTGCAGTTAAATACTCCAAGATAGCAGCAGAATAAACAGCAGCTGTTGCCCCGACTCTTCCATGGGCCATTGCCCTTGACTTCAGAAGACGATGGATACGTCCAACTGGAAACTGTATGTAAAAAGACGTTCATGATGACAAACCAAATGATGTCAGATTAAATTAAATCAATACTAACAAGTTCAACATGATTCGTAGCCAGAATATAAATTTTAGCATGCTTAAAACCTAGAAAACACAATTCCAAGAATATAAAAATACAATGATTAACCACTTGCAAAAACTTCACATGGCAAAAAGAAAAGAAATCATCACAACATGCTATAGACATGACATATATGTGGATGAAGCAAAAAATGAAAACCTTAAAACTTTGGCTTACCAGATGCTACAGCCTTTGATGTTAGGCTGCCACTTTAAGGAATTCATTGAATTAGTAATCCAAAAGTGAGAAGATTAACCGATATGCAGTAGATAAATTATAGATATATGCATAGCAGCACACCAACACAAAAGAAATAATGCAGAAGAAAAACCTATCAATTGGTGCTTTTATTGAAAGCATTGATAGGCTCTTTTAAGCTAAACCTATCAAAACTATGAATTGTAAACTAAAGCTAAAGAACAAAAGAATAGAGAACTAACTAACAAAACTTAACACCTTTCGTCGTTCATTAATTTCCAAAATATGTTAAAGACACTAACATATATAGTACTCAATGGATAATAACCTAAAGAACCTAAAGTCTAAAAACTCTAGAAGGTTCAACTAAATAAGTCCAATTAAAATAAATTCTACATTTAACTAAAATATCTAAATCATTTAATAAACTATAATTAAACTCTCTATCACCAACACCAACCTAACAAATAAATAAATAAAAAAAGTAATTATATAACCTAAAAGAAAGGAAAAATGGTGTACTAAACCCTTCCAAAGTTCCAACCAAACCAATTACATCATCAACATGACACAATAATTTCCTTAAGCAGATGTAAAATGGGTCCCTTTATAGACTTCCATGGTACAACAACAACAACACAAGACAATGTTAAAATAACAAATACCCAAATTTCAATATTGTTAAAAATCCAATCTTTTTACTCCATTCTACATCTAACATAAAACCCCAGATCTAAAATACAGTTTCTCTCTAGAAAAAAGTAAAACCTAGCAACAAAACACAGATAAAAGAGAGAAAAGAAAATAAAAATCAAAACTTTGGGTATGTAACATGTGGTAAACATGATGAAGATGTGGATCCAACAGAAAAGAGTGAAAAAAGTGAAAACTTGGAACAATTTGATGAGAGAGAGAGAGATGAAGAACCTGAAGACCAGCTCTGGAAGAACGAGAAGTGGGTTTCTTCTTGTCTTTGTCTTTGAGAGAAGATGGGGTTTTACCAGTTGTCAAACCCTTTGCGCCTTTTCCCGACATGTTTGAGCAGTTCACCAAAACTTCGATCTTCTTTCAGAGAGAGAGAGAGAGAGTTTGAGTTTGAGATTTGGCTTTTGAGTTTTCGCTTCTATGTTCCCCCACGACCCTTTTATATTCTCTAAATCTAAAATAAGTAGTAAATTTCAATTGTTTGATTTTAATTATCAAAAATTGTTTGAATTTAATCTTTAAAGTTTTTAAGTGTTTGGTTTTGACCTCCAAATTCACTCTCTTTTGCAATTACAAGTCTCATTATATTTTTACTAAAGGTTTATTAATGTGACATATTAAATAACAATTGAAAATAAATAAAGAAATATGTTTTAAAATTTTAAATAAAAATATTTGTTTTAAAAAAATATTAAATAAATAACAATTGAAAGGTTTGATAGTTTTTTTTTTTAAAGTAGTCTATAATTTTTTTAAAAGTAGTTGATAAAAAAATAAAATTTGTAAACTATTTTTTATAACAAAATTATTTCATGAGTTATTTTAAAAATAAAACAATTTTCCATTTATTTTTAAAACATTTTTCATATTTTAAAATGTCACATAAGCAAATTTTATTCAAAAAGGCCAACGAGTGGTTAAAAAGTGCAAAAGGAGATGAACTTGGGGGTCAAAATCTTGCAGTTGAAACTTGTGAGATAAAATCAAGCAATTGTAAAATTTAATGGGTTAAAAACAAGTAATTGAAATTTGTGAGACCAAAATCAAGTAAATGTGAACCTTAGAGGTCAAAACTGCATTTAAACCGATATATAAATTATTAATTATGTTATGTTATTTCGAAAGTTTACTATTGGTTTAAACATTGAGTTTAATTGTTGTGCACTGTCGGTGTAAAGTTTTTTTGCACATACACCAAATGATGTGTTGTATTCATGTATCAATATATTATTGGACACATGTGTAAAATAATTTTACACTGACGGTGCATATAAATTAAATTCTTAAACGTTTCACTAAAAAATAAAAAACAAAAACACTTCATTTTTTTAAATGTGTTTGTTTTTATTATTATGATGATATTGATACGAAGTTTACACCGTCATTAACAGTGACTACTGTTCTCCATCGGAGAGTATGTGGGACACACAATGTGACTTTTTTTTTTTTTTGGTTGGTAGACAAAATGACAAAGCCATTGAAAACTCTTTTATTCTTCCAACCGAATTTTATTCATGTGTATGAGCAAGAAATTGAACTTATGATCACGTGATTAAGGAAATCAAAATCACTTGGATGAATTTATTGTTATTTTTTTAAAATGTGTTTGATATATTTTTTTCATATATTATTTTAAGTGAGTTTATAGTTTTTTATACTTTTTAACCGTACTATTTTAATTTTATTGTTTTCAATATTTTTATAAAATTTTAGTCAAACAAAAGGGAAATGCTTTTTGTTAAGAAAAATTAAAGAGAAGAATTGCAAGAATAAATCTCCGCCCTTGTTTACATCCATTATCCCCCCATGATTTCCACAAAAGAAGGATATTTTAAAGTGACATTCTCTAATAAAATATTGCCATGTGTTGATTCTTGCATTTCTTCTCTTAAATCCTTCGTAACAAATAGCATCTCTCCGAACAAAATTATAAAATTATATAACCTCACGTTCTTTTGGCACTTAGATGAAAATTATATGGTTTGTAATTCGTTGTAAATGCAGTTCAATTGACAAACTTTTTTTTGGAACAATAACCTACGGTGGTTTGAATTTCTATGTGTGTGAATCTAGTTTTTACGTCAAACGGAATTGAAAGGTAGATTCAACTCGAACATATATAATATATATTTGGATAAAAATATGTTTTTAGTCCCTACTTTTATATTAAGTTTTGGTTTTTGTCCTTAAACTCTTAAATCATTCTTTTTTGTTTTCAATTAATTTTCATTTTTGGTTTTAGTCCCAAATGTTAGGTCAACTAACTGTTCACTAACGGATATCCATGTGGCGCTGTCATGTTGGATTTCAAGCCTAGCATGCGCATCAAAACAAAATAATCAAAATGTAAAAGTAAAACTCTAAATTGAATTGTTGAATTAAAGTTTTAGCTCACAAAATAACGAGGTTCAAGAGCTTCAATATAACCCATACCTATGGGCACTAGCGGAGCTAGGGGTGGCATGGCTGGGTCATGGTCCACCCCAAAATAATTGGAAATTACTAAACACCCATGGTAGTTGAATAAAATTACTTAAACATACTATATATATATAATTGTGCGCGATTCATTACAAAATTGCACAAGCAGCGTAGTGGTAAGTTCACACTTTTAGGAAGAGATGTTCACGGGTTCAATCCATTGCCATCCAATTTTTGCTTCTTTTTGCTTCTTTTTTCTTGTTTTAATATTTTTAAAGCTCCTATTTTGTGTGAATAAAATACAATATTTTTATTCTGTACAAAAAAAACACAATATCTTTATCAATAAAAAATTTACAATTTCTATTTTCTCAAAATAAAATTACAACTATTGTCAATTAAGAACAATCATTATCTTTTTAGTATACATGTAATTAATAAAACACATAATTGTTTATCATCAATTTTGTGCAAGTATTAGTTCAATGTAATTTCTTAATGATATCACTTCACTTGATACACATACAATATTATTTTTGGGTACTATAATTGAAGCACAAATCAACTAGACAAAATATTATTTTTATTCTTCAAAAAAATAAATATTATTTTTATGTTTATTAACTTTAATTTTTTATATGCAAAATAATTATTGTAGTTAATTTATATATTATAATTTTAAAATGGCCCACCCGGAAAAAAATTCCTGGCTCCGCCACTGCCTCTAGGTACCCGTCTGCTCTGATTTTTACGGGAAAAACCGATTTGATTGAGTTTGAGTTTGGGTTTGAGTTTTCCCCGAATTTAAAAGATGGGGGTGGGGCGAGTAGGACACTGATACCCACCCGAACTCGCCCCACATATATCTAATTATATTTTGCTTTTATTAAATTATAACCCTTAGACAAAGTCTTAAATTATATTCATATTTTTGTTTTTATTTTTAAATTGAGTATTAAACAAAGTTGTTTTTTCTATTTATATTCTTTGTTTAAAAAAATCATATTGTCAAGACAAAATAGTTTTCGACTTTTACCTCATTTTAATAAAAAAAATATCAAAATTCAACGTAATTTCATATCGAGGTGAGACGAAATGGGGAAACTCAAACCCAATTGGATATGGGTTTGAGGTTCTACTTTTCATACCCGTTGAGAATTGAAACGGATTTGAAGAAACCCAAATTTTATGAATTTTGAGTAGAGAAAGACAAAACTCGTCCTTGTCCCCGCCTCCGCCCCATTGTCATGCCTACGTAAAAAGTAAAAAATTAGGGAGCTGCAATATATTGTGAATATGTAAGGGTGTGGCAATATATTAGAGTATTTTTTTAAGGGTGAAAAAAGATTGGATTTGGTTTTTTTAAAAAAAGCTGGAATGACTTCGACAAAATTTTAGTATATTTTCTATATATGTAAGTTGGAAAATTTCTCATCCCACCCCCCTCATGTCTCTTTCACTCCCCACACACCCTCCAAAAAAATCTGATTCTAGTACCCGAACTTTTTTGGAGGGTGTGGGGGGTGAAAGAGACATGAGGGGGGTGGGATGAGAAATTTTCTGTAAGTTGAATGGTTTATGTGGATTGGATATAGATAAATCCGTTATTCAACTCAAACTGTCAAAATGAATCGATCCAAATTGGTTTAGTCGATTTTTCTGATTTTGTCCAATTCATGTGCACACTTCAAATTGTCAAAATATAGTTGGGGTGTCTTAGTTGTCACATTTGTATCCTTTTAGCCTTTATAAAAAAAAATGTGCACACACTTCGCACTGCACTATAGTAAATATTAATCATGGTATCCGACATCATAGGATCATATGTATCCCACAAAACACGTTCATTTTTCTGTTTCAACATTTTCTAATTTTTGCATGCATGCCATCCTCTCTCTCTGAGCAAAGAAAGAAAGAAAAAAGAAAGAGCCATGATCCTATGTTTATGTTTGTGAAATCTGGATTCTTCATGCAAAAGAGATATGTTATTCCCACTCGGACGAAGACATAACTTTACTCGTTAAAATAACAATTAAGGTGAAAATCAAGAACAACGAATCCATTTATGATAAACAGATTTATTTCGCAAGTTTGTTGGTTTCTCCAAAAGATCATACTAATGACTTATGGTGGCGGCCACCCATTTCTTTCACATTTTTCATTCTTTTCTCAAACATCTTGACCTTGCTTTCTATCTTCGATCATTTTGTTGTTCGTCTACCTCTTGAGGGTCCACTTGGACCCGCAATTCATGTAAGTCTTCAATTTCTTCATTGTCATTTCTATATATATGCAAATTAAAATGAAATATGTTAATTCATATCATAAATTATGGAAATTTTGTTCCTTTTTCAATGTGTATATATGACTTTTGCATGAAGGTTCTTCATCATGTATATATCTTAATAAGAAAATGCAGAGGATTTTATTTATCAGAATGACAAAAATCATGGTGATTATTATGATTATTGTTGCCAAAATTCAACAATTGGGTTTTGTAATTTTGTCCCATTTACTATGGTTTTATACGAAAATGTTATTAATACTAAGATTCTTTTATGTTGTTTTAAGTTCTTAGGCTATTAGACAACATTTTGCAATGTCAATGTGTATGTAATTTATTGCAATTAAGTTGCTATATGATTCCATGTATTTAATTTTTGTATTACCAAACAGTGGCCGATTCTTGTGAAATGGGCTAGTCGCCTACAACGTAGCAAACCAGTTGGAAGAGATATTCATATTTAGTGTCTGAAAACTCATGGAAACATAATGACCTAAAATTTGAATGAATAGCTCTAAAATTTATGTTACCAACTTCATGAAATTTGTGAATTTATATGTGTATTCAGCTATGGGTCGACCATTTAGTGGAATAACTACAGATTTCAACGGAAGACTTGAAGTTTATAAACAAGATTGGATTTGTGCAATCTCTACTGGCCTTAGAATATTTGCTCCAACTTTCTACATATTCTTTGCTTCTGCACTTCCTGTTATTGCTTTTGGAGAGCAACTTAATAGAGATACAGGTAAATGACCGAAAGAGTTTAATTGTTATGCACCGTCAGTGTAAAGTTATTTTACACATGCATCCACTAATGTGTTGTCACATCGTTTAATGAATGTGACACGTCATGTGTTTTAAACCACATTACATGATTTGTCAATATATTATTGGATGCATGTGTAAGATAACTTTGCACCGACGGTGAATATAAATTATATGCACGACTAAAACCATTATGATATAGCTTCAAAGTTCAAATGTTTATGTTATTTGATCTATGTATTTAATCCATATACATCATCTTTTTTTTTTAAAAGTTACACAGTCAATCAGTCATAATCGTCAGATCATTAAAAATGTTTGACTTTAATCACAACTACTTCATATGATTGGTTGCGATTTGTTGACGCTGACGGTGCATCAAAATTAAACTCTTTGATCTATAAGGGAGCATCCATGTCATGTTTTTACAGATGGAGCCTTAAGCACAGTTGAAACATTGACATCTACGGCTATGTGTGGAATTATCCATTCAATATTTGGTGGTCAACCCTTGTTGATTTTAGGAGTTGCTGAACCAACTGTTATCATGTATACCATTCTATACGGTTTTTGCCTAAAAAGACCAGACTTAGGTTCCAAGCTGTTTTTGGCTTGGGCTGGTTGGTAAGTATCTATGCCATTCAACATTATAATTATATTTTAGCTTTCCATTTAGTCCTTTTTTTTTTTTGTGTTAACCCTCTTGTTCTCAGGGAAAGGGGATCCCGATAATCTAGGGTTCAGCCGCGAGGTAAGGAAAACCTGGCTAAGAATTGTCCCCACCAGGAATTGAACTCGGGTTCTCCCGAACAATCAGTCCTAGGGGGAGTTCATTAACCACTTGAGCTCAATTTCTTGGTTATTTAGTCCATTATTAAACTTAAAAATTGCTAATAACACACTCTTTTTAATGTTGTGGTCGCAATGTCATTGCAAAGACTTCCAAAATCGGTATGTTATGATTGCAATTGCAATTTCATATCACAATTTAAAACCATGCATGCTAAGATAACATACTTTTTAAAAGTTATATGGAGAGTTAAGAGTGTGATAAAAATAGGTTCAAAGTGTATTGCTAATATTTCTCTTATTCATTTATATATATAATTGTTGAAGGTGTATTGCAGGGTTTGTGTTTGGACATCATTCTTGTTGATTCTGCTTGCGGTTTTCAATGCGTGTACAATTATCAGTAGATTTACTAGGCTTGCGGAGGAATTATTTGGCACGCTAATTACTGTGCTTTTCTTTCAAGAGGCTATAGAGGTATATATATAGATACATATATAGCTAACTCTTCCTAGCAAAATGGAAAGTGAATTTTGAACTGCTGAGAATTTTAACTTCACAATTATTTTGATCCATAGGGACTCATAAGTGAGTTCAAGATACCAAAGGATGCAGATCCCTCGTTAGAGGAATATCAATTCCATTGGCGGTATACAAATGGATTACTTTCAATCATTTTCTTTTTTGGGTTACTTTTCACTGCCATTCTAAGTAGAAGAGCAAGAAAATGGCGATATGGAACAGGTAAATGACTCCAAAATCCAAATATTTACTACTAACTTTTTAAATTGTGGTATGCATCTGAAATCGCATCCGCAATGTCAACGTTTTTTGAGTTTTCACATTTGTCCACAATTTCCTGCAATATCAAGAGTTACATTGATATTACGATGCAACTTCACTCGCAAGTCACAACCGCAAAGACAATGTTTTCAGGTTAAACTTATCTTCTCTTGTCTCCTTTTGGGATACAATGCAGGGTGGATACGAGGTATCGTTGCAGATTATGGAGTTCCACTGATGGTAGTGTTTTGGACTGCACTATCTTATACCGTACCTAAGAAAGTTCCATCTGATGTTCCTAGAAGATTGTTTTGTCCACTGCTTTGGGAACCTGCATCTCTCTACCACTGGACAGTAGTTAAGGTATTGTTATACATGGACTAAACTTTTTCATCTTCTTGTCGAAAACAAAATTAGTATCTTCATTAGTGTTGTTATAAAATGAATTTGGGTTGTTTGTATTCACAATACCGTGACTTCACGCAGTTAACCACATCGGTGGGCATTGGATGAAGATCGGACAATCCAAATTTTAAGCTTGATATTTTAGCAATACTCTAATAAATGACTAGTTTCATGTTATGCAAGTCATAAAATCCTTCTAAAGTTGTTGACTATAAACTGCAGGATATGGGAAAGGTACCATTACCATATATCTTTGGGGCAATTATTCCAGCAGTGATGATAGCAGGTTTATACTTTTTTGATCATAGTGTAGCTTCAAAGTTGGCTCAACAGAAGGACTTTAACCTTCAAAAACCATCTGCTTACCACTATGATATTTTTCTTCTTGGAATAATGGTATGTTATTGTGTTGTAAACCTTTGTTTTATGTAATTTCCATATCATAAATTTTTCTTACATGTATTTTTTATATCCTTTTGATTCTTTAGACTTTTATTTGCGGTATTCTTGGTCTTCCTCCGGCAAATGGAGTACTTCCTCAATCCCCTATGCATACAAAGAGTTTAGCAATTCTTAGGAGGCAGGTAAACATCATATTTTGCGGCCCTATTTGGATAAAAAGATTAATTAAGCGCATATAACATAAGTGTTTATGTATACGCTATTTCTATAACTAAAGGTAAAATAAAGTCAAATTGTTTTAATATAAACTATAAGCTGTTTTCATAAGCTATCTTGGAGAGTTTATAGAAATAATCTAAAAACAACTTAAGCTGTTTCCACTTTTCGTAAGTTCTTTCCAATAGTCTCACAAGTGATTATACTGGTAGATAAACTCAAATAAAGTTATCCAAATAGTCCTTAAGTCTAAAGTCTCATCTCAAATAGATTCCTACATTACTTTGTCAAATCTGCAGATGATCCGAAAGAAGGTGGTAAAGAGTGCCAAGGAATGCATTAGACAACAAGGAAGCAACTCTGAATTATACGGAACGATGCGAGCTGTGTTTATAGAAATGGATGCCGCACCTACCGTAAGTATTGTTAGCTTCATAAAATTTGTGTCTATGTGTATACATGTCCAAGTGTGACCATTTTTTTATTATTTGGTCTTAGGTTAAAGAGTTGGAGTCTCTGAAGGAAGCTGTAATGAATAATAATAATGAAAAGAGTGGTACAAAGGAAAAATTTGATCCGATTAAACATATCGATGCATATTTGCCTGTTAGAGTTAATGAGCAAAGAATGAGCAACTTATTGCAATCTATACTTGTTGCTCTATCACTTTTAGCTATTTCTATCATCAAAAAGATACCTAGCTCAGTTCTTTGGGGATATTTTGCTTATATGGCAATTGATAGTCTTCATGGGAATCAATTCTATGAAAGGTTATTGCTTCTCTTCATCCCCCCAAAAAGGCTCTACAAGTAAGTATCCTTGTTTATGGCTTTCAATGTTTTTTACTTCTTTGTGATGGAAAATACTTTTTCCATATCAGTAGACATAAGGGCTATTTGGATTGATTTGTTTGAGTTTATCTGCTGACATAAACACTTGTGAGACTATTTGAAGAGCTTATGGAAATAACTTATGACATCTCCATGAGTTGTTTTCAGCTTACTTACATAGGCCTTGTTTTGATAAAAAAAATAATTCAGCTTATAGCATAACTGCTTATCTTATGAGTGTTTATGTATAAGCTATTTCTATAGTAAAACAAAATAAAGTCTAACCGTATTCATATAAGACATAAGCTGTTTTCATAAGCTATCATGAAAATAAGCTGAAATTGATAGATAAAAGCTCACAAGTGTTTATGTGCTAGTATACAAGCTCAAATAAGTCAATCCAAACAAGCCCATAAGCCTTTCAAGATAACTTATGAAAACAACTTATGGTGGGCTTATATGAAAACAATTTGACTTTATTTTAACTTTCGTTATAGAAATAGTATATACATAAACACTTTATATGATAAGAGCTTATGCTATAAGTATAAGCACTTGCTAAAGGAGAAGTCTCTAGAATCATGGAGTCACTGATCTCGCTCGTTGGATAAAGATTAGACGACTCTTATTGTTGTCCAATCTTCATCCAATAGTCGAATCACTTGACTGCGTGACTATATTTTTCTCTTGAATACATGCAAACCAAGGTTCGTCTATCGTTCTAATATCTGTCTTTTTTGTGCAGAATTTTGGAAGGCTCACATGCCTCATTTTTCGAGTCAGTACCATACCAGATAATAGCTGCATTTACAAGTTTACAGTTTCTATATTTCGCAGTCTGCTATGGTTTGACATGGATACCTATCGGTGGAATATTGTTTCCCTTACCTTTCTTCCTTCTCATATCTATAAGAGAGAAATTGCTTCCAAGATTATTCAAACCAAACCATCTTCAGGAATTAGATGCTTCTGAGTATGAGGAAATTATTGGTGCTCCACTTGGACCCTATAATATACCACTACTCGTAAGATATTATCATTTACTTATTTATTTATTGAGTTAAGTATATTTTGCATTCCCTATAAATTGGTAAAATTTAATTTTGCTCTTGAAAAACTTATTCAGATATAGTCCCTAGATTTAACAAAAATAGTGTGATTTTAGTCCATTATGAGTAGGAACGTAAAAAACTAAAACCAAACCGCATGTGATTGACAGTTCACGAACTGATCTCGAGAACTATCCGTATAATTTTATAAGCACTAAAACCTGATTTTACAAGGATAAACAATGTAGTATTTGTATATGCTTTATGAGTCACTGATCTTGGAGATGTTTGATCAGGAAAAAGATGCACAAACTAGTTCTGACAATACAGATACCTCAGAAGAAGATTATTATGATGCCGAAATACTGGATGAGATGACAACTTTTAGGGGAGAATTGAAATTTAGAACAGTAAACCAAAATGATAGTAGCAGAAGCTTCAACCGTAGCTTCACTTATGGCTTCAATGAAGACAGACACGTTCAGGTAAAACACCGATAAAAAAACTCTTCAAAAGTTTCAATATGAATTACTCGCTTGATTTAATTCCTGAAAAACTCTTTATGTTTATGACTTGGCCAGGGACAGATTTACCCTGAATAATCTATCCGAATATGATGAAGTCTCGCTCTCCGTTGGCCTTTTGTTAGAATGTAGATAAGGCCTTTATATATATGTATATGTATAAGATCCTCTTGAATATCATGCTCAAGATTGTTGTAACGTCGGTTAAGGTCCGAGACAATGACAGCCAATTTTGTGTGGATGAAGAAGATATTCGATCAGGGAAAAGAAGAAATCACTTTAACTTTGAAAGAGTAGGATTCAACATCGGAAAAATGAAATAAAACTTGAGTTCAAGAAGTCATTTTCCTTCATTAGGTGGATAACAAGTTCAAGAAAAAGAGTATAAGAAGAGATGGAGTAGAAATTAATATGATATATGAGAAAGAAAAGGGGAAGGAGTGGCAAAACGAATGAGAAAATCCAAAATTTTCAAACCTGTTTTCAAGCTGACATATAGATACAACTTTAGAGCACTCTCTCTTATTTTGTAATTTTTCCAATACTTGTTCTTTTAGAGGATTTGTAAGAACAGTATTTACTGAGCAGTATTTAGATCAAGTAGTAAACTATGAAACACATACACTACTCAAATTAGGCGTGTTCCGGTGTCGGACACCGACACTTCTAGTTTTGTAGAAGTTTCTTTGTATTTAACTTGATGAAATTCAGTCTCTTATTTGTATAATACCTAATGCATTTGATTTTAAGTGATAGAATCCTCTCTTTATTTGGTCTCTTTTAATCGCGCACACATGTGTGTGTGTATGACCACTTCAAATAGAAGTGATAAGCTTTAGAACGAAAACTTGAACAAGAATCACAAAGTTTTGAACCAAAGCCGCTTAAAACTTTATTGTGAATGTCCCTCTAATGAATCAGAGAGTTAAGACCAAAAAAAACCTTACGGGAACGATGTATCCATCGCAGCTAGGGTCTAGTAAAAAAGAAAGTATGTATCAGATGCATTAAATATTTCTTTCAAAGTTATTTTGAATACGAACGAAGATATTTGTTTTTCGGTTAAAACTCGCATGAAATCATTCTGTTTGAGGCCAAAGAACACAATGGTAGAACTTCTCTCCGAGGAATTTTATTATCGAATCATAGACAAATAGACTTTTATATTCCATTTTTTGCATTTTCTCCGCTAAGCAGACTTAACATGCTTCTGCTAGGCCAACTCATCAAATTAATGAAGAATTATGTTGTGTCATTAAATGTAAATAATTGCTGTGTATTCTAAATTTACATTTCTGTAAAATAATCTCTTCCTAATCAATATTTTCGTATACGTGTATAATAACATGATTTTTCTGTCCATATTCCTAAATTCTAAATTAAAGTGTATAGGAATCATCAATTCAAGTTTCAATGCTTAGTTTCATCATACAAGAACAAGATGATCACCCTCTCTAATCAAGTTAATGTCTTCAACTTCAGCTCCGTCTTCAGTCAAAACTTTAGAAGGAGAGAAGCCAAACTTTTGAGCACCAACATCTAGCAGCTCTTGAAGGGACTGTGGTAGAAAAACAAGCCTTTTAGGATGTTTGTTTTTTTCTTCGCGACTAAGAACTACTCTAATTGGCAATTCATTCGCACGTGTAGAAGTTGTAGTGTGACTGTCTTGAGATGGAGGAAAACCATATTTATCTGAAAACAATCAAAAGCAAAACTCAATCACTTTTCTAAAATCTATGCATTCCAATCAATACATATTAATGAAATGATTTTCCGGACAAAGTATCTCCACGAATTCTATGTTGATGCGGGAGCGCGCGCACACACACACACTCTATAATAGTATATATCTTATTTCTTATATCTTAAGCTTTTCTTTGATTTGAATATATGCAATAAAGAATGAGAAAAGAGGATATGCACTATCAGCGTAAGCTACTTTTACACTGATGTCTAATGAGAATTTAATATTTTCCGGTTATTTTAAATTGCAGTTAAAGGCATATATATTTACCTCGATTAGCAGCTGTAATCATTCCAAAAACGGGATTCCTATAAGGGCTAACCCTTCTTCTTTGATGATCATTCAACAATGTCAACTCTTGATTAGGTCGGACGCTACCACCTCGAGGCCTAGCCATAGAAGGGTCACTGTAAGACTTTGAAATAACTGACCCTCCATTATTATTTGGAGTAATAACATATGGAATTTTATCATCTTGTTCAATTTCTTTAAACATATTATTTATCTCTTCATGGCATTGATGATCTGCTAAAGTTCTCGGAGTCCAACCAAGATTATCTTGCTTATCGATATCTGCTCCTTGTTCTACAAGAAACTTAACTATTTCAACATTTCCTTCACATACAGCAGCATGAAGTGCAGTTGTTCCTTCTTTTGTGGAGTTTGTCACAAAATCACCACCAAGTTTCACAATATCTTTTAGCAATTGAATGTCATTTTTCTCGATAGCGAAGATTGCTAAAGGAGCCACATTAGCGGAATACATATCTGCACCATTGTCTATAAGTAGTTTTTTCACTAATTCATGCCCTCCTTTCATTGCTTCACATAGTGATATATTTCCTTCAAAATCTATATAAAGATATAAGAATTAGAGACTACAACATTACAAAACCAATTCTAGAAGCAAAAAATCTCTATAACTATACCTTGTATGTTGGGATCAGCTCCAAATTCAAGAAGCAAAACCACACAATGATCACTGCCTTGAGAAGCTGCAACATGCTATATAACATGTGAAAGTAGAGTTGTAATTAATATCTAGTAGTATAGTGTGTAGAAAAATATATGTATCGACATTATAGGACATAAAATTCTAACCAGTGGTGTCTTTCCAGTTTTGTGATCCACTTCGTTTGGATCCGAGCCTTTTTTCAGCAAGTGATGCAACAACATATCATCACCTTTGTTAGTAGCAAATACTAAACTTATAGGCAAATCCATTTTGCCTGTTGACAACAATTTCTCTATGTCAGCCATAACCCCTACCATGATCGGATGCATTAAACTTAAAACGTGCACATGCTGCAATAACGTAGAAAACATCAACATACATGCTTTCTTGCAGAATCATTTTTAAAAAGAATGAAAAAAGTAAAACGAAATTTAAAAATATCTTAAATAAGTTATATACCTTGAGAAAATTGTTCATGATAATTGTTCCATCTTCAACATTGTCATGAACAAGGTTTAGAAATGATGTTCGACTCAAACGCAAGATCTGGCTTAATAGCTTGGTCCGAGCTGTAAAAAATTGTGGCCTGTAACATAGAACTCCTATTTCTCCAAAAACCTCATTTGCCTTTATTTCATGAAAAGCCTAATATAATTGAAAACATGTTTTGTTAGTCACTAAAATAAGTTTTTCATGACATCAAATAAAGGAATGCGGACGAAACTTGCCCGTTCTATTCCGTTCTCTTGAATGCTAAGTCCCTATAAGTTCGAAGAAATGAAAGTTAAAATTTGTCGTGTCATTCTATAGAAACAGTTCAATGGAGAGAACACAATATAACAAAGTAAATGAAGAGAGAGACAGAGAGAACGAGAGGGAATATCTTACAACAGCTCCAACGGTCAATATATAAAAGTCTGTTGGTGATTCATTCTGCAAGATTATATCTTCTCTCGGAGGAAAAAACTCAGCCTTCAACTCTGTCACCTTCAAAATATTTAGATTTCAATATAGGCCGCTAAATCAACGGAAGGATCTTATCATCGTCCATAAATGATAAAGCATAGCATAGCTCAAACCAAACTACCGAATCAGAAAAATGGAGTGCTATCACTTAGTTTTATATCATCTAACTTCATGAGTTGGATTATAAGCAGATTCTAACTGCTGAGGTAGGCTCACAAATCAAAAGGATGCTAAAAAATTAGTTATTTCGAACATTTCAGGGTTATGGAAAAACAGTATTATTACCAATTGAAATAGTAGGTCATTTGACACTCCCTTAAACAAGTATATTTCTTTGATAACATCAAAGAACCGGTGATGTGCGATGCTCGACTGAATGGCTTTCGGAAGGGTACTAATTATTTCTTGTTGCTCCAGTCCTTCTAAATCTATTTTGTACTTCATATGAAAATGAGAAAACATCTGATCTTGCAAACGTTTAGGTAAGTGATTCCTTTGAGCAAAATTCGACGCAGCTTCAATAGTATCTCTCTAATGCACCACAAAAAAAAAACACATTCAAAATTGAAATTAATAAGTACTACTTTATAGAAGCATGATATTGATGCAGAATATTCAAGTGCATGATACTTACATATCTCTTAGTTCTGTATGTCCAATGAACAACCAAATTGGACATGTTTCCTATAAGATATGCAGTAAGTCCAAAATTGAATAATGTATAAAAAATGCAAAAAGCCATTTCATCTGTACTAACAGGATGCAAATCTCCGTAACCAACTGATGAAAGAGTCATTATGGACCAATATATTGATGTTACATAACCCTGCCATATAGTTAGGTTGGAACCATTTGCAACAAGTGATAACCATGTAACTTTTTTATGGTTGTGTCCTGTAGCAAGAAAATAGAAAAAACACGCTGCTACATGCAACGAAAATAGCGTTACCTACAAAAAAGGAATCACATTTTAACTCATCAGTTAGGATTTATGTACCGTACTTCCTATGTTCTCAAATATAAGCAAAAAGGTCTATATATCTGATCAAATTTAGACCAAATATTATAGACTTTTTTTTGCTTATATTTGAGACCGAAAGAAATATAAGAAAATCACAGTATAATCAAAAAGTACTTACACATGCAAGTTTTAAACATCGCACCCAAAAATAGTTATAATTCCTGTCCTTTTCTAACCTGACACAGGGAACAAATAAGATAAATAAGTAACACCGTGTTTGGTTTCACTTTTCGAGGATGCAACATTGATTTCAGGAGTGTAGAAATGATTTTGCCTCCATAATTGGTTCTATCTTGAAAAGAATGAAAGTTTTGAGCATTGACATTACCTCGAAAACATAGCACTGGCTCTATGAAGGCGCCAAAGGCGAAGAATATTGAAGTAACCATATGTCTGGAGCGATGCTGGCAAGTCTTTCTTAATCATTTCATAAGGAATGATAGAGATCAAATCAAAGAAAAACCAGCATCCCAAATATCTCTTTGCAATTTTCTTTTGATCGCCGACGAGTAGAAAAGTAGTTTTGTCAAGATAGGCAACAAAGAAGGTAAGAACAATGTCAACAAAAAAAAATGTATTCACAATGCTGTCTACATAAATGAGTGGACCCTTTGATGTCTTAACAAACGCAAATTCAAAAGGACACACCCATGCAGTGTAGAAAACCCATATCATCAGAAACTTGCACCATTGTCTGCAATGTCAATTATCACAACATATCATTATCATTGCACATACTATATATAAGGCGAAGAGCGTCTTGACATCAGGTGACAAAACAGGTTTCGCCCCCATCCTTTGGTATTATAATAAAGGATCATGCTAACGAGTGTTCTTAGGATTTCAGATAAAGAAAATAACTCATTAAATGACGCAATCTTTATTAGATTGATTCTTGACAAAAATGTATATGTTCTTGAATAAAAAAACTTACTGATAAATACGGTTGTTAGGGGAGATGATGCCACGCGGGAGCTCGGTCCTGGTGGTGGCGGCACCAAGAGGTGGAAGAATGATTCCGGTAAGGCTGTATTGGCTGCCGGCATCGTCTTTGAGGATTTGAATTTCACTGTCATTGTTTTTGATATTATGATCATAAGACTTTAATCCAATATTCATCTTCATCATGTTCCTAAACAAGATTCATCATGCGTTTTTTTTTTCCATTCTCATAATTTTCTTCATTTTATTGGCTCGAATTACTCTTGTTCGTTAGTTAGCATGAATGATGAATATTTAACCAAGAATTTGCATTAAAACTTTAAAACTATTCATCACATGCAATTAGGTGAAGAAATGGCAAAGAGACACGTGGATGTGATATGTTGCAAAGTGTTTATGTGGCAAAACATGTGGAGCTTACATGGCAAATATATTTTAAAAATAAAAAATTTTAAAGCAAGATTGAGATCTTTTGTTGAACTATTTATTTATGGACAAAACTTACGTATATTTTCATAAATGCATTTCTTACTTTTCTCCTCACAAAGAGGTAGTTTTTTTTATTAAAAAATAATTTTCTTTTATTTTTTCAAAATGAAAAAACACAAATAACACCACTTTGTAAGTGGAAAAGTAAGAAATGCATGTATGAAAATGCATGTAAGTTTTGTCCTTTATTTATTATACCACATGTAATATTTTATCTAGACATTGTAATTTTTTTAGCTCCGCCACTGCATGTATATGTACTATGTAGTGATACATGTATATATTATTGAAAAGTCGAGGTCACATTCATTTAAATAATGGAAATTATATATATAAGATAATTACACTTTGATAGAAGGCAAACGAGCAACAAGCTGCGCCGCTAACCTTTTTTTATGGCAAAACCAATTCTCTTAAATACTACAGACCTAGGAGACACTACATTGCTATGCATGACTCTTTGAATTCTTTGCAAAATATTCACACCATCTGGTGCTAGGAAACCAAATGTGTCAAGTGCAAATGGTATAAATGCATGTTGATTGTCACAACATGCTATATCATGTTTAGCCACTTTGTTTGAAGCAGTTTTGAGGGCCGCCTGTCCTACAGTAAAATCTCCATTCGACAATCCCACAAGTGGGGAAACTCCAGTCAAGTCAACACATGCATGTTTTCCTCCTATCCACCCGTACACCAAAACATCCGCTGGTCTTAATGTAGATCTTCCCTCCAGTGGGTCAGTCAAGAAGTTCACAGGTGCCTCTTTCTTCACAGATATTCCTGCGCGCTTAAAAACATAAAAAAAGGACATCCCGAACAAAGTCATGTATGTATTTGAAGTCTGGAAGCTCTCGACAATGAACTGCATGCTCCTCAAATCTATCTAGACATACCTTACGACAAACAGGGCATACCTCATCAGCAGGAAATAAAGGAATCATCAGACGATACTTGAGGATAGTGCGATACTCTACCGAGGACATATGTTGGCTTAATCTGTCAATTGGGATAGCTAGCAGAAAATCTTGAGCATGGGCCGCCTGTAAGCATCCAAAAATTGCTTTCTGTCTGATAGTTAAGTTAAAGTTAACTTCCATGTCTTTTAAATAATTGGTTCTTAGGAATAACTTATTAACGAATGAATCTTATTCGCTTAATTAAATATTTCTTACATCACTATCATTATTAGTTAATCACAATTGTTGAATTATTAAAAATAGTTTATTTTAACTTAAAAATCATACAAATGATAATTTTTTG
Source organism: Trifolium subterraneum (assembly GCA_951799995.1). Classification (NCBI taxonomy): domain Eukaryota; kingdom Viridiplantae; phylum Streptophyta; class Magnoliopsida; order Fabales; family Fabaceae; genus Trifolium; species Trifolium subterraneum. The sequence goes on from OX637463.1 coordinate 54,307,756, forward strand.
TTGGTTAACAATGTAAAATGTTTCATGAGCCTTTGCCCTCTTCATGTACCAAAATAAAAATTTCATATCATTTAGAGATCTCTTTTGTCACCTTACTGATTACTCGTGCGTTCTATGTCTTTTTCTTTTTACCCTTCCGTTACTTAAGTAGCGGACATTATAAAAATGAGAATTTCTACTTAAGTAGCGGACGTTATAAAAATTAAAATTTCTAAAAAATATCGTATGTTACTTAAATAGAAGGCGTTATAAAGATATAATATTTTTGGACTTCTATTTAAGTATCGGACGAAGTATTTTGATAAATTAGGACGCAAAAAAATTGATAAGATAACAAAAGTAAATTTCACAAACTCTCGTAAAATAAATAAATAAATTTCAAAGAAAAGAAATTAGAGGACTAAACGACACGTATAGTCGTCGTAGACCAAGAGAACTTTTAGGGCTTAAACGAAAAACAAAAAAGCACTTATTTCATTCTCTTCCTCTCTTCGATTATTCGAGAACAAAAAAAGCGAGTCACAGAACGAAATACTCAACAATGGCGTCGTTGCTTCAAGCGATTGTAGATCCAAAGAGAAACTGGTTCGCTCGTCAGCACATGAAAGCCGTTTCTACACGTCTTCGCAAATACGGTTAGTTTAATCCTAATTTTCATTTCATTTTTTTCGATCTATCAAACCCTAATTTCATTTTCGAACTCGTTTTTTTGTTACTGATTCGTGAAATTTGATTGTTTGTTGGAAATTAGGTCTTCGATATGATGATCTGTATGATCCATATTATGATGTTGATATTAAGGAGGCTTTGAATCGGCTTCCAAAGGAGGTTGTTGATGCTCGTCATGCTCGTCTTAAGCGTGCTATTGATCTTTCCATGAAGCATGAGTATCTTCCTGAGGATCTTCAGGTTTGTTAGGTTTTTATTTATTTTTGTTTTTTGTTGTGAAATTTCAGTTATGAGTAAGATAGAGTTGAATCGTTTGTGTTAGCTTTTGATAGATTTATTGGAAATTGTTTTGGATGTGTTTATGTTTTGATAGAAATGGATGAAATGAAGTGCAATTGAATTCAATAGAGTTACATTTTCGTTGTTTAGAATCTGGATTGTTTAAATTGGGATTGGAAATAACAGAATGATGAATGGTGGTTTTAAGTGTACCCGATGCAGTCTCAATCGTGGTTGCATAGATTTTTACTTTTAAACAATAGTTATATGATAAAAAATAGTACAGTTCTTTAAAAACTATTTATCCAGTTCTCTACTGAAAAGATAAAAAGCTACCATTTTTTTTTTTGCCAATTAGTGGATCCAACAAGCAGTAAAATAAAATAAAATAACACGGTTTTACAAAAATATTGGAGGGACTGTATCAACGCTATAATGTCTAAGGCACTTAACCTAAGTACTCCCCTAAAAAATGTTCACTTCACTTTCTCCAATTTGGAGGTGTAAGATGGAATTTGTTTATATTTTGTTGCGTTTTCATTCCATTTATTAAAATTATCAAAACAATAAATGAGAATTGTATTCTATTTCATTCTACCATCACTGGATATCCAGACATAACCTCTGTGGGACAATTGCAATTTTGCAAATGTCTCTGACTATTCTGACCACAAATGTCAAATTATGAGCACTCATATACTCTGTTTCTGTTTTTTGACAGGCAATGCAAACACCGTTCAGGAGCTACCTTCAGGAAATGCTGACCTTTGTAAGTGCTTTCATGATAAAAGTAACAACTAATTGTGTAATGATGGGTGTGCGTGGGTGTTTTTATTACATTTCCTGGAGGCTGACTCCATACTTCTTGATTGTCCATTTGTTTATTTAACGTTGCTGAGGACTAAACTTGACCATGTCAATTGGTGTTAGTTCCTTCACAAAAGTAGACAACTGTTAGTACTTGTCTTGATTGTTTTCTACCCCAATATACTTCCAATCTTATCCTTAAAAGCTAGAACTGCTAGAACTCTTGGTGTGAATGAAACTCAATTATTTCAACAAATACAGTGGCATAGTTCCGGATTTTCTTTCTTTTCTTTTTATTTAAGAAACATGAAATCTCTTATGTTTCAATTCATTATTGTAGTTCTTTTTGTTAATAATTAGTTTTTAGCTTAGAATAGCTTGGGTTTGTGTTTTGGCTGTTCTCTTGCATAGTTTCTGATGCATTTGGGCAACAGGTTGTTGGCAATTTACAATTGTAGAGCTGAGCTTTTGCGCATGGAAGTTGGATACAGTGTTAGATTCAGGGACTTCTTCTTTCCTTTTTTCTAGATGTTTTTTCTATGTTCTTAGATTGAGAGTCCCATAGAGAACCACTCCCGGTTGAAAACCTTTAGCATTTCTTCCTAAATTAAACTCTCCAGTTGTTAAATGGTGGCCATGGGCGCTGCCATGGTGAGAATTGCGTGGCAGATTTTTTGACAACCACCATAGGCAATTTTTGAAGGGATGCCTGTCTTGGCCGCATTGTTGGCCACTGTGTTGTATTTATATGATGGGTTTTTGGCCTTCCGCCTCTGCTATTGACAGCATTGACACTCACAGGTCACAGCATCATGTTCTTGATTTAATATGTTAATGAATAGGGTATTTTTTTGTCATTTTCCATTGAACTAAATGAATGGAGAGAAGAAATTGATCTTTTCCTTATTTTCTACATCCAAGCAAATACTAAATCACCTCATTTTCTCTTCTCTGTGAATTCTTTCCTCATTGTTTTTCATCCATTTTCATTGCCATATTAAGAGTGAGAACAATATTTTGATTGCATGAATCTATTTACTTTCAAAAATTGAAAGCATGTGAGAGTTACTAAATGGATGAGTGTTGTACATGTAGCAAAAAGTGTCACTTTTGGAAATCAACACTCTAATAACTTCTAGAAGTAATACTAAATGCTTTCTGACCAACAATTTTCAGGTTAAGAGGGAACGAGCAGAGCGTGAAGCATTGGGAGGATTGCCACTATATCAACGAACCCTTCCATAAGTGCATTAAGTATTGCATGAAGCTATTTTGATTGGAATTGGATTGTTGAAATGTATTACTGTTGTGGTAGAATGTTTTGGTTGAAGACGAAATCTTGGACAGCTTTGATGAAACCTTATATGGACCACATTTTTTAGTGCTATAAACTTCCCTCCAGCATTTTCTAATAAATGGCAACAATAAACTGGTTTGCCTTCATAATTTATGGCTTGCATTTCAATTTTGCCCTTTGTCTTTGCAATAATTTCTTGTTTGTAGATATAGCTGTTGTATTTTTCTTTAACAGACCTCGCTGCCGCCGTAAATAAAAATGGAGCTATATTTCATTGTTAAAACTTCAAATTTTCTTAAATTCACTCATTTTTTAGTAATTTACTTTTAAAATTAAAAAACCAACAGTTATGTTTAAAATTGTTTTTTCATGCTAGTCAATGATATCCGTTATTTAAATCCCTGATTCTTATGTACCAAAAGAAAAATCCCTGATTCTTTGCTGTCCTTCATAGTTTCAAAAGGATAACTGTGCTGTTTGTGATGTTCTTCTATTAGAGTAGGAAATGTTGATTATTATTATTATTATTATTATAAAATAAAACTATGGTTGTGATTAATTAGTTATATCAAGAATCCTGTAAAAATGAAACGTGGCTTGGTCCTTGAAAATGTTGTAATTGCAATTGGATGTGCATGCTAAGATGGAATGTAGGCATAGAGCTCCATAGTACTAAGAATGTGTTTGGAAAAGTTCAATTTCACAATATTAAGCCGCTGCACCAAACATTAGAAAGTTTCTCAACCGACCCCGTGTTTCTTTTTTATCCCCTGAATTTTCAATTTTGCCCTTGCAAAAAAATTCAGTTTATGAAAACCAAAATTCCTCTGAATTTGCACTAAAAAAAATTGGTTTTTGTGAACCGAAGTTTCCTGCAGGGGCAAAATTGAAACATTGGGGGTATAAAAGAATGGTGGGAGGTCAGAAGAGAAACTTTCCAAACATTATAGGGATATCCGATGCTTCCCATTATTAAAAGAAGAAACACTGCTTGATTTATCATCCCTACATTGCAAGAAAAAGAAACATTGTTTGAGTTGCCATCCCTAAACCCCTGCTTGATATAAAATCAGATCAATATCATTCAATATATCATTTTCAAACCTTAATTCATATGGAACACTTTGCTAGCTGGATATGAGTAATAGGGCGCACCACCATAGCATAGCAGCACATTGCATTTGGCTGACTAGGTCATACAAGATTACATATAGATTAACAAAAACTTAGAGTGGGTTCAAGGATTGATGAAAAAGAGAAAGAGAGGTTCTGGGATTTGTTGTATATCACCAACTTAGATTTAGAATTTCTTTAAAATTGATTTACTCTTGGATTCGATATTTAGGCTTGAATTTGCTGCTGAGACACTTGATCTTGAAAATGCTTATCTTACCTATGTTTCTTGAACAAAAACATATGTTCAATTCTTTTAGAGAAATATGTAACAAAAATTATAATTTTACCTTTCATGAATGGATTTTTTCTTCTTCTTTTGAAACATAAATTGAATTAGTGTTTTTTAAAATGACCTAAAGCAATAAAGTTATATTAAGATAAGATAGAGATTGAATCTAAGGATATCTACATTAAATACTTTTTTATTTAATAATGTAAATAAATACATTTTGGTTTATAAATTCAGTAATTTGTGGAGTGAGTCAAAATTAATATTAAAAGGCTCTCTCGTTCATTAGTGGAGAATATGAGCAGATAAATTAGGGAGCAACCCAATGGATTTTGTTCTCAAAAACTGAAAGTTGCTAAGTAATTTCACAAGAACTATATATATGTAGGACTAGGAGTGGGCAAAGTTTGGTTTAAAACCAAACCCGCATAAAAACTAAACTGAAGTGCAATTGTGTAACATGAACTGCATAAAAAATGAACTGTTGTTACTAGTTTGGTTCAGTTTTTAAAAAAATTGGTTCGGTTTTAAATAGTTTACGAGTTTTGTTTGATTTTTGGGTATATATATATATATATATATATATATATATATATAATTATTTTCTGTTAACCGAATTTTGAAAATATGGAGGATTGAATTTGATAAAATTCATAAAAACACAAAATTAGAGACAAAAATACAAAAAGATGTGAGTAAAATAAGTTGAAACGTATTTACCTCCCTTCATTCTTAGGAAAACTCATGAAATTAAAACTATCCACTAATCACCTAATCATAATATTAGACATTCCACGTGAATCCACGAGAAGGTTGTCCTACACTAGCAAAGTCACTCACCTGTCTATCCACAACAATTAATAGGTATACTTCTAAAATTATGAGTAGTATGTCGTATATAGAACAATATAATATGAGGAGATCAAACTTTTGTGACAAAGTTGAGGTTATGATCAAGAGATGATGAGGAAGCAGGGGGCACAATTCGATTAACAGTAATTGCTCTATAAATGATAGTGATTTTGTTGGAAGAAAATTTTCTAAGAAAATTGTGGATTTGTTGGGTTGCAAGTTTGTGTCACCATATTTATCAATTTAAGTAATTTAATAGCTAAAATTTCACCTTAAAGTGAATCAGTAGAGTGTCGGGTTTGAACTTCAACTCATGCGTATATAATGTGATGTGTCTATCAATTTAAAGATAATGAAAATGAACGTGCACTCACAAAAGATAATGTATTTGATCATATTAATAAGTTCAACAACAATAAATTGGTCTAAGTGGTAAGGGTCTCGGTCCCCTTAAATATGTGGTCAGAAGTTCGATTTCTGTCTTCTAGCTCATGTATATGGAGAAAATTTGGTTGGGAGAGGAGAACCCACCTTGTGTGCCTCATAGATTCCCTGACAAATATTAGTCAACGCTAACGGCGGTGGAAACTTCATACTAAAATCATCCCAACCCAAAAAAAAAATTGGTATCCAAAACGTATGAATGCATAGAAATATATTAAAGATAAGCAAGTGTTACTTTTGTTGGTTTCACTATCCAGATCTTGTAAGTATTGCAGTCAACGTTAGAAGGTAAGTGCATCTAGATAAATGGTGAGACCATTGAAGGATAGTAAACAAATTATGAGTGATAATAAATCTTCTAAAGACAATCTAGTAACTAAAGTTGAGCAAAGAAATAAGAAATTTGGTGATCAACTTGGTAGAAGATTTCAACGAAGAGATAAGAGTATTGTCGAGTGTCATTATTATGGAAAGTTTGATCGTCAGGTAAGACATTTAACTTATATATGTGACAACCTGAGTCAGGTTGTCACATATATAAGTTAAATGTCCAAAATTTATGGAGGATTTGCAAAGTCTAGAGGAGAAGACACAAAAATTGAAAAGTACTAATATTATGCAAATATAGTTAGTCACAAGAATGATCTTTTACTATTTGAGGGTGAATGGAGGTTCATTCATTTAAGTATTATGTCAAGTAGTGTGGAGAAGAAAAGAATAGCTTGAGTTATTATAAATATAAAGTTAGTTTAAGTTTTTTTTCTTTACCAAAAAAAGTTTAGTACTTTGAGTGTATTAGTGATATAGGTAGGTAGCTGAGTTTCTCTCCCATGTAAATTTTTTGTAAAAATTGTTCAGTAATAAAATATTTTTGTGAATCACAGATTAACTTTGGTTTGGGAGCTGAACATCAAAGAGCTTTTATGCTATTATGATTTTAAGATCGCTATCAAGTTGTTATTTGATTCTATTAATGATTGGCACCATTATACAGCCATTATTTATAATATTAAGGATCTCCTTGCAAAGGATTAGAGGGCTAAAGTTATTCATACCCTTCGAAAACGTAACGTCTGCGTAGAATATTTAGCACCATTATACAAACAAGAAATGTTGAATTAAATTAAATATTAGTTCTTTGGAAACTAGTACTCATCATATATAGGCTAGTTTTTTAGGAATGTGTTAAAAGTATAATTTCAATGGCAAATAGTCCCACATCGCTTGATACTCGAGGCAAATGATAATTTATATATAACACTCACACTTTTCTAACCACCGATGCACCTTTTCTACAAAGGACAAAATCGTGACAGGTTAACCCCAAAGCGGACAATCTCTCAGAGATGTAGATTTGAGTTCGAATCTGAACAGTCATCTCTATCAAGTTCAGCGTCAATCACTATTAAACCAACTAACAATTGATTCTGGCAAACGAACTTTGAATTACTAGATATACTAAAAATAGATAATTAATACTAAAAATAAATGTGTGATTTGTACCGCTAAACGATTTGAGAAAAAATAAATTGATATAGTCAACCACAAAATCTGAATCTGCATATAAGCTTACTGTAGAAGTTTTGGAAACTATAAGATTTTGGGGCCAAAGAGATCATGCATTGGTTCCTAGATCTTATCTTTGAAGAATTCATAGGAGACAATTACCTTAAATGCATGGTACGTGGAAAAGGGAATGACCTTCGATTTTATGCAACCAGATATACTGCTTTGTTGGATGCAATGTCTTTATCAAATGTATGTAAATCTCAACCCATATGCTTGTAACCACAGCCACATCCAACATTATTCTTTTTTCAACTTAATTCAAAAATTCATCTCCCTTCATCTTTCTATTTTTATTTTGGACCCCTCCCTATGTATAGGTACTTTGCGGTTTTTTATTTTTGGTGGGACATTCACCCATGTTTTTCATTATTAAGGATACCCCAATCTTTAAATGCGGTAATATTTTTAAAATATATTTAAAATATTTTTAGTATATAGAGTTACAACGTTCCTTTTATTTTTATTTTCTATATATTTTATATTTTGGTTCACTTACCGCTACAAAAGAAAAAAAATTGTGCCACAGACCGAGGCTTATATAGTTTACCACAATAATTTTGAGGGTAGTTTATACCGGCGTCATAAAAAGTGTGGTAACAATCCATCAATCACGACTTAACCGTGGTACAACCGTGCCTAAGAGAATTAAGAAAGTGTGGTAACACTTTAAACTTTGTCACTCCTATAACCGTAAAAAATATTGTTTTTTTTTTTTGAAAGCTGCTCTTCTTTCATGGTTTTTTTTTTTTTGTCTTTCTTTTCTTATATTTAAACTATGCAAACTAATAAATTCAAATTTTATTAACACTAAATTTATCTACGGTGCTAAGCTAAATTTCGAATGAATAATGATCAGAGACAGCTGAGATGAGGATAAAAGAACACCATGGAATCTTCACATCATTCAAACATGAACATATACACAAATACAAAACACGACACTAACATTGACACATCGATATTAATATTAATTTTAAAAGATAACAAAATTTAATATAATTATAAATGTTAATGTTGTCTTGGTGTCGAACACCGACATGTACCCAACACCAAAAGATATGGTTTTTCAGATTGAAGAGTGGTTTGTGTGATTAAAAGATATGATTAAAAGAAGCAACCATACAAAAATTGTTCTTTGAATCAAATGTCCTAAGCAGAACAGTATATTTGAAGGCTTAACCTTGACCCTGAACTATTTTAGTACACAATTTTTTTTTACAATATTTAAAATTAAGTCTAAAATGTATAAACAACCATAATACTCTTCAACTCACTAAGACATCTTTTAACCAAAAATAAAATTAAGAACTTACATAAAACCAACCGACCTCAGGCCAAAAATTATAGTTTGAATTTTCAACTTTATATTGTACATCTCTCTCAAAATTATAGTAAAAAACAAGATTTTTTTCTACATGGAAAAGACATCATGATTAGCATTTGCTTTTTTTATGCATGAAGCTGAGTGTGAAAGCACAACCACTTTCATTAAAATGTGAATACGTCCACTTATTTTAAAGAACATACACCAAAAACCCATAAAAACAAAACTAATATGTCCTCTAATTATAGGTCGGTGTCTATTTCTAGCAACCCCATCTAAGGGCAGTGAGTGTGTATATATACAGTCCACATTGTTCCTTTTTGAGGGTCTCTCTCTCCCAATACCCCACATTCCTACCTTCCTCGTGTTATGTTTGTTTCGTCGTACTCTTTTACTAACATGCTAATGTTTCATCTTCAACATACAATTAATTATTTCATCACTAGTTTTATATTGTTCTTACATTTTGTGGTTTTTTTTCTCACCCTTTACTACAAAATATTGTGACTTGTGATTGTGAGGACTATAAGTCTAGAATAAATTATAGGACTAAAAGTAAGATTTTAAAATTTTATAGAGCTGCTTTATTAATCCAATGATTTCAAACTTGTAAGACAATATAATATTTAGCTTAGACAAGGCGATCCAACATAATTAGAGATCTGAAATAGATTATATTGTAAGATTCTATAAAATAAAAAAATTATGCAAAGTTATGATTACTTCACCTTATTTTGTAAGGAAATACTTAAATGTCTTTAGTCGCATTTTTGACCTAAGTTTTCTCCTTTTGTAAACACTAGCATTTTCTAAACATTAGTATTTTCATAAACACTAGTATTTTTCTTTGAAACTCATGTGAGTCGCCTTTAGTCGCAAACCTTTTTTTTTTTACGAACCTTTATTCGCAATCCTATAGTATTTTAAATCTTAACAATTTTTCATTTATTTATCATTTCTAATTATATATATGCAAATTTAGATTAAGTGAAGCATATTTTGTGTAAGATCAAAGAGAACCACAAAACTTTATTTAATATTTACAATAAAATTTATATATAACTTATCAATTGCCAAATTTCTTACTAAAATTCAAATCATGTGTAAGTAAAAGACTTTGTTGTTATTGTTATTGTTATTATTATTATTATGCTTTTGTCTAAAGGTTATATGATGAATGGTTTGGGCTGCATTTCAATCTGGGTTGACACGTTTAAGTTGCGGTCCATTGCACAACGGGCTTAAATGAATGGGCTGGCTGCTTCTATATGTTGGCGCCTCCGTATTTCTCGGCGCTCTGCTCGTTTTTGTTTTTATCATTTCATTACTTAAATAGCAGACGTTATAAAAATAGGAAATTTGAGAAAAACACCTCATAATATGATTTTTTTTTAGATAGTTTCATGCATAGGGTGTTAGCTAATTAAATAACGAAATCAAATGTGTTACAAAATAGGAAAAAAAGTATTTTGATAATTTCATGAAGCCAAGAGAAAAACTAAGGGGTGTGAGAAGAATCTCTCTCCATACACATGCTCTACATGTCCCAAATCAGTTTTTCTTTTTCTTTTTTCTGCACAATGTGCCAAATCAGTATGAGAATAGATTTTAAAAAATCAAAAGTTAAAAAATGGATACGCTGTGTTTTATTTCGAATTATGTTTGTAGATTGCTCAAAATAAAAGGATAAGAAATATGTATTTGTATGTGTGTTTTAAATTTTATTGCTAGGTAAAATAAATTATGGGGAACAAATTATGTTCCAAAAGAAAATGGTGGCAATTTTTTCCCTCATAAATGTGAGAATAAATTCACGTCAACAATAATTATATTTATTTTACAAGTATTATTAATTTGGAAGCTCTTCAATTTCAAAGATGTTTTTGCTATTTCACAAAATCCAAAAGCAAAAATATCAATTGTTACAATTTTAAGGACTAAGCCCATGTTTGTGTTATAATAAATATGTTAAAATCACAATTATTTATTATAATTTTATAAAAATTACATAGTGTAATTTTTAAAAAAATCATAGTAAATCACATTAATTCTAATATATCTACCGTGATACTATATATACACTAAATTAATAAAAAAAATTGGACAAGTCTATCTATATATCCACATATTTTATGAAAGAATATGGGGGCATATCTGTGAATAAATGAAGTTAGAAGATAATAATTGAATGGCATATTTGATATTTTACATAGGAAACAAGTGTGTTTTGGTAACAAAACATGCATATAAGGACATGCCCATCCCTAAGCCCATTACATTCATTCTCGCGCCTCTTCTTCCTTACCCAAACTTGAAGCATCTCTGTCTCTCTCAATCAACATGAAGACCATAGTCTTCTTGTTTCTCTCCCTTCTCCTTTGTTCCACTTTCCATGTCTCCCTCTCCCTCATTGATGGTAAGTTACATCTCTATATACATACATTACACATATGTTTTATGATTATGTTAATAATATGTCATGGTTAAAATTATACTCTACATTACTTATTTTTTCACCATTTTTGTTCATTAGCTAGTGTTGAAAAATGCTTGTTGACTAGTGTGTACACATACTTCACATAAACTAACAAAAACATTAATTTACTACTATAATCGACACATTTGAAAGATTGAACCTTCAAATTTTAAATTTAAATTTTAGTAATTTAAACTTAAAATATGAGTGACCAATCTTAATTTGACAGTCCAAATGAACCGACCTTAGTGGAGTGTGCACACAACCTTGGTCCTTATCACTTCATATTTTCTATCACAAATTTTCGGTGGTTGGACTCATTAGTAATTAAAAAAATAGAAATTTTGTTTTAAAATACGTGCATTCGATTCAAAAGTATAAAAATTGTCTTTTTAATATTAATTTTATCTTTTATTTATTTTTTTGACATATTTAACAACTGTACAGGGGCACTGTTTAGCATAACCCTTTAGAAAATAGATTTGAGCATTCAGTTAATTAATTTTTTTTATAAGAAGAATTCCGTTAATTAATTATACATAGACTTTTATGCTATGCTAATGTAGTGTTCATAAATCTTAGTTAAGATTTGTTGCAAGACATAAACCATGTTTGATATTAGGGTGGATATATTAGAATTACAATAATTTATCGTGTCACAGAAACTAAAAATCATAGTAATTATTGTAATTCTGACATATCCACGGTGATATCAATCATATACACATTCCAATTAAAAATTAGGATTGTATTATTAGATGGAATAGTTTTGTCTGAGTTGGGAATTGATTACAGTACCTCGTAGTTATATATCGGTTTCAAGTTTCAACTGGTATTTGTCATTTAGTCCTACTAAAAAATTAGTAGTGGTTTATTGGGGCCACATATTTAGGCTAAATGAATAAAGCAGGGCAGAATGGTCTGAAAAATCACATGGGGGGAAGGGGGGGTGTATGCCAACAATACAGGCCACCACGTGACCTATCGCAATTGTTTCAGATGACACTTTACCTCAAACTAGCTGCTGCCCAATTACTACACAGTAGTGGATTTGTTGGACTATACTAGTATTAGATTACATTTTGCATTTGACCGTGTATACTCTAACAATACATGCATTTATTAACGAGTAAACTGTCAAATTGGTCCCTGACTCTGTAAGTCACTCTCAAATAGGTACTTGACTCTTCAATATCTCAAATTAGTCTCTGTCTTTGTCAAACATTTCTCAAATAGGTCCTTGACAGAAGTTAACGGAGGGACCAATTTGAGAAATGTTTGACAGAGACAGGGACTAATATGAGATATTGAAGAGTCAGGGACCTATTTGAGAGTGACTTACAGAGTCAGGGACCAATTTGGCGGTTTACTCATTTATTAACTTATACTCTACCATTAATAAAAATATTTCTATTATATTATATAGAGAGAAAATTTAAATCTCTAACATTTCTTTAGTACCATAGTATATATGATAAAATCAAGATAATTTAGGGTTATTTTATAAAAGTTACACTTTGTAACTTATGTAAAATTACAATAAGTCATTGTTATTCAGTATACTCGCAGTTAGAACCGTTCATTAATAACGGTTAACCGAACTGAACCGACGAACCATATCAAATCGGAAATAACCAGACTATACTATAATCAAGACAGTTCTCTAATTGTGAACCGAATTGTAAGTAACTGAACCAAACTGTGGATAGCCGAATCGAAAACTCAAAACTTAAAAGTTGTTCTTGATTCATTTTTTTATTGTGCTTAACAGTTTGGTCCGGTTAACTAAACAATAACTACAGTTCTGTCGTGTTTAATAGTTAAGTTCGGTTAACCGGTTAATAGAACTATAAGTATAGTTCGGTCGATTTTACTAGAAATCTTAACAGTTTGGTTCGCTTATTTGAACTATTCTTATGGTTCAATTTAGTTCGGTTCAGTTCTTTGTTCGAACCGAAACATGAACTAATTATTACTCTACAATTTTAAAAATGTATTTTTCAATTTATAAAATTTTAAAAAACTATGTTAACCGATGCCCATAATTTTGATGATGGATTTCTCTATTGTTCTATTTCTATCATTGTTTGTCTCTATTATATAGTCGTGTCGGTTATTGGACAAAATCTCCTTTTCCAATAATAATAATTGGATTGTATGCATTGCATAGTGTTTTTGTTATTTTTCTTTTTTGACAATAGTGTTTTTGTTTGTTTGCAAGTTTGTACTAGTTTATTTTGTATTATTGTTGAATTAATATGTAACACTACATCTAATTTAATTTAATTATTATAAAATATATTATCTCATAATAGAAAAAAAAATGTTTACTTGTTTCACTTATTATGTAATATATATTTATATCTTAAATGTAATTTTCAAGCTTTGTTTGCAAATATATATTTGTATCATAAATATATTATTTAATCCTCCTTTCTTTCTAGTTAATAAACATATTTCCATCAAGATCAAGGAAGGTTAAAACAATAACACATGCAATAGAATTTTGATTCAGTGCAGACACAAATTGTGTGCAACCGTGATGTCAAATAATTTGTGACCATTTGTTTGATCTCAATTGAACGGTCACGAATCTCTAAACATTGCATGTGGTCTATATTTGTACCGAATCTCGATCTAACATAATGTGACCTAACCTTTATCGATATTGTACATACAGGGCTAGTTGCAAATGGAAATTTTGAGCTGGGTCCGAAACCAACAGAACTAAAAGGCACAGTAGTAACCGGAGGCAAAAACGCGATACCGGAATGGGAAATTTCCGGACTAGTAGAATACATAAAATCAGGGCAAAAACAAGGTGACATGTTACTAGTTGTACCAGAAGGTGCATATGCAGTGAGATTAGGTAATGAAGCATCAATAAAACAAAGAATAAAAGTGATTAAAGGAATGTATTATTCAGTGACTTTTATGGTTGCACGTACATGTGCACAAGAAGAAAGAATTAATATATCTATTGCTCCTGATTTTGGTGTTATTCCAATACAAACATTGTATACAAGTAGTGGTTGGGATCCAATTGCTTATGGTTTTAAAGCTGAATATGATGTTGTGGAAATGGTTATTCATAATCCTGGTGTTGAAGAAGATCCTGCTTGTGGTCCTCTTATTGATTCTGTTGCTCTTAGGACTCTCTACCCTCCTAGACCTACTAAGAGTAAGTTCTCAACTTCTTTATTTATCATGCATCATTACCATTAATTAAGTGCATGTTTAGTATATAATGATAATATTAGTAAACCCATTTAGTAATTTTTTTGAAAGTTGAGTTGAAAAAGTGCAGTATTTATCAAGTGTTTAAGTTAAAAAAACATTCGAATAGTATGAGTTGAGTCTAACAGAAGAGATTAGAGGCATACCTTACCTTTCAAATAAGGTTAAAAAATGTATGTATAATTTTTTTTACATGTGATGCCCATGTTCAAAGTCAAATATAGGTTAGGTTAAGGATTTTTAAGTACTAATAGATTTTGTGAAGAAACAAATATCTTGTGGATGCAACAAACAACAATTTGGTCTATACTTATGTCAGTCCAAACACACTATCCCTAGATTAATCCTTTAATTATCTTTTAATAATCCATTGCTAAATCTTCACAAAGAGACAGCCGTTTGATTTGATGTAACAGTCCCTGAGATCATTAACTAACATACATAAATGCTTAATCAAAAAAGCATATAAGATCAAACAATAATTAATAGCACACAAGAGAACAAGCTGGATTAATACCTATTAAGGTAACTAGTTAAATACTATATTAGCATGTTTCTGCATATATATTCAGACAAATAAAACAAATAGATGTGGCTCTGTATTACTAATATATATTGGGAACCAACCAAAATATTAGGCTCAAGTGATTAATAAATTCTCTTTAGAACAGATTGTTCAGAAAAATTCGAGTTCGATTTTTAGAGGAATAATTCTCTACCAGACTTTCTTTATCTAGCTGACTTTATTTTATAGTTAATATAAAATAAGAAAATATCCGGGGCCAGGGTAAGTAGGTAAGGTGTTACGATCATATATTAATGAAATGAAATTAACAAATGCCTGCATAAATTCAAATTAAAGTGATGTCTGACATTAGAATAGAACAGTTGGCTTCTGTCACTTCATGTCATATGGAAATCAGTTCGCTGTTCATTTAATTAGTACTAGTACTTGCCATTAGCAAAGAAAAGGGATTTCTTATAGACCAACCCTCTCCCCTTAAAAATAGAAAAATGTCAATATACATACAAGTATTTTTAACCTGACGGCCATCTTTTGCGGTCGCGGTCATTAATTGCACACATAAATTTCATTGAGTTTGACGATTTCAACTCACATTTGTTATACAATCTTTTTTCTCAAGTGTCTGTTGAAAGTTTTATGTTGTTTGAAAAAATGAAAGTTGAGTAACATATAAGTCAGATGATTCATAAATTCAATGTCATAGGATTTTTTGGTTAGGATGTGATGTCCAACTCACTTGTGTGAATGCTCTTGATTCAATGTGAATGGTCCTTCAAATACTCCTTATGAACCCAACAGTAACATTAGAGTTCAGTATCGAGTCTAGTTACTAAAAAAGGGCAGCTCCATGTTAAAATGTGGTATACAATTGTATAGTGCACTTGTCCCGATGTGGATAATCTCTAGAATCTCCATGACCCAACAAGGTCATGTGAATGATTACAAAATCATAATGTTAATGTACTTTCTTCAAACTCATTTGTGCACTAATTTGATTCCTCAAAGTCTTGAACGGAATGATTTTGTATTTTCATATTCTAATTCCAAAATATTTTACATTTCACAGCAAACATATTAAAGAATGGTGGATTTGAAGAAGGACCTTACATAATCCCCAACTCATCATATGGAGTAATCATCCCACCAAACATAGAAGATGACCATTCACCCCTCCCGGGATGGATGGTAGAATCCTTAAAAGCCGTAAAATACTTAGACTCGGATCATTTCTCCGTCCCAGAAGGAACAAGAGCAATAGAATTAGTGGCCGGAAAAGAAAGCGCAATAGCACAAGTAGCTAGAACAATTCCAGGCAAAACTTATGCACTATCATTTTCAGTTGGTGATGCAAGTAATTCATGTGAAGGTTCAATGATTGTTGAAGCATTTGCTGGTAAAAACACAATTAAAGTTCCTTATCAATCTAAAGGTAAAGGTGGATTCAAACGTGCTGTTCTTAAGTTTGTAGCTGTTGGGATAAGAACAAGGGTGATGTTTCTAAGTACTTTTTATAGTATGAGAAGTGATGATCTTTCTTCTCTTTGTGGTCCGGTTATTGATGATGTCAAGTTGCTTAGCGTGCGGAAACCTTAAAAAGAGCTAAACTACACCTCTCCAGATTTATCAATTTGAACGAGAAAAATGTTGTATTTTTCTTGCATCCAGATGAGTAAATTTGGACGGGAGCAGTTTATAAGAATCGGAGATGGAATTGGGTGTTTCATGGTGTGAGGCTAGTATCAAAATATTATTATGGGTTCTAAGCCTTTTGATCAGTTTATATATATTTTGTTAGGGGAATAAGAGTGTTTTTTTTTGTGCTTTTTTAAAAGACCCTTTGAGGTGCTAAGTATGATTTTTATTTAAATATATATGAAAAATGTGTGTATATCAATTATCAATGATGTTAGCATATACTATGAAAATGAGTGTATGTTTAATGTAGTATATACAGACATATAGTATACATCAGCGTATTTCTATGAATCCTTCATGTATTTTGTTTTGATAGATTATGGGAAATAAGCATAGATTGATTCATCTATACTCTTATATTTATTTATAAATGCAAAGTTTAACCAACAATGAGTTGGTCTGCGTGAAAGTAAGAGATTTGGACTCCATGGTGAAAGGTTTCATCCCTAACTCTTAAATATTGAGGTGAGAATTTTGTACCTATAACATGGTAATTCAATTTTTTGTTGAAAAGTTTAATTTAAATTGCTTGTGATTTCATTTTTATTTTACAATAGACATTTATTGTAATTAAACTTTCTAGCTCGATCAAAATAGTTCAGAAGCTACTCAATGAATGTGATTAAGTTGGTTAAGCAGGGTTAAACTTGTGGGAGCGGGTAGTGGATCAATTTTTGCATAATACACTATTGTCTATTATTAAATTATTAAAATTTGTGAGAATACTCACTAAAACCAGAAACATATACCATTATCTTAAACCATACATACATAGATAATCTCAAAAATGAAACTATGTTACTCAGTCATCTTTTGCCCTATCACTTCAAGAGTCCTTATTCTCGCACTACCTGAGATACATGCGCGCCTCCTGATATTCCGAAATTTACCCCCCTCGCTACTTAGAAAGCGGGTGTGTAAATAGCAAAAAATTGGGGTAAAATAGTTCGCTTTCTAGATAGCAAACTGCAAAATGTGTTCGCATTCTAGGATGCGAACCTTATAAAAATCAATTTTTTTTGTCCTCTTCACCCTTAAGGTACATTAGTTAAAGTGTAAAAACGTAAACTGAATTCGCACTCTAAATAGCAAACTGGGTTTCAATTCGCATTCTATATACTCAAACTCAATGTCAACGCCCCCTATGAATGAAAAAAATCATGAAAAAAAAAGTTCGCTTTCTATATAGCAAACTGCAAATTTAGTTCGCTTTCTAGATAGCAAATTGTATGATGAGTTCGCTTTCTGGATAACAAATTGCAAATTGAGTTCACATTCTAGAATGCAAACTGCTTTTTTCATGATTTTTTTATTTCAGGGGGTGCAGACATTGGGTATGAGTTACAAATATTGTCACTCGTTACTTAGAGTGCAAAAAAGTATTCACAATCACATCCTAGAAAGTAGAAAGCAGAAGGTTTAGTTTGGTCATTTTAGGAGGTGACTGAGGAAATTTAGGGGGGTGTGAAAAGTGGGATTCTCAATTCAAAGAGAGTTGGAAAGGTTTGAAAAGGAATTAGGCTTTATAATTCCAACTCTCTCTTACACCCCCCATGGTTCTTTTCGAAAAATTCTCTTTCCACCCCCTTGGTTCTTTTCTACCTCCCGTTTTTTCATTTTGTTCTTGGTTAAAAACTTCAGACTCTAGTTCAAATTTGGAAAAAATTCGAAAAACACATTCCAAAGTTGGTTTCAAAGACAAAAAAAAACAGAAAACGCTTTCCGAAGTTTTTAACCAAGGACAAAAATGAAAAAACGGGGGTAAGAAAGAACCACGTGGGAAGAGAATTTTTATTTCTTTTCTCCCTTTGTTAAGGAATAGTGAGAAACCCTACCTTAAATAATTGTAAATTAAATAAAAATTGAATGTACCTCAATTTATTATTCAATAAATCAAAACAAAATATTAGAGTTTTTCTAAAGTTGCAAATCCTCCTCTTCAACCCAAAAAAATTCAGCGCCAAATGCAATTATACTAATCAAAACCTTTAACAATTTTCCTTCCTCATGGTGCTCGCTAGCAAAAACATCTGCAAAATCGAAATAATATTTAGCGTTCCCGGTTTCTCATGAAAATGTTCATTATAGATGTTGGCTTGAGTGACACATTTATTTAGCTAATGTGGACGATGAAAAACAATTGTCTTTAATAACCCCAATCTCAAAATGCAAACCCTAATTATACACGGACACACGCAAACAATGTGAAAGATGACAAACACCTATCTCTAACAATATGTGATTTTCTCATTCGCTTCCACAATTTCTTAACACACACAATATAATGAACACTATTTTTGTAATCTCTTTATATTAATGTTATTAAGTTAAGTGACAAAAATAAAAACTTTTAAAAATTAAAATACTATTTTATTAAACAACAACAAAAATATTAATTTTACATATTTTTTGTAGTTGAAATTTCACACCGTACACTATCAACCATCTTTAAACTATCGTTAACATTTTCATTAGTAAATGCATCTCAATCATTGACTAAATATGTTATGTTCGACTTTTCATTAATGAAATTTTCTTTAAAGTAAAAAATAAAATTAGAAAAGTAACGCAAAGTAAAGTATAGTACAATTGAGCAAGGACAGTATAGTAACTTCACACTCCATTATTCACACCTAAACCCCACCGAGGTTCTCAATTTTCATTCTCATTTTCATCTTAGTCTCTTTTGTGGTTCAGGTAACCTCTCTTCCCCTAAACGCATGTCGTTTCTACACTCTTCTATTTCTTCAATACATAGATATGTAACTCGCGTTTCTTTTTCTTCTCTTCGTACTACTCGTTCCATGCTCTGCTAGGGTTTTAGGTTTTCACTTCAACTTCGATGCATTTTCTTTCTTCAATGTTTGTTTTCTTTGTTATAATTTCGTTTCGTTTTTTATACTCGTCGTTGATCTGGTTTTCTTCACTCAATTCAAGATTATTGTGGATTTGCATAAACAAATTGTTATGCTGAGAAATTTTGAATTGATGATTTGTGTTGTTCATTTCATGTGATATTTGTGTTGTTCATTTAATTTTATTCATTTTTTGTTTGTTAGTTAGGGTTTTTGAATTGATAATTGTGAAATTGTGTGTGAGGAAATTGAGAGAAAGAAAGAGAGAATTCATGAGGGTAAGTGAGAGGAACTGAGGGAAAACTGCTTAGTTAGTTCTCAATATTCTTTGTATTGTATGAATGGAATCTTGATTGACACTTACAATGCACTTTAGTATTTAGGCTCTGTTTGGATCGGCTTATTTGAGCATACCTACTGTTATAAGTTTTGTGAGACTGTTTGGGTGAACGGACAAAAACAACTTATGACATTTTATCATAAGCTGTTTATTTGAGCTTATCTATTGTCATAAGCTGTTTTCAGAAGTTCTCATAAATAGGTTATAAAAACAGCTTATAGTTAGAAAGATTTTTATTTCTTTTTAACTTCATATTATCTTTTGCTATAGGTAGCAAATAAGCTGTTTATCCAAACAGGGCGTTATACGAGACATGTCTAACTGACTCAATAAGTTCGTTACAAGGCAGATTCTGTAACAGTCGTATGTCTTATAGAGCTTATCTCTGCAGTAATACAGTAGCAGATTGATTGTGGTACAAGTATAGTTGCATGTGATATTTGATTTGACAACTCTTTGGCTTAAGGAAGGAATTTAATATTGTGGGTGGATAGTAGGATATTGATTGTGCTGCGAAAAAAATGCAATTTGCAGTCAGGATTTTTTCTAGTTGCGTGTCATATTTGTGTTGCTCATTTGATTTGATTTTATCCCATTTTTGTTAGGTTAGGGTTTTTGAATTGAGCACTGTAACTGTTTGCGTCTTTACGACTGATTGTACTGCAAATTCAATGATATAATTCAGTTAAGCTAATTGTAGCGATTTGTGCACTGTAACTGTTAGTTTAGGAATTCAGTAAGGCTAATTGTAGTTAGTTATAACTTGTGAGGTCAATGTTAATTCAGGTAGGCTATGCGAAACTTATGTCGTATTAGCTTGAAAGTGCCGCTGGATAGCTCAGTTTTGTGACTAAAATGGGAGTTTGTTTGCTTATTGATGGATTATTAATTATTGCTTCTTATCAATGAATTATTGATGTTTATGCAGTAATCAGTTTTTAGTTTTAGATCAGTAAGACACACTATGGCAAAGAAGAAGAACCCCATGGTGTTTATGAATGTGTCTATAGATGGGGATCCGGGTGAAATAATGGTTTTCGAGGTACTCTTCTTTCTTTTTATATTTTTTTGATGATATATATACTCTAGCTTTGCAATATTCAACCTAATGGTATTTTGTTTGTCCTCTCAGCTTTACTATGATGTTGCTCCAAAGACTGCTGAAAATTTCCGTGCACTGTGTACCGGTAATACTATATTTATTTGCATCAAAATTTCTTCAGTTATAATACATGTTTTTTGCTGAACTTGGACACTTCATTTTTTCTTAAAAATCTTCTACATATCGTCACCATTGTTCAGCCATCATCAACTGAAAGTTCTTGGACATGTTAATGCCTTTTTGGTTCTATGAGTTGTGCATGAAAAATTAGAACTTAATTATAAATCACCTTCCTAAATCCTAATCAACAAGTAACTGATTTACCTTCCCCTTTTCTTTGAAATGGGTCATTTCCCCTATCAGGAGAAAGAGGAGTCAGCCCCAATACTGGAAAACCACTGCACTATAAGGGTTCCTTCTTCCATCAGATTGTAAAAGGCTCTATTGTTAGGGTATGTTTTAACTTTTTCTTACATCTAGATTGTTCTTTGGTAGCTCCTATAGTAAGTATTATGTTTTTTTTTGTGGTTGAAAATGGCTTAGTAGTGGTCCCTATTTTTGTCAGTTTCCCTTGTTTATTCTGTAGGATACAGGGCTGACGGTCACGACTGCTTTTCTTGTGATATAGTTTTAAGGTTGTACTTATGAAATTATTCACACTCATAATTGTGATAAGCTCTCGATGACCAGACTATTTGTATGCATTATTATAATTCGATTGTGTGAATTAATGGTTGGTTTCCCTTTTGCAGGGTGGTGATTTTATCAATCGAAATGGTAAGTATTCTTTGATTCTTCCCTTCGTATCATGAATTATTTCTCCACCTTTTGATGCAATTTGATAAAATATATGTAGTCACCTTATTTTTTTATCATTTGACCAATCAATTGTCCGGGTTGCAAGCCTTGTTCCATTTACATGTTTCATGTCACAATGGTAATTTCTTTTCCTAGTCAGTTAGGAAACTAAGAAAGTTCCATTTGCTTGGATACAGATTGGCCTGTCACTTAGTGGGGGCACAAAAGCGATCTGATTTTCGAATTTGGGTTTATTTTATTTTTTATATTTGTTATACTGTGGCTTACTATTGTTAATTTTAAATTAAAACCCTGCCAACATTGGCTTTTATTTGCATGCAGTTTTCTTCACACGCTCTCTTGTTTAGGGTCTGTTAAAATAACATGTAATGTTGTGGTTCTTAACTTTCTTTATCAAATAATCTCAAACCAATGTAATGTAAAAAGAGTTCCGAATAGTCACTTTTTTCTCTTATGTTTTACTGACAGTTAGCTAGTTAGTTGTTAAACCTCATCGACAGTCTTCATTTTTCCTTTGCATGCATCCCATGTGCAGCATGTGTTGTCCATTGTACTAACTCCTGTATCTTTTTCCTGTGTGTTTTGCAGGGACTGGTGGAGAAAGCATATACCCCAAGTTCCCAGGTTAGACTGCTAAGTTGTCGTCTTGAACTCATTCCCCAATTTGGGTTCTTTTGAGTTATGTCTCAAAGCTTATTTAGTTCTTATAGTTGTACTTCTGACTTATTTTTCCAGACGAGTCTCCTAGGCTAAAGCATGATTCTCCTGGCCTTCTATCGATGGCAATTGCTGATCGTGACACTCTCGGTTCACATTTTATCATCACTTTGAAAGCTGATCACCATCTTGATAGGTTTGTTTATCTGATTTATTCCCATTCGCCACTCCCAGTGCCATTTAGTTTAATACTTTGGGACCGTTTGGATGAGTGAAACTTATATTCTATTAACAACTATGAAGCATTTTGGTACTGTTTTTATGAACTGATTAAAAAAGCTTTTAAAACCCATGCAAGATGTTTTTGGCTTATTTTTGTAAGTTAAGCTAATGAAAAATAAGTCTTTGTAAAAGGTAAGAACAACTTAGGAAGTAGCTCTTTTTACAATACTTTGACTAAAATAACCATAAAGAATGTTAAGAGTTATCTTTTGTCTTGAGTGCTTCTTAAAATTGTGAAACATATATTTTTGCTGCGCTTAATTCAATGTGGCCTATTTATTTAACAAGCTTTACTTGATTAAGTACTTGTTCAAACTTTTAACTGTATTAAAATATGACCTTACTCTCTGTGTACTATTCTTGCATTGGGTTGGAGAGTGTAAATTGGTACATACTCATCATTTTGGTTAATGGTACTAAATGCTCAATTTGCTAATGTGTTCAGTTATGGGGTCATTTTGCAGGAAGCATGTAGTTTTTGGCAAGATTGTGCGAGGTTATGATATCTTGAAGAAAATTGAAGATGTAGGCGATGAAGAAGGGCTCCCAACCGTAACTGTTAAAATAATTAATTGTGGTGAACATAATGAGGGTGAGAATTCCTTAGCCCATTTAAGGAATACCAAGTTTTCACTTGATATGAGTGGCATTAGATAAATCCCTAATCATATGCTGAACATCTCATTTGCAAACTTGTAAAATGTCATATGTATTGTAGTGTTTATTTTCTCTCTTCAAATTGATGGTTCTGTCCAATCTGATAATGCCATTTTTAGATGTATTTGATATGTTTATTTGAATCTTCACGTTTTTCGTGTTAGATACAAAGAAGACACACAAGTTAAAAATTGGAAGGAACGGATCTTCTGAAGCCAATAGTCATGAAGTGCGGAGGAAGGGAAAGCATAAAAAATCTTCAGGAGACCGAAGGAAAAAGAGAAAACATTACTCATCAGAATCAGATAGTTCCTCCGATTCTGACATTGAATCTTCATCAAGTGAATCTTCATTAAGTGATAGTGACTCTGACTCAGACGTGTCCTTGTCATCTTACACAAGTTCATCTAGTGATGACAGGCGGAGAAAAAGAAAGAGATCTAGGAAAGATAAACGTACACATGGAAAAAGGAGAGATAAACGTCGAGAAAAGCGGCGAAGGAAACAAGATAAGCGATCAAAACGTAAATCAAGGAGGTATTAAATATGATTAAACATTTGGTTAAGATTTATGGGATATAAAATTCCAGTCATAGTTGCTTGTGAAACATTTATAATTGTATCATGTATATCCTGTGCTCTCATTCTGGTTGTGTTTTTTTTTTCTTTTCCTATTAGTATGTTGTATTGGCTGTCTAAATATTGTGTTCTGTTGATTATTTTTACAAATATCATAGTTATTAACCTACCACATGAGTTGGTAAAAAACCCCCCCTTACCACATGAGTTTAGCTGCATCCATTGTTCTCAACAATACAAAATTTGCATGAAAAATTTTAAAACTAACAATTCTACTTTGATTAACAATTTTTATGGTTGTCGCTGAGATTTTGTTGTGTGGTGTTAGGGAATCAAGCAGTGATACTGATGCAGATAGTGCAAGTAAGAGTGATGATGGCAAAGGTCTTGATACTCAAGGGAGAATTCAGAAGCATAAGGGTCATTCTCAGAGAGATGGTAATTTTGAAGTCCTTCACTTTTTTGTTTTCATTTATTAGTCCTTTTCTTGTCTGTCATGTGAGCCACTGAAATTAAAATTCAACAAACTTATAGCTTCATTCTATGGTATGTTGTAGATTTTTTAATGTTCAGTTTTTGTTCTTTGGTAGCAAGTGTGGTGTCTTATCTTTGTTTTTCTCTTCCAGCTGAAGTCCAGTCATCCTCAGTTTTGGAGAAAGAATTACCTCCTATGAGTCATAAAAGGAGGGAGGGGGATGACATGTTAGGGGAGGAAGAATTCCCAAAAGAAAATGGAGTGCAGCGTAGCAACGGCATTGGGGTCAACCATAGCCCTGACGGAAGTGAAGAGAGGCAGCCTGATGTGATGGATGATAATCCAGGAAAATCTAGGTCTACTTTCAAATCTTGTCACACCTCCGTTATTTCTTATGCTTACCATTTCTTCCAGATCTGGTATTTTATTAAAAGTTGATGAGCAGGAGTCGAAGCATGAGCCCTAAGCAAAATGTGAGCAAGAGTATGAGTATTAGTCCCAAGTGTGTGTGCAAAAGCCCGAGCATTAGTCCAAAAGGGAGGTTGAGCAGAAGTCCAAGTGGTAGTAAGAGCCCACATGCTCCATCACGGAGGAGTTTGAGCAGGAGTCTGGTTAGAAGCATCAGCAGAAGCCCCGTGAGAGGGAGGAATGGGAGAAGTATTAGTAGAAGCCCTATAAGAACACACATTCATAGAAGTGTCAGCAAGAATCCTGTGAGAAGTCCTGACCATAGAAGTTTTAGCAAAAGCCCTGCCAGATCTGTTTCTCTCAGCCGCAGAAGCAGAAGTTCTGCTAGAGTATCATCACGAAGAACAGTCAGTAGGAGCCCTGTGAGAATGTCAAGAAAGAGCATCAGCAGGAGTCCAGTTAGCCGAAGTCCTGTTAGAATGGCAAGCAGAGGCAATCAACGCAGCTATTCCAGGAGTCGTAGCCCTGTTCGTAGTAGGGAAAAGGCACCTCGTGAAAGGAGTCTGTCAAGGAGTGTGTCACCTGATGCTTCACCAAAACGTATCAGGAGAGGAAGAGGTTTCAGTGAACGATACTCATATGCTAGAAGATACAGAACACCCTCCCAGTCTCCTGTGAGGTACCGCTATAATGGAAGGAATGACCGGGACAGGTAAACTGCTTAAGTAGTATGTGTTTTCTAAATTTTAATTAGTCATCATATTAAGGTAGTATGACTCTATTGATAGTGAGAGTTAAATGTCATATCATATCTTTTTACACTCCCTGTTCTCAGATATTCAGGATACAGAAGGTACTCCCCTAGACGTTTTAGGAGCCCACCGCCACGGAGAAGAACTCCACCAAGGTTGTTTTTCAAACTTCCTATACATTGTTTGCATTCTTTTTTAAATTTCTGGGTGAAAATGTTGTATTTGCAGCACTGTTCATTTCTCTTCACAATTTGATTAATTGAGGAATTTTCTGGTACCAAGTATTCTTACCCCCACGCCCAGTGATCAATAATGATGTGAAAACCTTGTATGTAGGTACCGAAGCAGGAGAAGCAGGACACCATCTGTATCTCGCAGTCCACCATACCGAGCACCACGTCGGTATAGCCCAAGCCTCAGCCCAGTTCGCAACCGCTCACCTGCTCGTAAGGATAGGCGCATATCATTATCTCCCAGCAGGAGTCCATCTCGACCCAGGTCCAGGTCTTCAGTGGAATCACAGTCTCCAAAAAAAGCAAGCAGAGATAACAGGTCAAGGTCTTCGTCTAGAAGCTCAGATGGAAAGAAAGGCCTGGTCTCGTATGGAAATGGCTCTCCTGATTCAATTGATAGGTGAAATACCAAATTCAGACTGTTCAGCGAAACAGTCACCTTAAATGAGCTGGAGGCTTTAATTTTTTTATACTTCACATACAGCTTTACCTGCTTTGCTGAAATTAGTGAATGTTGCATATTCTTCATGAACCAAGCTTGGGAATTTATTTCTCGTCGTAGGTACTAGAATAAGTTTGAGACTATACATGTCATGCTCTAATGCAGTTTTAGTTGTGGAGTTGTTGGGGTTTATCTGATATTGCTCGGATGTGTGGTACTCCATCCATACATACATACCTACACCCATTTATAAGTATAAGTAGAATTCGTGAGTTTTATGTTAGGTGGATATGCCAACTAATCCTAATATAGGTGTGTGAAGATATTCTTTAGTATTTCTCTATATTAAATGCTTAATACTATGGGTATTTTGTTAGAGAATTTTTCCTGCCCCAGCGTTTCAAGTGTTTAAGTTCGGACGGTGGCATAAAAACTTTTTTTACCTTTTAAAAGTATACTTCTGAAGTTATCTTTTGTTATATACCTTTGTTTATGACATATCTCATGACAAAGATGGTTAATAGGGCATCCTCGTTGAATAAGATTTAGTCCTCATTGATCTATTTTTTAGGGGCTTTGTCTAACATGAAAGACTTTATCAAGTCTTTCATGGTGCACAAGTCTTCAATATTGAGACCTATCAAGATTTTATAAAGAATATGAATTTTATAAAGTTCACCATTGGATTGAAAGTTTATAATGTATAGATCATCCATAATTTTTTAAATTTTTTTTGAAAATCATATGATATGTTATCGAGACTTATCAAGATTAACGGTATTCAATAAAAATCTATAAACCGTTAATCTTGATGGATCTCAATAATATAACAAATGATTTTCAATTTTTTTTATGATTTTATGGATGATCTATACAATATATTCAATCCAACAGTGAATTTTGTAACATTCGTATTCGTTATAAGAGTATCTTGTGCACGGTGAAATACTTGATAAAATCTATCACCATAGACTTGGCCTTCTCTACAATCTTAAGTTATATCATTTGGATAAAATACACAAAAATAAATGTAAATATTGATATTATGAATAGGACTAATTAATAAACTTTCATTTTATATACTATTTTTCTTACAATAATTTTATACTAGTCTAGTCCTTATGTCTCATTACATGCCATATCATATTATTTAACATTAATCATGGAAAAAATAAGGACGGCCATATCATGCTTTCTTTTTTTTACTAAAGGGCCATTATTTTACATGAATCAAAGAAAAATAAGGAGGTCAATAGAACAAACATTGGTTACTTTCTTCATATAACAAACACCCCTTATTTGCGAGAGCATCAACACATTGGTTACTTTCTTCACATAACAAACACCCCTTATTTGCGAGAGCATCAACACATTGGTTACTTTCTCAACATGCATGTTGAACATTCACTTCCCAATCAAGATCTGTAAGTGGCCGAATTCGATTTATCAAAGCTCCTCCTGTGACGTTGCTGTTAGTTTTACGCTTCAAAGCCTCCACCATTGCTAAAGAATCAACATTGAACTCAACAGCAGCTAGCCCCATATTTTTCACATACTTCAACCCTTCATAGACCCCCCAAAGCTCGATCACAAAAGCACTACATTGTCCAACATATTCTGCAAAGCCTCCAAGCCACTCGCCATCACTCCCTCCGATCTTCCGTCTTTACGACAAGCACCATCCGAATTTAATTTCACCCATCCAATTTGAGGATATTTCCATCCTACTAGAGCAACTCCATAAGTAGAACGTGTATTTCTAGCTATGTCACCTATAGCTTCCATAGCCATGTTACATTGTTACTTGGTCTTGAAAAAGATTCTTCATGCCTCTCACGGTTTCTCCAATAGCATATTTGATGACAAGCATGAGACCAAATATTTATCCACTCAACACCAGTATATGTCTACTCATATTAAAGTCTACCCAATAATAAAGATCACCCGGAAAGAGATTGTGTCAAACCAAACCAGCATTCAAACTAGAAGGCACGACAACAGCAATTTTCTGCAAAATTTCAGCAGGAAGCTAACTTTGCAATAGCTCCCTCCCAATTCCACTCCCCTTCATTAGTAACAAGGTCAGCATGTTGTAACGTATCAGGCACCTGAACATTCAACTCTAATTATTACACCTTTGTTAAACCAAGCCATGTCCCAAACTTTATTCAATCTTCCATCACCAACCAACCAATAACTAACCTCAACAATTCTTGGCCATAGCCCATAGTCGAATGGTAAGAGTTTTGGTCCTCTTAAAATAAGATGTGTCCCCTTCCAACTAGAATCTGCCGCCTTTGAATATCAATAATGAATTGGTCCAAACGGTAAGAGTTTTGGTCCTCTTAAGCATCTGTGTGGAGAAAATTCAGTTGGAAGGGGAGAAAATTTCTGATTAAGAAACGTGTAATTATTTTATTTTTTTACTTAATTAGCATATATTTTGTTTTAGTAAACATATGATATTTTATGAACATTGGTAATACATAACTATTATTACAGTGTACGGCCTCAAAATTAATCTATTTAATACATCTCATATTTTATACTCCCTCCATTTTTTTATAAGTGTCCATTTAGAATAGTAATAACAAATTAAGAAAGTGTATTTTTGCACCTTATCTTCCTATTATACCCTAATTTTAATCCACCAATAAATTCATATTTTTTTGCGCACACTTTTTGTTTCCAATAAATTTAATATATTATGTACAAAAAAAAACAAAATATATTTGATATGTTATGTACCAAAAAAAATATTTAAAAAATATATATTGTTTTCCAAATATATAGCGTTAATTAGTTTTATTGAAAAAGATAAGAGTAATTGACAAAGGGTACAATTGACAAATGGTAGCCTTAAAACACTAAATGGACAGTTAATTAGAAAGTTAAATCTGACGAAACTGAACCATTAAAAAAAAAACGGAGGGAGTAAACGCTAACGGTGTGTGGGTGTGGGTGTGTGTGTCCATTTAAAGAAATTAATTATTCAAAATTTTAATTCTCAGTGTAATGACTTCACATGTTTTCATATAAAATTCATAGAAACTTAATATTTAATGTGTTTAAAATACCTTTATTTCTTTGATATTCCCCCATAACATAGTAAAGTACAGTGATTTGTTAGATAAAAAACAAAAAGTGAAGATTTGAACGATTGTTTTCTCTTTTTTTAAGCCTTTAAATTTAACTTTTTAATTTTTCAAGGTCTATTACGAAACCGTGTTAGATGCGTTGAAAAGAATAGGCTAGATTTATCATTGTTATTTGTTGATAGTTTATTTATCTAGTGTAATTTTTATCTCAACAAATTACATGTCAAGTTGGATATCAGAGCCAGTTTACACCTCAAAACAAATTTACATATTTAATTTATGTGTAAAGATAAAACTTACATGTATTTCTATACATGCATTTCTTACTTTTCCTCTCACAAAGAGATAGTTTTTTTTATTAAAAATAATTCTTTTATTTTTTCAAAATGAAAAAACACAAATAACAACCTCTTTGTGAGTGGAAAAGTAAGAAATACATGTATGGAAATGCATATAAGTTTTGTCCTTTGTGTAAAATCACTTAAACTCGTATGTTTTTACTAACATGTCAGTAATATTAATTAGTAATAAATATAATATCATATATAGAGACAATTTTTTATAACAGTGTATGTTATACAGATGAGTTAACTTGTTCAAAAAATAATGACTGAGTTAAGGTAAATTCTATGGTGCAACAACTACTTAGCTGCACTAGTAATCACTACTAAACAACCGGCATTTGACATATTTTGATGTTAGTGGTATGAAATTAGTTGTGAGAGAAAACTGTTCATCAGCGCTTAGATCTCATTAAAAAGTTAGAGTTAAAGTCGGTTAACACTCTAAAAGTAACCATGTTTACTATGGATTCCATCGAGGCTTTTGCATCTCTTCGTGTTTCAATATCTTTTTCTTTTATTTTATCTTCATCTTCTTATTTGTCTCTCGTCAACTGCTTCTTCTAAGTCCCCGTCAATTTTGTTTTTACACTTGCAATCATTTTTTATAACAATGTATTTTCTATGTTCTTTTTAACAAGAAAAAATAAATGGTTGAATAATTGATTATCTGGTCTATATTATAGGCCAAATACATCAATTATTCATAGATCATAATAATAGCAGAAAATTTTTGCGTATAAAAGGGGACGGAGGAATGGAGCGAGTCCATTAAAATTTAAACAAATAATAATTTTTTATACTCGTGTGTTCCCAACAATGTCTCCTATATTTATACACGTGTGCGAAAGAAAAAAACTACAAAAAGAATAGATGAAAACAAATGAGAAACAAAACAAATAAGTAATTATATTTTAATAAAATAATATTGCAAAAATTTATGTAATTATTTAAATATAATAAGTGTTTTTTAGTAGATAGATGAAATGACGTCAGACATAATAATTTTGACATTTCAGCTAGTTGAACTAAGATTTGTGAATATTTAAATATAATAAGTTATTTGACAAATAATAAATACATAAATATTGTAAGAAAAAAGGTAAAGGGGTTTCATAAAAACAAAACAATAGAGGTTTAAACATATAATCACTGTATTTCAATCATATAATACTCAATCTCACATGACATGTATGATTCAAAAAGTCACATTTAATACGTAAAAAAATGAGAAAAATATTTTTTTAGATGTATTGATGGGCATATAGTTGTTGCATTATTTGTCATTAAAATGCATGACTATAGTCATATTTAACTATAGAAAATGAGAGAAAATCAATTAAGTGTGAATTATCTAATATTTAAAATTTATTTTTAATTTAAAAACAATAATATATTAATTTTGTCATATTTTCTTTAATTAATATTCATAACACTTAAATTTCTAAATTAAAAATAAAAATATTAATTTTAGATTACATTCAAAATTAAATAAATTAAAATATATATTATGTATATTTATCTTAATGAGGTAAATTTTACAATTTTACGAGTTGAATCTACCTTTCACTTAGCCAAAACGAGTTGACGTAGAAACTAGATTCTGACAAGGTGTGGTGCGGGGGCAAGAAAAATATAAACCGCGCAGAATATAAACACAGCTTTCAATGTGAAAAATATAAATACTACACATTGGAAGGATGATCCAGTCATAACTGCGACTGTGCATTGATTCACACATAAGTCATATAAATGGCAAAATTCTAAAACATTTATTACATAGTATATGTCAACATACCCTTAACAGACAAGATGCCAACCATAATACACATTGAGGGTGTTCTCTAGCTTTTGGGTTATGTCAATTTATCTGCGCTGTTACCCGAATCCTCATTGGCAGTGCGAATAGCTTTGGAATCAGCACAAGGGGTTAACGGCGGAAAAGAAGGAACAGATTGCAATATAAATTTCCTGCCACTTTTCAAACCACCTGAAGTGCTTGATCCAATCCGAAGTAGATGATTCTGTGGAGGAGAAACTCTCTTTTGGATCGGCGAATTTGCTTTCACGGACTTTATGGGAGTTGAAGCTTCCTTCAATACATCAGGTGTTTCATCTTCTAGAATGTCAAAGAGCTTGCTGTCTGATTCATCATCTTTGGAAGCATTTGGGGTAATTGGTGAACTACCGCGCCAACGAAGAGAACCCCCAGATAATTGGCGAATACCGCATCTATTGGAGAGTTGGTATGGTGGAAGATCTAACCACTCATTATCTTTAGATGAAGGACCTGTAGGTGCATTCTTTTGAGAATTATTAGACTCCGAATGTGCAAGACTGCTCCGTGACTTTTTGGAAGATTTAGTCCAACTTGCAGAAGCAACTATGGACTTTGCAGCCTGCTTGCCTTGGCTGGACAAATGGAAAAAAAGCCAATCAGCACAAAGACAGAGACATCAAAATACTCAGGATAATAACTTCTTATTCTATATACAAAATAGGAAGACTTGTTGTGAAAGAAATCTTACTCAGAGCATTCCAACAATGGTGTTACAGGTGAGAGGTGATTTGCTGGGTGAAACAAGCCTGTCCTAATTGTCACCATTTTCTGTTTATTGTGAAGTGTGTCATCCAACCCTTCTTCAATAATGTTGCTCTCCCTCTCTTTGCTCAAAGCAAGTTCCATTGCCACAAAATCTGAATTTTAAAATGTGTATTACATTAACCAAAACATTTAATCATCTGTAGCCTCTCTTCCACCATGTGGCATTAAAAAAAATCAACTATATTTTAAAGTGGAATGCTAATGAGAACCTCAAGGACATTGGTTAAGAAACCAAAAGAAGTAACTTCGTATAAAAAAAAAAAGTGGTGTAATTATTACATTGATAAAAGTAACAACTTATTTTCAAGATACAATTTCCTTTTAAGAAATCCATAATCAATTAGGGCACGCGTTAGCAAGGCCCTATTTTAAAAGCTAAAATAATTTTTAATCCTATGTAACTTGCACCAATTTTCAATTTAGTCTCTATAAAATTGCTAGCCAGTTTGAATCCCTAAAATCTAAGAAAAATTGCTTTTGATTTTCATTGTTCAATTTCAGTCTCTCTAATATCTGTCATTTGTATGGCCTATATGACCATCTCTAGCAATCTACCTGGGCACAGTGGTGGGTGGGGATTAAGTTGATGTTCTAGATTCAGCCTCAACAATTTTCCTTACAAGGTTTAGTATTAGGTAAATTCAAAACCTCCCAAAATCAATCCATAACACTTCTACTGACCAGATAAATTGTGTGGTGCATTAAGTATTTAAATAGCTGTTCATACTATGAATTCTAACCTTCTCTCTTGCCAAAAGCATTCATACATCCATCACATCGACATCCAGTCGAGCATCCAACGTTAGCCTTATGACAAATATTTTCAAAAAGAAATCTATTAGCGGACATAGCAAAACTGGAGAAATATTTAGAGCATATAGAAATGTGGATAATATACACAACCTGAAAACATTCACAATATTTTTTAGTACACTTTGACCTTTTGCAATTGCAACCTCTTTTGTGCCTCGCTGATGCCGGTGTTGTCATATTCACATCTTCCTGCAAAGGTCACAATAAAATATCACCTAATTTCTGAATTCCAGGAGGTTGAACAACAGTAAAGTATGAGGATCTTATACCATATTATTTGGTGGAACATCGGCCGCACACAGTACAATCTTGGGAGCAAATGCCTGTGGATTACGAGATTCAATATGATGCTTTGTCTCAACAACTGTCTCCTGAAATTCTACTCTATTGCCACAGCTTTCGCAAGCACAATCGTCGCCACAGAAGAGTCCAGCACCAAAACAATCACAATAACTGAAAAGTACTCCAATCAAAATACATAGATTTTGCATATCATATAAAGTACGGTATCAAAACATATATAGAAATTTACTCACAGTTTTAAACATTTACTCTTCTTACAGTTGCAACTCTTAGGGCCACTGGCATCATCAGTACTTGTTTTCTTCCTATAGAGCAATGCAATATTTGGTGAAACTAGCAAACATGTGGAGAATAAAAACTATGAACTATGAGAAAGATCATGATAACTGACTTTTTCTTGGAGGTGCTGCGATGGTTTGATTCTTCAGTATTTTCAACTTCTGTAGGGCTAACTCTCTTCTTATCATGTGTATTTGTCGGATATAGGTCGATGGATTCTTTCAAGATAGGAGACTCGGAAATGAAAGAATCTGCAACTACTGAAGCATCAGTTTCATGGCTCTCATTTCTAGTATCAATAAACGATTGACCATCCATATTGGAAGGAACTGAGGATCTTGTCACACTTTCCACTTTACGCAGACTTATAGAAGGTTTGGATTGTATCCCCTGTAAACCATCTGATAATCTCACACCTGAAGTTGAAGCACGACTAGGCGGCATTGCATTTACAATGCTATTTAAATGCAACCCAATGCCTGGTGGCTTGGAACCTGCCACAAGAACCATTTTCATGTTGCTTGAAGTTGCATTCATTTTCACATGAGACTTGTTACTCCCAAGAGCAATGGAAGAAGCTTCATCAAATTGTAGGCAGCGTCTACGGAAGCCATGATACTTTAGACTAGCCTACATTGATTGTAACAATTATTATATTACACAGAAAATCTTCATTAAATTGAACTAAAAATTGCAAATTCCTGATAATCAGACTGCAACTTATTATCCTATATAAATTATGCACAAGTAGATAATGCTATTAGACCACTATAGTCTCATCCTACATGACTAAAACCTTGTAGCCAACAAATTATTGCTGTTTTTTCTTCTTCGTTCAAAATATATTCCATGCTATATATTCGTAAAAAGAAAACTGACTTCCTTATTCTAAGAGATGCCTTTAACTTTGAGTCCATGATGTAATATCAGGAACCGCATTTTATTAACAATCTTGATTGAGAATATGCAACTTCAAAAAAGCACAATTATAAACCTCCAAACAAAGGAAAACTTGAAAAGCAGGAAATTGGGGGGAATTTTTAGTTAGAGATGTCTGATTACAGCACCCATCTTCTGCAGAAATATGTAGTATACTACTGCTGGTAATTTCGTTTAATAAAATTCCTGTCATGAAACGTGCAAAGATCCATAAACAAACAAGATCATTGAGGCATTATTAGATTTTAAAGATTAAGTCTGCCAAGTACCAATAGAATGCATGCACTGTGCTCTTCTCTTTATTGGATATAATAAGTGCCAATGATTAAAGCATAAAAGAACACAGACATAGACATAAAACCCATTCATTCAGAGAGGGGAAAAGCATAAAAAGACCACAAAATTGACACAAGTTAACACATTCCTTCGGAATAATGCAATAAACCTGAAGGGAAAAAAATGATTACCTCAGAGCCATCTTGTGGGATATTCTCTGAATTTACTTGTGAGGTTGACACCATCTCATTGGAATTTTCGAATTCTTTAACATCCTGGATAGGATCAGGCATCAATTGAGGTGTACAGTCACTATGATGTCGCCGATCATTTCCTGCACACTGAAGCTTGAAATTTTGTAGATCAATCAAAAGAAACTAAAGGACATCTAGCTCACACTAATCATGCCCTACATCGACATTGCAAATATAAAGTATAGACAGCAAGAACTTAGTTACCTGGGGAAGTGAATCATGGCAATATTTTTTATCAGAAGCATCCGCACCTGCACTCGACTCTAAGTTTATGTGCTCTTGAGAAACTAATTCAGCACCATTTTTCTCCCCTTTTACCATTGAAGGATTTTCGACATACGCTAGCCTTTCTGGATGAACCCTATTAGATTCCTCTAACAGAGGCAAAAGTTCTTCTGCTCTGTTACTAGGACCATCACTCCTGTCAAATTTTAATATAGCTCTCTCTGACTCAGTTAAGGATGACCCACCTGCATCAGTAGATTGTTCCGTTTCTGGGTTGATTGGAAACAATTGATCCTCCCCGGGATCAGCCAAATATTCCTCAACAGATTGTGGAGGACTACAGCTTTGGTTATTCGCATCATTCTTGACACCAAATTCCTTCTGGGCATCTGTTATAAACCCCTCTGAAAATGACTGCTGAGAAGTCAATTTCTTCAAATCACGATGAGCTTCACCAAGACTGTTGTCTCCGATGTCACTTTGAGATATTTTTCCACTGGACAAATTGCTACCTTGAGGCCTGATACATACAAAACACGTCAACAAAGAGGCAGTGCCTTGCAGTAACAAACACAACACACACAGAATTGAAATCACAAACCTTTCCAAGTATTGTGTTTCACGGTGGTGATCACTAATACGCGGCGACTTGAATACAAGAGGAGGAGAATTGAGTCCAAGAAACCCATGTGTCGCATGAGAGGCCTTGACGGGCTTTATTGGAGATAGAGTGTTGACAAATCTCAAAAAGGGAGATTCCTAAAATTTAAACGACAAGTGAATTTCATTCATTAATCTTAATGCTAGAAATGGAATGAAAACTCGAAAAAATGGTATACAAGTCAACTAGTCTCTAGACATCTATAAACAAAATAGACGGTTTGGGAAACACGGACACCCGTGGCACCACAATGCACATGTATAGAAATCCTCCAAAGTCCATTAACACTTACCTAATAGATAATCTTGTATTCCTATTCATCATCATTCAGTTTATGCAAAAAAAATAAATGAGACAATGTGGTTTCATTAACAAATACGGAGTATAATTCCAAACAATAATTGACACATGTTGTCAATTGCATAAAAAGGAAAATAGAACTTTGTTCAAATTACGCGAGTATTTGAGAACAGTTTGTACTAAATAGTGTATTGCGGAAAATAGCAATTTGTTAAAATTCCACAAAGTAGCAGCATATCATAGGGGGCAATTTGACAAGAGTGCTTTAAAGGAAATAAATTTGTTTATATTGAATAGATCTCACAATAATAATTGATACATTGATGTCCCGTAAACATAACTCAGTTGACAGCGACATTATAGGGACCGATCGGGGTTGAACCCAGAATTCCCCACTTATACTATACTACACATGGTGAAATTAATTGACCAAAAAATTGATACATTGATAGCATGATAAGCAGTAAGAATAGATAAATCGAAATTGAATTAAAAGATAAATTGAAAAAAGAGACTGATTGAAATGAGGAGAGGGTATACTTGAACTTGAGGAGATTCAGTGGCGGCACTGAGAGTGGAGAGAGAACAATTGCTGCTGTTGTTGTTGTTGTTGATCTTAGAAGGTTCTGGAGAATCCATCATCAAGGATTCAACTCGCTCACTCACTCACTCACTCACTGAGTCACTGTATCATTCGATTCCCTAATCCCTCTTTCTCTTTCTCAGTTTCTTTCTCTCTCTCGCTATTCAATAATAATAATAATGTAACTCACTCACCATTTTTGTTTTTATTTTTTATTTTTTTTGGTTATATCATCAATATCTTAGAGAGAGAGAGAGAGAGAAAGAGTGCGTGCGGCGCGTGAAATGATACGAGCATATAGGGCGGGCGTTTAAAATGCAAGCGGGAACTCAATAAAATCTATCAACTTCTCTTTCTTCTTGGGCCGGACCGGGTCGGGTCGCTCTCTGTCCGCTTTTTTTTTGTTTGGATAGTTTTTTTTTATATGATAGAGGAACTAAGCCCAAATAAGAAATTACAAAACAATTAAACAAGGGGTGTTAAACCCCTTAACATCAGCAGAAAATAAATTTCTAATATTACTCGAACAAACCTCAAAGAAGACAATGTTGCAATCTAATATGCAACTCATACTTGCCAATGCATCCGTACACTTGTTTGCCTCACGATAGGAGTGTGAAATCTTCACTTTCCACCGATCCAGCAATCTTCTAATGCTTTTAACCAAAGAGAAACCCAAAGCACTACTAGTCATATCAATCATGATCATCTTTGCTACAAAGATTGAAACAATGTTAACTTCAACCTTATGATATCCCTTCCTCCCGACAAGCTTCAATCCTTAAAGTACACCACATAACTCAGCTATAAGCGCGCTATTAGTACCAACAAATTTTGCAAATCCACCACACCAATTTACTTGATGATCTCTTATGATACCTCCACAGCCCGACAACCTTCACCTTTACATGCTCCATCTGTGTTGAGCTTCACCCATCCTTCCCCTGATACCTTCCAACCAATCCAGTGCAGTCCCTTTGTATCGTATTGACAGGTTTACGATCCATGCAAGCATTATAATAATGACTTCAACACTGCAATATATGCACGACTGCATGCACAGGTGCAATGAAGTAATCATTCTCTTTGAGAAGTTAGTTTATGGCCTTGTCGCGCAACTTGTCCACAAAAGACTGACTGCCCGATCATACATTTCAATAGCTTTAAGAGAGTTTTCATATAGAAGTCTCAGTCGGACCCGCCGGGGAAGAGACCAAAGAAATTTCAGCTCTTTACGCTGCTTTTTAGTTTTGATTCTATTTTTGAATTGGAGAGAGATTTGATTGTCAAATTGTTAGGGCTTGTTTGAAATAGTTTTCAAATGCTCTTTTTTAGTTTTCGAAAGTTAAAAAATAAAAAATATGTTTGGAAGTTCTATTTACAAAAACTGTTTTTAAAAACCGTTTCTCATTTTATAGTTTTAAAAACTAAAAAACAAAAACAGGTCATAGGTGTTTTGCTTTTTTAAAAATTCATATTTAATTGTTGAATAAAAGTATGAATAAAAAATTGAAATTTAAATGGCCCATGCAGGTCTCGAACCTGCGACCTTCGCGTTATTAGCACGACGCTCTAACCAACTGAGCTAATGGGCCATGTGAAAACTAATTGTCGATGAAATATGATGTTTGGTTAACAATCGCTATATAAGTAACTAGTAAGTCAGCCCGTGACATGCACAAAATTATTATGTGTTTATTTTAAATTATTATTTGGGTAATCCGGTTTAAAATGCTACGATGAAATAGAGATAGTTTTTGCATGATACATGTTTAAAAATGTTACTGAGTAGAGCGAGATGAACATTATTTATTCACTTTCCGTTTTAGACTGTTAGGAGATTTTTTTTCTCCCGTCCTATTCCCTTGGACTATATAGACACCCTATATAATTAGAAACTCTATTTTTTTTAATATATATATGGATTTGCTAACTTAGACCCACCTAAAAACATGAAGGTCTAAGTTAGCAAGATGCACTTTTTCACTTTGGACAAAAAAACATTCATATTTATTATTTAAAACTAGTAACTTGAGGGATAATTTTGTAACTTTCATTTAAAGTGTTCCTTAATTTGCACCTATTTTGCTAATTTACACTCACTTTATTTTAAAAAGGGACACATGACTTAACATGGAACACTTGATTTATCGGACAGAGAAAATTGCTTGAAAAACACATGACTTTCCCACTTCAATTAATTGTTTTCTTTAATTAATTAAATGACATTGACATAACTACCCTTCTATTTATAACATGTTTGCGTAGTGGTAATTGATTTTTTTGTCTAAAATGAAAATATGCACCTTGCTAACTTACACCTTCGTGTTTTTAGGTGGGTCTAAGTTAACCAACCCCTAAATTAAACAATACAAAAATGTGAAATTCAATGTAGCTGTTTTTTTTTTTTTTTTAATTATTAGCCTTTTTAAAGTATGACACTCGTTGGTCTTTGAGGATATTGCACTGCTATTGGGAAAAAAATGGTTGGCGTAAGTTGCAGTTATGCAGTAATTTTGTAGGTGATCTCACAGCTGTTGAAACACATTCTTTGAAATTGTGCATGGGGTAATATGAACTTTTGTAGACTTTATTTTATGTATGAGATGCATCGTTGCAATCTAATAATCAACTAATAGGCATGATAGGAAATGGATTACATGCTGTAACTGCCTCACGCAGTTACAGCTCTCAGCCGTCCGATTTAAATCGACGGCTGAGATGATTTTAATGTATTATTTAACTGTGTGATCTAAACCGTCTGATCTAAAATCAACCGCTGAGATTTGGTACTGTGTTGAACTGCGTGAAAGTTCAACAACAGGGAATCATGATCCGACATGATAAGCATCGGAATGTTCTTTATATTTAGTTAAGTCCTGAATTTGGATGAATATGCATGCTGAATATCGTAAGTTATGACAGATAGTCGAAACCAATTTCAAGCAACTATTATATGCTGCATTGTTCTTTATCTTATTTGTTTTGTACTTTTAAAGATTTACTATGTAAGAAACAGTAAAAACAAGAAAAAGAAACTAAATGATTTTTAGATGGAAGAAAAAAAATGTTGGTTAAATCTTCATTTTATCTACAAATGCTTACCTTGATTGATTTGAGGAGATGCACTCAGTAATATGACGATATATGCTTATGTATGTTGGCTGCTGTGGGGAGGAGTAGCTCATATACAATTGCTGTCAACAGTGTGGAAATGATCTATATTAATAATCTATTAAGCACAGACATAAACATGACATGACATTGACACGTCAACATTAATCATAAGTGTTGAAGTTGTGTTGGTGTCGGATACCGACACGACACATGTCCGCCATCGAAACACGCATAATTCAAAGAGTGTACTGAATGGAGCAAGTAAACATTAAAGTAATATGTGGTGGAAATCTGTGTATTGGTCAAAATTAATAACTTGATTTTGCAGCAAATTCGTGGGGGTCAGGAACTTGTGTTTTAAGTTCTGTCTTGCATTCTGTTGGTTTGTAAATTTTATCCGTTTGTCTTTAGTGCTCGGATTGGTGTAACTACTAGTATATCAATATTCTGTATTGTGGGTGGGTGGTTTAGGCCTCATCTTGTTCTTGTTATGGTTGTTTAACTTGTTTTCTGATTTTTCACAAATCTAGTATGGTCTGTTATGAGCTGTTTTCACAAATGTGCTACTTAAGTAGTAGAATGCATTTACAGGACGTCGGATACTTAAATAGAGGATAGTCACAATATATTTTCAAAAATAACATGGAGGCAAAATGCAAAATATCTCAAATGTTATTAATTTTCATTACAATACATTGAAGTGTCTGAATTATTATAGCTCCAAATTTGTAGCGTTGATGACATCAAAATCATTGATTAGATTTGCACTATATCAAATTTAATCATTCAACTTGAAATAAATAAACACCACACAAAAAAGGGAAAACAAAATACAGTGCACTTAGACAAGGAAAATCAAAATAAACAACATGACACTTTTAGACGACGAAATAAAAAAAAAATATGAAAGAAACATTGAAGATATGTGAGAACCACGCTTATTTAACTAAAATGAAAAGAAAAAACAATTTTGAGGGGTAATTTCAGACCTAAATTGACTCTAAATCACCCATATGTGATGTATCAAGAAGAAGAAGAAAGTTGTGTCCGTTAAAGTTAGAAAAGGAGAAAGAGGAATGAGTAAAAAATAGTGTTAAAATCCTTAAAATTTAAAAATACTTGTCATGTACATTTAGTGTCTCAAGTTTAAACTTATTATATGTTTTGGCAATTGTTACTATGTGCACTTGTGTTTGTGATACGAGACAGTGATAAAGCAAGAATAATCAACCAATTATGCCAAATATAAAATGAGTTTTAATTGTCCTTTAAGTCAAACATCAGCAGGTTTATAATTATGCTATTTTAGTGGTACAACAAATCTCTAATATTAAAGTTAATCAATAGAAAATACTTGTTGATGTGCGTGGAAGTGCAGCAATGGTGTTATGTGGTTGAAAACATTAAGAATTTTAGGAACTACGAAATGCTTGAAGCAAGGATCTAGATTTAGTGGAGTCAAAAATATTCAATTTTTATATTGAATAGAAAATTAAAAACTGTCCTAAGATCTAAACGGTCTGATTTTGATTAGTTTAATCTTGATTAAAATTTGCTACCAACACATAAACTTTGTTGGACAATTTAAAAATATTAATATACTAAGTGATTTCTAAACGTTGAAATTGACTTTAGCCAATATATCCAACTAACTAAACGTGAGTTTAAGTGTGTATATTTAAATCCATGATTAGTTAGTTTAACATTATCACAGTTGTCAGTTGTGATTTAGCAAAAGTTGCACTAAAATTTCAATCATATCTCAAAGTCAAACTCACCTTCAATACAAATACTACTTTATTTTATTTAATGATAGCTGAATCATGTACTTGGTAGTTGGCATCGTACTATAGATTGCTTTGATTCTGATGAACTAAGTCAAATATTGGATTTTAGCATATTCTTTTTGTAACTATGAAAATGCATCTAGATGTCTTTAAGTTTTTTAAGTATCAGATAATTCTTTTAAATTT
Source organism: Trifolium subterraneum (assembly GCA_951799995.1). NCBI lineage: Eukaryota > Viridiplantae > Streptophyta > Magnoliopsida > Fabales > Fabaceae > Trifolium > Trifolium subterraneum. Next base: position 54,349,704 of record OX637463.1, read on the forward strand.
TACGTTCGTATCAGATAGATACTTTAAGTTTTAAGTTTGTATCAAATAGGTCCTTAAAAAATAAGATATATTTGATACAAACTTAAAAGACTTATCTGATACTTAAAAAACTTAAAGACCTATTTAATACAAACGTAAAACTTAAATGACATATCTGATAAACTTAAAAGACTATACAAACGTAAAACTTAAAGACTTATAAATTATAAATTTATTATACCATTCTTTTTATAGTGGAGTTGCCAGCTTTACCAACCCCCATTCATGTGTCCACATTCATTTTAGAGTCATAGCTTCCGATTGAGAACTGCTTTATTTTATTTTTCAAAGAATAGCTTACCATTTTGAAGACTACAATGTTTTGACACATATATAATTCAATAAGATTACCAAAAAAATATCAGGTGTCATTATCTTCAGCATATAAAATCAAAACTTAAGTAGTTAAATGTAAAGCTTGTTATAAAGGGTTGCAGCAAAATTTGAAAATTTGACTTTTTACATGCACAAATTGTAAGAAAAGTGAAATAGCATTAACAATGATTTCTAAATTTTAATGTATCTGGTAAAATTTTCACCAAATACATTAACTTTTGTTGGCCAAATTCTGCTTATATTTTGGGACAGCAGAGTACCTTAAAAACAAGCAAACCCAATAGAAAGACATGACTAATTAGTATAAGCCACTAAGCACGTGATTAAAACAAAACCAAAACCATTATTCCATTCTCAATTCTTAGTGTAATCAGGGGACTAAAAAAATCCAATAATAAAAAAAATTCCAAAATTAATTTAACAAAATTTGGAAGAAAAAAAAATATGAAGAATCAGCACTCAGTTATTCTACTCATTCTATTCCTCATTATCATCATCATCTTCCTCTACCAATATCCTCTTGCATGCTTCATAGCACATGAAAGAGATTCCTGCAGCTGGAACCAACTTCATGCAGCTTGGTCCTAATCCTCTATACAAACCTTGGACACCTTCCTTCTCAAGTATGCATGCAAGTGCATGAATCACATTCTTGTAAACTTGTCTTCCACTAAGTGCTCCAACTTGCATTTGCTTGCGAGCCACTTCAAGCGGGAAAGTAGCGGTACTTGAAATAGCACCGGCCGCAGATCCTATCAAAAGGGTCTCGATGTTTCCGATCTTCTCTTGTTTAAAAACTTTCTTGTACACTTTCCTTAAAGTGTCATAGGCAAAGTAATTGGTGGCAGAATATGGAATAACTCCAATGAGACTAGGAGCAAGGCCTCTGTAAAGTTCTGAAGCACCCTCATCTCGAACGATTTTCACAAACGCGTCAAATAGACCGTTATAGACGTCTCTCTGCAAAAATACCAATACACTTTAAATTTTGTGAAAGGATAAAAATGGAAAATGCAAGCTTGTTTTGTTTAACGGGTACATACCTGGATAGTTAATCTAGTTTTGAGTAATTCTAGCGGATATGTGCAAATAGTTGAACTAACTCCTGCACAAGCCCCTGCGATCAATGACGCAGGAACTGGGAATTTAGGCTTTTCACCAGGCTTTGATGAGAGGTTCTTGTTAACTGTATCATAAGCAAATAGCTGCAGAAAAAAGTGGCAATTTATATTCAGACGCATCAAACAATGCTGGAGTTAAATCTATGCTCATGGATTGTTAAATTACTGACCGAAGACAAACAAAATGCATAAAAACAGTTAAAATACTACCACATACAACTAGACATTACCATTATTCGATGAAGAAGGCTATTACTTTCTTGTCTAAAGACCAAAATTACTTTCTTCAGCAATGAAGAAGGCTATTATTACTTATCATGTATGTGATTCTGCGAATCAGTATTCTATCACTGAGACAAACTATGGAAGCTCTTCATACTAGATTAACTTGGACAACTAGTGACATGCCTAGAATGAAAAACATTGCAGAGAGATAAACAAAAGAAGTAATCAAAAACCATTACCACCAACAGTAATATAGCTCCATTACTTATGAATAAACTGTTACCAACTTATGACAGCTTATAGCCTATTTGTTTTAGATTTGATAAGAACCAAACAGTAAAAACATTTTCGAATTTACTTTTATCAAAGGAAATCTCGTTTGAAACCTCTCAAAAGCTAAAACAAACAGCCTATTAGGTCGTAAATGGAAGGTAACCTAATGGAAAGATAACAAACAACGGAGAAAAAAAAACCATTTAAGAGGTTGGAGAGCATGGAAATCATTTGAGTGCATGGTTTTCCTTGACAGAAGTTAACAAGCGAAATTTTTTCTACTCAGGGTAAAAATGCCTACATTTAATTGGGGGCAAGTTGCACATTGACCTAAATTTAAGGATCCTTAGATACCACCTACCAGACATCCCAAACCACCAGCAAAAGGAAAAAGAATATACAAGGAACTATTGCATGACATTCTTTATGAAAATAAAACAAAAGTTGGCACTAAAAATGCAATAAAAGTTAAAAACAACTTAGGGATATGTTTGCAAGCGAATAAAGTAAAACAAATTTGGCAGCAATAGAACTAACTATGTGTCCCAAAGATCATTCTATAAGAAGCGCATTGCTACCTAACTTGATGTCCTTTTCAGTTAGGAGAATATGAATAACTCAATTGTTGAAAATAACAGGCAAATCTAGCAGCACGTTAGATACCATACCAGACCCGATATTTGCATTGTGGTTTTTTTTTTGGTTCAATAATCTGAGGATATTGAAGGCCTTTTCGTTCCATTTTTCTTATCAGCAGTGCTATACAGCACGACTAGTTTTTCGTCTAAATTGCACGACGCCACTTTGCTTCATTTGCAAGCATGTTACTTTATTAAGGCAGCAGTGCTATACAGCACGACTAGTTTTTCGTCTAAATTGCACGACGCCACTTTGCTTCATTTGCAAGCATGTTACTTTATTAAGGCCCTCCATGCCACTTTTGAATTAATTAATTATAATAAAATAAAACAAGGTTCACACTCCGATACACATATTATGTGGACATATACCGGTACAGGCTTAGGTGGATGATTGTCATTGGTTCACAAATAATATTTAACATAAAAAGTTAATTAATACTATTTGTAAATCAATCAAAATCATCCGCCTTAACAAATGTACCGGTACATATCTACATAATATGTGTACCGAAGAATTTACGTAAAAAAAGTAAATAAATAAAACGGTTAAATTATATTTTTGTACTTAGTTAATTACGACAACGTTATACAATTAAATTATTAAGTTTGGTCTAGTGATGAAGGATTTAAGTAGTATATATAAACTCTTAAGTTCGATTTTTATTAACTCCAATATAGATATATAAAAAATTAAGTCATGTGAAGCACATACACCTCTATGATTAAGTGTGTCACGGTGTCCGACACTTGTATGATACGTGCTGGATAGTTCAAATAGGTGTAAAACAATTATTATTTTTCTTTACTCTAACACTCGTTGGATCAATAGTATCTTGAGTAAGGAAGTCTTGAGTTTAATAATATTTTCTCATATTAATTTATTTTAATTTTAATTATTAAATAAATTTTACTATATGTACCATTATCATCAAGATTTTAGTCTGATGAATTTAACAAAATTATATGTAAAAATTAAAATATAAAAAAATGGTTGGATGTATTGTCTTTTTGGTTGGTAAGTAGATAAAAGAATGTAATGCTGTAGTATATAGATGTGTCGTACGCTTGAGACGACATAATATGTCGTGCATTCAAGCATTTCCCTTTTCTTATTTATTTCTGAAATTTTTCATAAACTACTATGTTTCAACATATTGTTACATTTTTTACAAAAAATTTAACTAACAATTGAAAATATGAATGGTCCTCCAAATGCAAAAACAAACCCAGCCAACAGAAACAAATCACTAGAAATATAAAAAAAACACAAACCAAACGATCTTTTAATAAACAAAATACAGCGTGCAATGGTGCACGCTACTGCATAGAGGAATTTAAACAAGTCACTAGTGTTATGTGATACATAATTTAGTACAAAACATTGTGAAGTAGCAGCTATAGCGGCACTATAACACTATTGTGCTGCAGAATTTCAGCAAACAACTAATTTCTGCAATCCACAATTGACAACACTGATAAAATAAACAACCAAGCATACTGAACAAATCAAATCAATGAACAAAAATATTCAACAACAACAACAACATAGTATGAAACAAAAATAAAAATAACAAAAAAAATTAAAAACAGACATAAGCATTATAATTACCTCAATAGCCTTGCTAGGTGCAACCCTTATGACATTAACAAAATTACCCCTAAACAACCCTTTCCATCCATCAGACTCCATGATATTCTTAAAAACCTCACCAGTAGAATGACCACTACTTCCAACCATCAAATGAGTCCTAATAGTTTCCAAAGGTGCAACAGCAGTACGTGAAATAGCACCAGCAAAAGCACCACTAATCAACCTCCTTAAAGAAGGGTTTTTTACCTTAATCTTGAACTTTTTAAGATTACCCTTTTTCTTTCTCTTAACACCTTCCACCATTTCATCTTCCTCATCCTCATCAGGAACACCATGAATCTTAACTTTCCCTTCTGATTGTACATACCTAATGTACAACTCAGTGCAAGGAATCTTCATCCCATTGTTTCTCTTAGAAGATGAAGAATCAGATGAGTTTGTTTGTGGAATTCCACTACCAAAACCCATTCCCATTGAATTTTGACTCATGCTTGCAAATAAACCACCAATAGGGTACACTTGTTCTTGTTCATGATGACCCCATTGAGACCCTAAATTTGAGATTGAGAAAAAACCATCTTTTTTATCATCAAAGAGATTGTTTTTGTTGATTTGTTTCCAACCCATGAATCAAAAACTTGTAAGAAACTAAACCCTTTTGGTGTTTAGAAAAAAAATGAATAGGATAATGTGACGGCGGAGAATGCGAGAGGAAAGGAAAAGGAATGTGTAGAGAGAGAGAGAGAGGAGAGAGAAGAGGGTTTGGTGGTGAATCTGTGTGCGTCTCTGTGACTCTCTCAAACAACACAATCTTCACAGTGTTAATGAATTTATATAGTGAAGAACAAGATGGTAGAAACAAACGAAAACGGTTCGGGTGATAAGTACGAATCGGTTCGGGTGATAAGATACGAGGTTGTCTTTTTTTTTGTGTAAAAAAAACAAGGAGGTTGTTTTTTTTTAATGGCATTTTTACGTTTTAATTACATTTTTTTATATTGTCAAAAATATTACATTTTTTTTATAGATAAGATTTAATTGCATTCGTTTTTTTTATCTCAAAAAAAAAATCAATTTATTTTACTCATATACAGTAAGATTTAATTTTTAGAAAAATACTTTCTTTTATCCCTTTTAATATAAAAAAAATACTTTCTTTTACAAAATCAAAATTAAAATATAGTGACATATAAGAGTGAGAATACTTCCTTCATCTCTAATAACTTACGGGGTTGCTCCTATGAAACTCGGTTTACAATCTTTTACCACTAATGTCTCTCTTAAAAGACAGTTATTGGAACTTGTCATAAATTATTTGATAGGGTCTTGCAATGAAGGATCGGCTAAGATAGTTTGGTCACTAATTTGGAGATCTGATCTAAATACATTGGATTGTAATAGAAAAAGTTGTTTCAAGATAAATTGTCGGAATGATCAGAAATGTGAAGTACACGACGAAGAGAGAAGGATGGTCGATATGATGAAGGAAAATTGCACCAATTAATCAACCCTCATGAAATCACAGTGTTTCATAATTTGACATGTACACAATCCGGTTAACCTTCTACAATGTTAGATTCCATGGGAAACTAAACTTTGATACCAATTATAACGCACCGACTAAATTGTATCGTGTAAATATTCTAAACAATTTAGTTGGTGGCGTTATTATGATAACATTTGCAAGACTTCAATTTGATTTGGTAAAGAAATAAAAAAATTCATAGGGCAGGAAATTCCAGAAATAACAATATTATCTCTCGTAGATCTAGAATGATTGATTATCATCTAAAGAATATTAACGACACAATTTATTATCCATTTGCCTTCGTTCATGTATAATTATTTTAGATATATATATATAAAAAGAATAAGCATATCCTTATGTAAAAAACATAAAATACCCAACTACTAAATAGTCATCTCATTTTTTATTTATTTTTCCTTCCTCTAACGTTTTTCCATCAATAGTGTAGCCAATATTCATCTCACTTTTTTTTCCGATTTGTTTTATTCATATACTAAAATATGTTTTTATTTTTTTAGGAACTTATTTTTTTTAAACAAATGGAGTGCAGATGACATCTACACACCTAAGTAAGTTAAAATAAAACAAAACACAAGACTGAGCGGCAAAGATCTCACCCAGTCAAAAAACACAAAAATAAAGCAATTAACCCAAATAGGAAATACAAACAATTCAAGTACAACAAAAGTGGTTTAAAACCAACCTAAAAGGTTACAAACAAAGATACAGAAGCAAACACACATTCATGCGCACTATCTAGTGAATCCACACATGAACTCGAAACCAAAATAGCAAAAAATGATGAGTGAATGTTTGCATCGGGAAGGAATGACGAATGAATCGACCGCCAACACAGATAAATTCAAGTACCAACAATCCCTTGTGAGTTGTGACAAGACAAAACACAACAAGCATAAAAGGCCCTTTCGAGCCAAAACAAACCAAGCAATGAACTTTCTTTGGGTATGTTGAGTCGAGTTTATAAGGGAAATAAAATCTCATATTGACTTATTATAAGAAGATTTTTTTTATAAAATTTAAATTATTTTAATATAAATTAATATGAAAGTGATATGGTATTGAATTTTTTTAGAAGGTACCCGTAACAATGTAAGTTGAATATTAGAGTATTTACCTCATGAAAATCACTCATTTTCCTCTTATTTTCTTAGATGAATTAATGTTAACTTTTCCTCTGTGCGTTATGCAACTTCTCTAAACTTTGCCTTTGGTTTTGAAGTAAGAATTAGTTTTCCCTTTCTAGTATTTCTACCATGATGAAAATAAATCTATTATTATTAACTTAAAGACAATGTTGTACTTTGAAATAAGACAATTACACACCAATTTGACAAAGTGACAGGAATTATTATTTAACTTGATCAATCATAAGTTTATAACAGCTAATAACTACTCAGATAAGATTGAATCTTTCAGCATCTGTACATTGATAACTTTCTCAAAAATACAAACCATTTGAGTAAAAAAATACAATTTATCATGCATTGCTGCGTTATTTAAGATAGCTGTATCAGTAGTAGTCAATACTAATATCCATTAGCTTGATCACTTGTATACTTGTGCTTATTGCTGATAATAAGTAATTCATTGCCTGAATATCTACATAAAGTGTATAAAAGTCTTTTTGGCATCAGAAAATAATTTTCATAGTAGAATATAAAAGAAAAGCTTACTTTCAAATTGATGATGACTCAGACAGTAAGCTAGCTGTCACCATTTTTTTGAAATTTTTTATGTTGCCTCTGAAAATAAGGGTGGAAATTACTGATTCCATCCAAGTATAATGGAGTTTGCATTTCAATCAGGCGCGAGACCTACAATGAAAAATCAATGTTAATACATTATTCTTAGTTGATCTTTTAAAGTTCAAGAGCAATATAAGAATTTAGGACACATATACAACACATTGAGAACCGAGTCTGTCAGAAATTTAGTCTACAAAGTTAAATTACAATCGAAATTAATCAGCTTCATAATGTAGTAACGATAACTGTACAGATTTTATCTTCACAAATCCTTTAGAAACACTTGCGCGAGCCTTTGGATACTACAGGCTCACGCTTAAGTGGTTAGCATAATTTTATATAATGGTTTAGTAACTTTTGTTGCACAACTAGAATTCAGAAATGGTAAATACTCACAGCTCTCTGAAAAGTAAACAGCTCTTCCTGACCAGATAGTATGGATGTGATGCCAACAGGGGTACCTCCTGAGCCTACCATGCCTTCTGCTAAGACATCCCGGCGAAGTTTCCCACCTTCAGCCTCTGTTTCAAACTGGAAACTGGAACCGAAACAAGAGTGAGCAGGTTCAGTTAGCAATGTATCATTTAATTAGATGACTAAATTTCCATCAAAAGGAAAACTGACAGTCAGTGTTGGTTAATAGTACATCATTAAGAAACTTCTTACGACACAAAGAATGTCGGCCCAAAGAACAGAACCTATGCAAACAACATTAAAACTACAAATTGTCAAGAGAACATCGATTTTACAAGGAATTTGAGAATTTCCTTATTTTTAAGTCAACCTACATTCTATGCCATGACTGGAAACACATTGAAGTTTGCCCGCCTGATTTGTGAGTTTGTGTGCTGTGTTAAGTTTAATAAAGTTTCTGTTTTAAACTTATCAAAGACTCATTCTCCTGACAATCTTTCTGAATCCTCTCTTTACACATCTTCCCCTATTTAATTACTAATCTTAACATAATTTCCATCTCGATAACAACTCTGTCCAGTCTAAACATCTCTAACTGTTCAATATTCTTGGAACTTACACCTTCCAACTCCTATCTTTATCTATCTAGGCCTAACATGGTTGATGAAACAAATATTCATGGTAGTAAGTTTGTACAAAAATTTCTTTTAAAACGAGTTTGTCAAGCAACAACATCAACAAACAATCTAGAATTGGGAATCTAATGCAAATGTTTCCTATGCGAAACCACTTATTCCTAGATACAAGGCATAACAAGCATCAGAATCAACCACTGGATAATATATTGACAGTGAAGTAATAAAAAAGGTAAATAAAATTATCACATCACTACTTTAGCATATCCAAAGCATTTATATTTTGTAACCCAAAATCTTTCCATGCATCATAAATCTCATACAAACAGACCAAATTACCTCTCCAAGTCAAAAAGTGTGCCCTCCTCAGTTCCTTGAAATAAATCATCAATTGAAGAGGATGCCAAGCAACATAGACAAGAATGATGATTGTATAACTCGTCAATAAGAGTGATAAATCTTCGTGCCTGAAAAGTAGATTTTTTTTTCTCAAAATAAGATAGGGAAGTCTAGAAAGAGAAGTGTATTAAATTGTAATGAAATGGCTAATGCATAAAAATTTCAAGCATTGCATTTGAGGAATAACTTAGGAAATGTAGGCACAACGTAGATGCAGAGCAAGAAAGAGAGTTTTTAACCCACAATTTGTGTTCTTAAAATACATTAGGCAATTATGAACACATCTGAGGTCAACATAATCTATTTTAACTAATACCTTGTCACGAATGCGCATACTCATCACTGGAATATCAGATATGAAAACAGTATGATAGTTTTCCGCTACTGCAATATAATCTGCTGCGCCCAACTGAAAATCAAAACAGTTAGAGAGAGGGAGAGAGCTTAAATCCAGACAGCCCAAAATATTATATTTAGCTACTTTTACCGCCACACTAAGGAATGAGTCTAGTGTTGTTATGATAAACAAATTATATATAGGATACCTAAAATATAATATTTGCATATAAAATACATATAATTTATGAGGCTCGACCAGTGACCCGCTGATTTGATTAGTGACCCATCAATCCAATATTCTGACAGAGACGAGGACCAGTCCGAGTCTAATAACATTGGCTAAAACACTCTCAAACTCAAACTTAGAACTCAATTTGTTTCCAACTGTTGAAGTTATGGGGTCTATACAAAAGAAGGAGAAGTGAAAGAATACAGACTTCCAAAATATGATTGAGGTGTAAGATATTGATGATTAATTTAATACAAAAGCCAAACCAATAAGAGTGGAGACAGATCCTTTGTCGGACAGTGGCCGTGGTGGATAGAAAAAAGGGATAGCATGTTGGTGGATGGTTGGATGAGAAGAATAGAGTTTACATAAGGATATTTTATTCAACATATTTAAAATATTTTAAACCCATATTCTATCCCCTCTATTTCCCCCTGGTTGAACGATATGTTAGTAACTATATTTGCTAGGAAAAAATACATTAAACAGCAACGAAACGAAACGAAAGAACATACCGGACGACCACAGAGATAGTCAAATGTGAAGCGGGCAACTCCCCCACAGCTTTCAGGAACCTCAAGTGTCCTATCACAAAGAAATAATATGATTCATGTTTATTATGCATGCTTGTTTGACAGCATCAAATATGAATGGGATACCTATATATACCTTCCAAACATCACCGAGATGGTGTCGGGGATTATTTTTCCTCCAAATGTGCCTGTTGCATTGTGCCACTTTTTCTCAAATTCATTGATTGTTTCCTTTTCAATAGGCCACAAGTAGTTTACCTGCATATTTATACCCACTTAAATTCCCATATGTTTAAATTCTAATAGGCATAATATGACGAACGTGCAATTATTAGACTACACTCTGCATAGATAGACAAACTGTTGCTGGCTTTTCGCACAAGTTTCATGAATGAATTTTGTTCAAAAACAAAGAAGTATACAATAGAAGAAAGAGTTTCTTCAATTTATGTCAAGCATTGAAGTAGAAGAACTTTGGTTTCACAAATTTTGTAATGTTGGCAGCATCATAATAACTTTGTAATTGACAAAGAAGCCGCATTTACATTGAATCGGCATTTCACAAATTAGATGAATTTATATGCATTGTTATGTTTTATTGAACTGTTAATGCAAATTAAATATTAATATAATTTTTTGTATTGATGTACCTAACTAACAAGAGCCACAACCACAATTTTCCTTTCATGGTTAATCAACCATCATGGCCCATGTTTACACACCCTTAAGAAAACCAAACCCAACCATTATCAAAAGTCAATATGACATGAGCAACATAAAAAATGAGATGAATTTATTGACGAACAATTAAAGATATTGGATCATTGGATGTGTCCCTAAATTTCAAATGCACACATTGTCACCGTCAGAAATGAAGATTTTGCTTTTCCCTCGATAGTTAATACAAAGCCGAAAGCTAACAACCCAAGCTATTGATTATTTCCCCTCTATTGATTCTGTACCAAGCTATCAATTTATAAATTTTAATTTTAGTAACTTCAGTAACTATATTGTAAATGATGTATATAAGAAATCAATAACCATAATATAGTGCAAACAAATACAATTCCAAGAGATACGTATCATAAAAATATTCAGTTTAGGAAAAAAAAATCCAAATCATTGTTGAATGTTTCTCTATTTTTATGGCTGATCAAACACCAGAACTAATATACTACTACGAAATATACTGACAGTGACATCACATTTGCGTGTATAAGAAAGCAATGACCAAGCAGAATTGCAAGTGCAATTGCTAGAAGTGCATATATTACAAAGTTATTTGAGGAAAAATAGATCAAATTATTGTTGGATATAATTCTACTGCTACTATGGTTGATAAAAAAATTCCACTACTACGAAATATACTGGCATCACATGTTCACATAGATATATTTCGATAGTTCAGATAAATGTGATGAAAGGCAGATTAGGTCTCACCCGGTTTACTGATCTTTGTGCAATAAAACGACGGTAGTCAATTTCACTGCCTACCAACACCTTCTCACAATGTTCTTCCAAATTAGAGAGAAGTTTTTGGAAGAATTCTGGTACCATACCAGCCTGCACGAAAAAACATATTTCAAGAAATATCAGGCCCTTTTCCAATTGGTCTACAATCTAGATCCTCCAAAAAATAAATCACCAGGGATGTCATCAGCGTGTTACCAACCCCCGCAGACTGCAGCATAATTGAGTAAAAAGGGAAAATGATTATACATCAAGCAAAAAGATTGACTAATAAAGAACACACCTCATTCAAATCCTTTGGTGCTCGATTACTTGTAGCCACAATAATAGTTCCACTACTCAACAATCTGCTTAGAATTCCAGATAAAGCCACAATAGCAAATACATCAACAGTCTGAAATAAGAGTGTCAAAATTAAAGTCACAATCTTCATCTGTGGCAGATCTTAGTGGGGACTGGGAACTGGGGAGGGCCGACCCTCCCAGTCAGTATACTATATGACATCTTTTAATAGACCATGGAAGTGACACAAAATGAAGATTTTCCATAAAATCCTGTGAAATGAATCGTAAATAATGGAAAAACTGCTTCAAATGGGATGGATACGTGAAAACACAAAAAAGATTACTAAATAAGAGAATATTCCTCAAGTGTTAAATCAGCACTGATGAATAAGAGTATGAAAATCTATAATTTAAAGTACACAAATATGGGGAACACATTATAACACAACCTAATCATTTTTCTTTACCTGTATCTCATCAAAGCACAAAATGCTAGCTCCCTTTTCGTCCCCTTCTCTATCCAGAAAAAATTTATCTGCTACTGCTGGAAGAATGTTTTTCAGCTGTACCTCTTGCTTGTATTTTTCTTCTGCAGCTAACCACTCCTTAGCTTTAGTGTCAAAGGGAAGATTCATAATCCAACCAGCAATGCCTGACTGCAAAGGCTTCTCTTCCATTTGTTTCTTCCATATCTTGTGCATATGTTCATTTATTCTAAGCATGGCCTGCACATGAATAGAAAAAATATAAGTCTATCTATCACTTTCAGCACTATGTTCATGACATTGAGTGATGGTCTTGCTATAGAAAGATGTTACATATATTCCACAAAATAACATCGATGAAATGTATGTCATTATGGTTTTTTGTAAGTGACATATGTGTCATTATGACACTATATATAAGTATTCAGGTTATACCCATAAACATAATAAATGACTCACCTCGTGAAAGTGATACCTTCTTCGATGTTTAACTATTCCTTCCGTGGCACTATAAAACATGTCCATCAGCATTGTCTTCCCTTCAGCATTAAAAATGCGAGCAAAATATTAGAAATGAAACTGGGAAAATAAGGATAAAAAGAGAACCGAGGTAATAAATAATATCAATTCTGACAAGTGGCTTAAATGAAGCAACGAGAAACTTTAAGCAATAACATAATTAGAAATTGAATCAGGCCATAGTAAGTTAGTATTACTGGTAAACATAAAAATTGGCCAAAGAAGAAAAGAGTAAATTATACTCCTTTACCTTTTTTTTTTGTTGAAATTTATACTACTCTACTTTGAGAGCTGCTTAAACTACATTTCTCTCCTTTCTATTTATAAAAATTACACTTCTCTCCCTTAAGAGATGAAATGTATCATACTTTAGTTCGTTTTAACATAAACACGTCTCCTATTAGGAGCAGTGACTTGTGACAAACTACAAATAAATTCCCTCTGTTACAATTTTCAGTACAGTAACAATTAATTTTGAACGTCTTGTTGATTTTATAACTTCAGAAATTGAAATGAATTTTTAAAGTCTCCTACTACTAGCTTTGAAACTTCACCCAAAATTTTCATTTAATCCAGTGACTCATTCACCTTAAGGATGGAGAAGATAATTTACCCAAAAGAAAAACAAAAGAAGGTAAATACCACTGCCCACATTGCCATATATGTAAAGTCCTTTGGGAGCTGGAGGAGCAGTTGGTCGGCGACCAACTAGTGAATCCAACTTCTTCTCACGTTTAAGATACGATACCCATTTTCCTACCCCTGGATCCACATTATCTGGCCTTTTCCTAAGTCATTAACAAACAAAAATACAAATCACATCTAGCTTTTTATACAATGTACCTAAACAAAACAAAATTGGCATCAAGGAAACATAAACTGAATTGAAAAGCACTATTTTCACTCAAACATTTCTCATAATCAGCAAAAAATATACAAGTTTAAGCATCTAATTGAATCGAAATTAACCTAGAGTTTGTCGTCCATCTTTCAGTGATTTTATTATTCAAACGCTTCCACCAATCCTCGTCATTCTGCTGCTTCTCAACTTCCTCCATAAGAATCTTCCGCCGCTCGTCCTCCCTATTCTTCTCCCATTTAGATAAATTAACCTACCAATTAAAAGAACCAATTCAAACACAATAAAAAACACACAAACAAATGAAGAAAATGATGAATTAAAAATCTTTAATTAAATTTTTTACATGATACTCTTCCATTTGTCGTTCATAATTGTCCAACCTTGCTAACAAATTCTGAAGCTCAATAGCAACAGTTTCTTGGTAAGGATCATGTTGCAACTTCCCTTGATTAACAAGGTTTTTGTACTGCAGAAGCGGTCCTGAAGCAAAAAAAGAAGAAAAAGAATTGAATAATAAAGTGAAAGTGAATTGAATGAAAAATAGAGAGAAATTGTTACCTGGACGGTTATGGTTGAGAATGCGTGATGGATCGGTGCAGTAAGAACGGAAGTTGGAGGTTGGGATCGAGAATGCGAATTGGATGAGTTTGTTAGAGTTTTTGTTATTGGAGAGAAGATTCCAGATTTTTGTTCTCATTGTTGTTGAGTTTCCGCAAAATTTCAGTGTTGCATTACTTTGGTTGAATGCATGTATGTGATTGATCGTTCCTAATTCATTGAAATGAAAGAAACGGTAGATGGTGAGTGACGTGGATGCTTCATTAACCACCAAATCAAACTAAATTCAAATAACGGACACCAAACTAGTTCGGTTTAAATTAAGATTAAGATTAAGATTAAGATTAACTATTAAGATAAGAAGACAAGCTTTTTATTTTTTTGGTTGAAGAAGATTTTTTGTTTTTATTAATCCTTTGTTCTATTAGCGCGGTGAAAATAGTACGTTGAGTTAGACTTTATTTAGGCTCCGTTTGGCCCGACTTATTTTCTACTTTTCTATTTCTCTTTAAATGAAATAGATAAGTAAAAAATTATGTTTGACTTTATTTCTCCTTGCTTTTGACTTCTTTACTTTATTTCTCTATTTATTTTACGTAGAAATAGGATCAAAAACAATTTTTTACTTCTTTAATTTTTTTAAAAAGAAGTAGAAAAGTGGAAAATAAGTCGGGCCAAACGGGGCCTTAGTCTAAATTTGATCGGTAAAAAAATTAAAGGTCTAAGTTTGACATTTAACTTATTATAGACTCTTTTTTTTATGTTCGAGTATGATATTTTAACTATTGATATCACTTGTTAGTTTGTTTAAAAATATATTTCATACGAGTATATTTAAATAAGGGATTATATCTATGTTTAAATAGACTAATGATTCAATTAATGGGTGACATTAAAATCTCTTTTGATATTAATTTAACTATATATAACATCATATTTCAATTGAAAGAAAAAATTATAAGATATAAACCATAAACTCAAACTCATAAGCTACTTGAAATAATATTTAAAAAATAAGTTAAGCTAGTAAAATAAATTATTGACTATTTTTGAAAAACGTTTATCAAACAAGTCTTTTTTTGTCATATTAACTTATAAGCGATAAGTTATAAGTTAAAAATATGGTTTTAGAGGTTACCATGAACTTTAACTCAATTGATATGACATTACATTATATATAGAGAGAGCGGGTTCGATCTCGTTCATTTCACTTATACACTTTTTTTTATTGGTGGAGTTTCTACCTGACAAAAAAAAATGGTTTTAGAGAGCATTACTTATTTCACTAGTAAATTTGTTTATGTGACTTACAAGATAATCTAAAAAAAACACTTTTTTATCTTAACAAACACACACTCTCGTTAGAGTGCGATATGAGACACACTATTAATACTTGTAAAATCCAAACTAGAAAAACAAAATCTCCATGATAAAATCCATACTAAACAACCTTCAACTTCTACCAAACACCCCAAAAACAAGACTTGCAGAACAAACAATCTTAACCCTTCTTCAATCTCACTGCAACACATTCACAAAACTAACTCAAATCCACGCTCTAATCCTCAAAAATGGCCTCCATAACAACCCATTAGTCCTCACCAAATTCACTTCAACTTCTTCCAACATCAATGCCATTCATTACGCTTCCTCATTCTTATTCCCCTCGTACCAAACACAAAAACAAACCACCCCATCACCACCATCCTATGATGCATTCCTCTTCAACACACTTATCAGAGCTTTTTCTCAAACCAATGATTCAAAACCAAAGGCATTGGTGTTTTACAAAACAATGATTTGTTATGGTGTTTTACCTAATAAGTTTACTTTTCCTTTTGTTCTTAAAGCGTGTGCCGGTATTGGGAATTTGAGGTTAGGGAAATTGATTCATGGGTGTGTTGTGAAGTTTGGTTTTGAAGAGGATGTTCATGTTATGAATACATTGATTCATATGTATTGTTGTTGTGAGGGTGATATTGGGTTTGAGTTTGCTCATAAGGTGTTTGATGATAGTCCTAAGTTGGATACTGTGACTTGGAGTGCTTTGATTGGTGGGTATGTTCGGTTGGGTCGTTCTGCACGTGCTGTTGGATTGTTTAGGGAAATGCAGGTGATTACATTCAAGTGATTTATTTTTATCACTTACATTACAGTGCTTTAAAATGAGCTCAGTTATAAATTTTTCTAAAGTTATTTTAGACTTTAGTGCATTCTCAAAAGTACACTTTAGAGAACTTGTTTCATGAAAATTAAAGTCATTGTAAAATATATTGATTTAGGGGTATTTTAAGAATGGCATCTATATTTGAAACTATTAAAATAGTCAACTTAAGTTGGTCTAGTTGGTAAAGATTCAATTCAAATCTCACAAGAACTTGGATTTGAATCCCAGTACCGATGTGAGGACCTCGTAAGTGGTTAATATGCAAGAACATCTATAGGTGGTCTCTGAGCCTTGGGAATTTCTTTGGTCCTAGTGAATTTCTAAGATCCAGCTCAGCTAAACTTTTTGTCATTAAAAGAAACTATAGAAGTACTTTTTTTGCTTATATTTGAGACTGGAAGAAGTACATTTTTTTCTCGTATTCTTGTTTTACTATTAATATGCAGAAAGAGCTTGTAAAGAACTAACGTGTTCTGACTTGTTTGTCAACACTCAAAAGTTATCTTACTCGTATACAATCCATGTTTGTTCATGCAGGTTATGGGTGTTTGCCCTGATGAGATCACAATGGTTTCAGTTTTGTCTGCATGTGCTGATTTGGGGGCGCTTGAGCTTGGAAAATGGGTGGAATCATACATTGAGAGGAAAAACATTTCAAAGTCTGTGGAACTCTGCAACGCACTGATAGACATGTTTGCAAAGTGCGGCAATGTCGATAAAGCCATCAAACTGTTCAGACAAATGGAGTCACGCACCATAGTTTCATGGACTTCAGTAATTGTTGGTCTTGCAATGCATGGTCGTGGTGTAGACGCTGTTTCTATATTTGATGAAATGGTTGAAAATGGGATAACGCCTGATGATGTTGCTTTCGTTGGGGTACTCTCTGCTTGTAGTCACTCAGGACTTGTTGATAAAGGAAGATACTATTTCAATTCAATGGAGAAGAATTTTAGCATTGTGCCGAAGATAGAACACTATGGATGCATGGTGGATTTGCTTTGTAGAGGTGGATTGGTTAAAGAGGCTTTTGAGTTTGTTCAAAAGATGCCTTTTGAACCAAACCAAATCATATGGAGAACAATAATCACCGCTTGTCACGCAACTGGGGAACTCAAGCTTGGAGAGAGTATCTCCAAAGAGCTAATCAAAAGTGAGCCGATGCATGAGTCTAATTATGTTTTGCTGTCGAACATTTACGCAAAATTGCGACGGTGGGAGAAGAAGACTAAGGTAAGGGAGATGATGGATATGAGAGGGATGAAGAAGGTTCCAGGGAGTACCATGATTGAGGTAAACAGTGAAATGTATGAGTTTGTTGCTGGTGATAAGTCTCATGATCAATATAAAGAGATATATGAAATGGTGGATGAGATGGGTAGGGAAATCAAAAGGGCAGGGTATGTGCCTACAACATCTCAAGTGTTGCTTGATATTGATGAAGAAGATAAAGAAGATGCTTTATATAGGCACAGTGAAAAGCTTGCCATAGCTTTTGCTCTTTTGAATACTCCGCCTGGAACTTCCATTAGGATTGTGAAGAACTTGCGCGTTTGTGAAGATTGTCACTCTGCTACTAAATTTATATCTAAGGTTTATAATCGAGAGATTGTCGTCAGGGACCGCAATCGCTTCCACCATTTCAAGAATGGTTTGTGCTCATGTAGAGACTTTTGGTAATTGAAAATTGCTTAGAACATCAAGGATTCTGTGTTCATTTGCTGAAAGCTTCAAACATTTGTGGAGGGATTCCATCATTTTAAATCACGTTTGAAAATTAATAGTCTTCTACTGATGTCAAAACATGGATGTTGTCCTCGGTTGGTGAGTTATCCTTTCGCAAATGAAAAACAATGGCTAGAAAATAGAAAAAGTTTCGGCTGCTGAATTTTCTGGTAATCAAATCAGCAAGAACTTGAAAGTTAGATTTCATTCTGAAAACAAGTTGGAGGTAAAAAGTAGTACAAAATTTTTCAACGCAAGTTAATTATCTTTATCACTTTCAGTTGAATTGAAATTTAGAAATAAAGTCAAGTTTTCTGATTGAAAACACATGTATTCTTACTGAAATTGTATTTTGACAGTAAAATTAATTCTATTATAGTCTGCTGTGAAATCAAACACACATATACAAACATTGATAATTGGGCAATGATCATATTGTACTCGATCGTTTTCTATCACAGTATTTGATAGGTAGCATAATTTTCTAATGAAAAAAGAACTATTATAATCTTTATTTATTTCGTACAATGAATTTGGTGTAAATAGTAGTACTATGATAGAAACTTGTAGATATGGTATATAATATAGTACATATGAATAATACTTGTATTATACTGAACAATTCTGCGAATAAAGATATAAAAACCTCTTTACTGGTTTAGACAGTGGAAGGGAGGTGAAGTAATATTATTTGCTGTTCCATGAACATTATTGCATATTGCAGAACTTGGCTTCTTTGGATCAACTGAGGTAATGTTGATATATTGCAAGGTAATATTGTCACACCCTATCTTAGCACAATCTAGAAAAATAGCATTATCACCACTGCATGTTCCATAGATATTACTGAATGTTACATTACTAATTTTTACTGCATCACTCTGCAACCAAAAAACAAAAACAAAAAATTATGCATCTTATTATTCATTAACAAAATTAACATGAAGTAAGGGAGAAAGAATATTAACCTGTTCTGGAACTTTCATGTAATGTTGTTGAATATAAATAGGGTTTTTTATTTCATTGACTATGATATGATCAAAGATGATAGATCTGGCATATCCTTTTCCTCCCTTCAAATACACAAAATTTTTGTTGATTAAATTTAAGATACAAATATATGTAGTCTTATCATATACTAGTAATTATTTTTATTTTCAATTAAGTTGTGACATTACTGGATATGTCTTGATTCTAGCTGCACTATCAGCTCCATAGAATGTGCAATTCTTGACTGTTATATGTTCAGCAAATTCCTCAGCTCCACCACCCCCTAGACTCCCCACACTGCATCAAAATATAAGGCACGCCAATTAGTTATGAATTATTACTCATTTATAAAACTTTAGTTCTAGGTGAAAACTTAAATAGTTAATCATTCAAATGATGGTTTACTGAGAAAAAAGAAGGAAAAAAAAAGTCAAATTGTGGCTCACTGGGCATCATTCTAAATTCTTAATAAGCTTAATGTATTTTCAAAATACATTAAGTTGACAGTGACCACCTATCCACATATATATTTTCACATACCTAATGCCATGAGTCTTAGGTCCACATGTAAGTTGAGTGATATTGATAAATCGTGACCCGCCTTTAATAGCAATGCAATCATCACCTATATAGTAAAATTCATGAGTAACCAAAAGATTCAAATCCTAAAATCAATATTTAAAAGAAGCGACATACTAACAATTTGAAGTTAGACAATAAGGTAAGTAAAGTTTGGTCAACAATTTAAAAGAACAAAGGTTAAATGCATATATCTTTACCACTTTGTATTATGGAGTCATGAACATTAACTCGAACCGAGTTTGAGAGATCAATCCCATCTGTATTGCGACTATTTTTTGGTGCAGTTACGTTGATATGTGAGATTGTTACATCTTGACTATGGACTACATAGATATGCATTCCTGGCCCATTTAAATGAGTGAGCCCACTTAATTGAAGCCCATCACATCTTTCAAAGAGCAATGCCTGCACATTCAAACCATCATTTTTGTTACCAAAAAAAAAACCCATCATTTTCTGCATCTCTATATTTAGTTTATGAGTTTTGATGTTACTTCTTTGATTAAAAAAATAGCATAATTTTATTTTTGAGAACTTTAAAATGGAAAGACTTTCTAACCGTAGGAGGAGGTGTCCCACTACATCCTTTGGTTCCATTAAGCTGCAAATTGAAAATAATAATGTTTTGTTAGATGATTGCAAAACAATAGATTAATTAGTAAATAATAATTCAAGCTAAATTTATAATAAAAGTTTGTGTATGTTATTACATTGCCCCACCAAGCTTCACCTTGACCATCGATCACTCCTGTTCCATTAACTGTCATTCCATGTACATTAAGGAAATAAAGCCACCTTTTTGAACATGTACCCCATTCATTTCTATGAGGTGCTAGTATGTGACCTTCAATCTGCATTACCAATATTAAATCTAATCAAATTTTAATCTAATATATAGTTTTTTTTTGTGAAAAGTTAAGTGATAATTTGATACCTTAATATGAAGATTTTGAGATTTGCAAGGACCTCTGAAAGTAGTTTGACGAACAAAAAATGAATGTTCAGCTGGTATGACAAGTGTTGGAGTTCCTTCATTTGCTCCACATAAAGCTTTAAATGCCTCCAAAAAGGCCTTCAAATTTGTCAAAAGAAAAATGTATTAAGATTAATTAATTTAGATAATGTTCTATGGTAGTACATGTGCAAAAATCAACATGTATCGTGATATATTTGATCTTTAAATCATCAACTGAATGTTATTATTTATTTATTTTTGTTAACTAAGTGTTATTATTTAATGAATATATATATATATATATCATTTAAAAATCATAATAACTAAATACTTTTGAAGAACAAATATAAAAAATTAGTACCATATTTTTTTTGACAAACAAAATTAGTACCATATTTATAAACAACGGAATAATAATTTTTTCTCGTGAAACTAAATTTCTTAAAGTACAAAAAATTGTAAATAACTCTTTGATCTACAAAATTGATCATTTTTTTTATAATAAAAAATTTAGGGTGAGGGGATGGAGCTCCAATCCAAGATAGGGAAGCCATTATGGTAAAAAGAGCGCTCTCATATTCAAGACATGTCTTTTTACCACTACACCGAGCCTTTAGAGGTGCAAAATTGATCATTAATTTATTAAGCAAAGAAGCAATTATATCAAAACACTTCAAATTGTCAATGTACTCTAGAAAGTAGGAACACCCTACACTAAAACATAGATAAAAGAAAACAAGAAGATAGATAATTAAGGACGGGGTATTTTATTTTTTAAAAGAGAACTAAAATAATAAATTAGGTCACTTCATACAATATTGCATTTTTTCATCATAAAATAAATTTAAATTACAAGAGAATGATATATCAAAATAATATACAAGAGATAATTCTTGACTATATATACATATTCACATATTAATGGAATCATTCAACTATTGGATCAAAAACAATAAAAACAATATAATATGCCACATTAGTTTGTTCATATATAGTAAAGTGTTTGCTAAAAAAAATATAGCTAAGCATTGTAGAAAGAAAAATTATAACATGGAAAATTATATGCATACATACTTGTGTATCATCCGAAATGCCGTCTCCTTTGGCACCATATTGAAGTACGTTAAATGTATTTTGACCAAATCCAACCCATGAATTGCAAAATACAATAGAAAATATCAAAAGCTCAATTATAAGCAAGTCCTGCATGATGAATATATTTATTGAATTGAAAAAAGTTAAGTAGTTATTTGTAAACAAAGAAATGAGTAAACAACTAATGTATATTTAGTCCAAAAAAAAAAAACTATAATGCATATTTTTCACTAACCATGATATATGTACGTATTTTTGACAGTGTGTGTGTATAAAAACTATAATATTGTCTACACTTTTGATTGCTTTAATGTTGTCTGGACTACACACACATATATAATACACATACACATTGACTTTTCTGCACATTAATAAAAAGAAATTAATAAGGATTTTCTATAAAATAAATGAAGAATGAATAATTGTTGATCAGGTATAATAGGTAAAAATAAGTAATAAGTAATTAAATAATAAAGTTTATTATGTGTCCTTACATAATGTAAAATTTAAAATCATTTAGACAGAAACTAATGTTTTTCTTTAATTTTATTTATTAGTAAATTAATTTACAAAATTTTGAACATTTTTTTTAGGTAAAAATAAACAAATTGTTTTATCTTTTTAGTAATTTTTTTTTTATTTTATATTTTAACTTTTGACTAGAACAAACTCATATTTGAAGAGGGAAATGAATGATCATATGATTTGAATGTATCCTTATGTTTTTTTTATAGATAATGTATCCTTCATTTTTTTTTCACTAAAAATTACGATTTTTATTCATTCAAATTTGTAAAGTACATCAATCGAAAATATTACATATTCAAATTCGATAAAATTAAAAAGGATTAATCTGTGAACGAACTCACAACATCCGAGTTAATGTCATAAAACGGCTGATGGATAATTTGCAAGTATACAAATATCGACAAGTAATATAAAAGAGTATCGAACCACGAGGATTGTGGTAAATCAAGCAAGGCTAGTATAACTATGCATTAAATATGAAAGTAAAAGTATATTGGGGGGTTTTGTTCATGAAACGGTGTTTAGGAATTTTATCGAACAGTTGGCATGCGATTGGATTTCTTCGGTTCATCTCAATGTAATTTGTTCGGTGAATCAAATCCTATATACATGAATTACACAACTAGCTTCAAGATGAATTAACCAAAAGTGATCATACTCAATCTCTTGGTTATATGATCTTCTCACTCTATCACAAGCTCTCTAATGTCTTAGATTAGTTGTGATTGAGTGAGGTTTTACACACTTAATTCTATAATCACAATTACTCATTCGATATCTCTAAAGTGACAAGTAATTGTTCAATTATCCTTAGCTCCAAGATCAACTTTCATTCTCATGATAAAATAAATCAATTCAGTCAATCACACAATTGACCTAATTATGTGAAGCATTAAGCATAAAGGATAATCAATTAAAGCTATATTATGATTCATTCATACAAGTTTAATTCACATGGTTCAAACCAATTACATGAGAATCCCCTAGAAATCCAATCTAAGAATTTAGCAATTCATGTTAAAAGTACAAATTACATGGAGAAGAATCAAAGATTTCCTCATCAAGATGTTTGAAGTGTTTTCACCCTTTGAATCTTGCTAGAATCCCCTTCAATTGAGCTTCAATCTTCACTTTTGCTCCCACGGTTTGTAACCTTTGCTCAAGGAGGTCTCCAATCAATATATAGTGCAAAAAGACATTGTCCCAACGTTGGGATAATACATGCGTGGCGCGCAGGATTTTCTGCGCGACGCGCAGGCAGCAAAAGCTAATGTCCCAGCGTTGGGATGACTCTGCGCGGCACGCAGGATTGCCCTTTAATACCTGCTCGGCGCGCAGGCTGCAGAAGCCATTGTCCCAGCGTTGGGATGATAGATACCATTTTTTATGTTTCCTTCCAGCACAAGTCATCTCTTCAAAACCATGATTTTCTCTTATTCTAAGCTTAAAAACCATCAAAAAGTTCTTCAAAACTCCTTGAATTATGTTACTTTTAGTGTGTAATAACGAAGTTATCAACAGCCTAATGACGAAGCCTACAATTCATATGACAAAATTCAAATGTTCGGAATAGTCATGTCTCCGGATCTGCAACATTGAAGACGCTAAAGTCATTGAATCCCCACTAAATTTGAATCGAAGAAAATATGCAAATCTAAAAAAAACAATGTACCAAGACGGACAATCAAAACAAACACTATATCTATACATATATAAAAAGGATATACTTTTTTTTTTTGTGTAGACTTTTCTTTATTCCAAGTTTGCCCTTTAAAACTTCCTTCTTTTTTCTAATCTTAAATATATTGCAAATAAACACATTTAACATAACTGTCAAAGTTGGTTTACTTTTTTCCCGCATCTATACATATATAAAAAGGATATACTTTTTTTTTTGTGTAGACTTTTAAGTTTGCCCTTTAAAACTTCCTTCTTTTTTCTAATCTTAAATATATTGCAAATAAACACATGTAACATAACTGTCAAAGTTGGTTTACTTTTTTCCCGCAAAATCCATACTTCTATACTATATATAAAAAGGATACATTGATTTTGGTGTAGATTTTTCATTTTTCCAAATCTGTCCTTTAAAAAAATTTCATTCAACTATAACAATAAAAAAAACATAACTGCATTTTGATGCAAAATTTTTTTATTAACAAACTCACAATAATATAAGACATGTCTTTTTTTTTACATAAGTTAGACACAGGCACGCCTGCCTGCCTGGCCCGCTAGTCAAGATAAAAAATCAAAACAAACACCGTAACAAAACATAAAATAAAAATAAATTCCACACTATGGCAAAAATAAAACAAAACATGAAAAAATCACGAAGAAGAAAACTTAAACAAAAACTAAAAAAAATAAAAAATTACTTATTTAAATAAAAAGATAAAAAAACAATCAAATGGTAATTCTCAATCAAATTACATCCTTTATTTTTATTCATATACTAATGCATCTTTAAATATATTTTTTTAATGATGTACCTAACTCTCATAGGTGGTTGAATTCTACCTATAATATGCAAGGGATAATAGTGTTCTCATAACTTAATTGAAGAGCTGACCTCACAAAACCATCTTATATAGTATTCCACTGCAAATGATAGAAACTTGTGCAGATGAAAGCCTCTTTACTAATGTAGACAGGACAAGGCAGGTGAAATATTATTTGATTTCCCTTTAACATTATTGCATATTGCAGGAGGACTTGGTTTCTTTGGATCAACTGAGGTAATTTTGATTTGTTCCAATGTAATATTGTCACATCCTATCTTGGCACAATCTAGCACAATAGCATTATCACCACTGCATGTTCCATAGATATTACTAAATGTTACATCACTAATTTTTAGTGCTTGATTCTGCAACAAAAAATAAAACAAAAAATTATTTATCTTACTATCCAAGAAAAATAATCAACATGATGTAAGGGAGAAAGAATATTAATTATAATTACCTTTTCTGGAGTTCTCATGTAATGTTGATCAATTTGTATAGGGTGGTTTATTTGATTGACTATGATTTGATCATAAATGATATCTTTGACATATCCTTTTCCACCCTTCAAAAATACATAGAAATGTTATTTGATTAAATATAAGATAAATATAATATAGTCTTCTCATATACTACATCCGGTCATTTTTATAAGAGACAACTGAGTCAATAAAAGTTGATGTATCTGAGTCCAAAATATATCAATTTGTTTGACTAAGTTGTCTCTTATAAAAAGAATTGAAATGCATAATTATTTTAATTTTCAATTAGGTTTGTAGCATTACTGGCCATGTCTTGATTCTAACTGCACTATCAGCTCCATTGAATGTGCAATTCTTGACAGTTATATGTTCAGCATATTCCTCAGCTCCACCACCTCCTAGACTCCCCACACTGCATCAAAATATGGTTTATTTCTCTAATAAAATTTATTTCATCTTTTTTTAGTGTAGTGTATAAAAGTGAAAGGTTAAATTATGCACATTTTTCGTAGAAAAAAGTTTAGGTGAGCGGAGTTTCTGCGATTTGTTAGGACAGGCCTCACGATTTATATAACACTGAAAAATTGTGCACATATTTGTTTAATATGTCAATCAGTGACAAAATCTCTAGCATATTACTAACAAGCATTCTAAATTTTTAACAAGCATGTTGTCTATA
This sequence comes from Trifolium subterraneum, assembly GCA_951799995.1. Lineage (NCBI taxonomy): Eukaryota > Viridiplantae > Streptophyta > Magnoliopsida > Fabales > Fabaceae > Trifolium > Trifolium subterraneum. Next base: position 54,375,658 of record OX637463.1, read on the forward strand.
TATTATATATATAGACGAAGTAACAAACACTGACTATCTATAGAAATATTTTAACATACCTAATACCGTGAGTTCCAACTCCACAGGTAACTTGGGTGACATTGATGAATCGCGACCCGCCTTTAATAGCAATGCAATCATCACCTATATCATATAATGGTAAAGTCAGCGAGATATAAGCAAAGTATGATCAATAAGTACTTCAATTAGAGAGTAAACCCAAGTACTCTCGATCAATTTGATTTTAATTGAATTTATTAACCAACCAAGACACTTAATTTAGGAAAATGATAATTAAAGAATAAAGATTAAATACATATATATATTTTTACCGCTATCTATTGTGGCGTTATGAACATTGACCCGGACTGAATTTGAAAGATCAATTCCATCTGTATTGGGACTATCTTTTGGTGAATTTACTTTGATATTTGAGATTGTTACATCTTGACTATGAACTACATAGATATGCATTCCTGGTCCATTTATATGAGTGAGTCCACTTAATTGAAGACTGTCACACCTTTCAAATAGTAAAGCCTGCACATTCAACAATAAACATAATATTATTGACCCTAATGACATAATTTAGTTTAATAATTTAACAATTTAATTTTTATTTTGAAATAATAGATAAATTAACAAAAAAAAAAATACTAAATAGTTAAATTATTGGAAAGACTATCTAACCGTAGGTATCCTGGTACATCCTTTGGTTCCATTAAGCTGTAAATTGAAAATAATAATGTATTGTTAGTTGATTGCAAAACAATAGATTATTTGCATATCAATAATCTACTAAATTATATTATTTAATTAGGACTTTAGTAAATAATAATCCATAAAAAAAATGTGCATATTATTACATTGCCCCACCAAGCTTCACCTTGACCATCGATCACTCCTGATCCATCAACAGTCAACCCATGTACATTAAGGAAATAAAGCCACTTTTTTGAACATGAACCAAATGCATCTCTATGAGGTGCTAGTATTTTTCCATTAATCTGCACAATATTGAATTTAATTAATCAAATTATGATCTAATATATACTTTTTTTGTGTGTGAAGAGTTAAGTAATCATTTGATAGAAAATAGATTGTTTTACCTGAATATGAAGATTTTGAGATTTGCAAGGTCCTTTTAAATCTATTTCACGCACCAAAAATGAATGTCCAGCTGGCACCATAAGCGTTGGATTCCCTTGATTCGCTCCACATAAAGCTTTCCATGCTTTCATAAAGGCCTTTAGAAAACAATATATATAGCTAAGTATATATTGTATTAAGAGTAATCATAACATAAAATATTTTTTTGAAGAAGCTAAAATATTATTTGCATACTTGTGAATCATCAGAAGTGCCATCTCCTTTGGCACCATATTGAAGTACATTAAATGTGTTTTCACCAAATCCAACCCTTGAATTGCAACATACGATAGCAAATATCAAAAGACCAATTGCAAGCAAATCCTGCATGATGAATATATTAATTGAATTGAAAAAAGATAAAGTAGTTATTTGTAAACAATGAAATGAATAAACAAATTTACATGTTTACTAACCATGGTACAAGTATGTATTTTCTAACAAAGAGTGTGTATGTATACTATAATATTGTCTATACTTACTTATACCTATATATATACACGTATATTGAGTTTTTTGCAAATTAGTAAAAATGAATTTAATAAGAAAAAAAGTAATTAATAAGGATTCTCTATAAAATAAATATAGAATGAACAATTATCGATCAGGTATAATAGGTAAAAATAAGTACTTGTATAGTAAGGTTTAATATGTATCCTTACATAAGGTGTAAAAATCATTGGTATAAATAAAGATAATTATAATTAGATATCTTACCAGTCAAGTTTAGGGGTAGATTCATGACAGAATATTTGACAGTTCTTTGATCATGAAATTATGGATAGAAACTAATGTTATTTAGTAATAATTATTAATTTACAAAATCATAAACCATTTTTGTAGTAAAAAAGAATTATTTTACTTTATGACTAGATAAAACTTATAATTGAAGTGGAAATTAGTCATTTGCTTTAAATTTATCCTTCATTTTTTATCAACATTTATCCTTCATTTTTATTAATATACTAACCTCTAATATTTTTATTACTTTTTATTAATGCACCCTTAATATTTACCATCACTTCTTTTTTTAATACAGTAGAGGGCTACAGGCACAAAAAGGGAGGGATAACATTTCCCAATTCAACCCGATGATCTAGCTCAACTCACATTTTATCCTAACTTAGTTCGAATTTGTGTCCAATTTGAAATAGTCAGTTCAAATCCGAAGTTTGTGTAAATTATGCGTTAAAATCTTAAATTTTATATTAGTTGAAGTGCTTCATGTAAATTTAATCTATTATAAAAAAAAATTATCTAAAATTTGTAATTTGTGTTAAAACCTTAATGAGAGTTTTGTCAAAAGAGTAATTTGAAAAGTTAACATGTAATAAATAATAATAGATTATTGAAGAAAAAAATTATATATTGTTTTTATGTTCTAAAAATATAAAATTGAGCCAAAAAACAAAACACACAAAAGGAACATCTATTTTGAGAGGAGGGGGTAATATTATTTTGAAAATTGAAAGATCATTCATTACACACATTCTTTTCCAATGACTTCATATATTTCCTTTTGGAATTATAGGCCCTTTTTTACGAAATAGTCACATGATAAACATCATGTATTCCACCAAGTCACATAGTAGCTATTTTAAATTTAGTATGTCGTGACTAATTAGTGGTTTCTTATTGGATATCATGCAAAACTAATACATAAACAAACACATTAAAGAATAGAAAATATCGCATTCTCTTGTTTACACATTGATGAAATTATTCAACTTCAAATTTGAGGTCAAATGTTATGTGTGCCGCTCATTCAACAAGAGACGGATAACCAATTGCATATTTATGGAGGTTCATATACCTCAGCAAATTCAGAGATCAAAATTGGGATGTACTACATAACCAGAGTTAATATCACATGTAACAAGACCAGAAATGAAGAAGCATTACTACAATAATCTTCTCATTAGCACGGCCTAATATTTAATTCCTTGACGCATTCAAGAAGACTATTTAAATAAAATACCTGGTGGATCTCATCCACTATTAACTTTCCAATCTAATCAATTGAACATTAAGACATAAATTGATGAAAAAAAACATAAAAGTCTTTTAGGAGCAAAAATCCTACATGATATAGAATACAGTAAATTAATCCATATATATGTCTGCAGTCATATTGCAAAATCCAAATACCGAGATTATCTCCAACGATAAAATGGTCTCATGGGTCAATAGAAGTACATGGACTGGACCATGACAAGGCGAATCACCAATTCTAAGAGCCTTGTTTAGCTGGACTGTAAGATACAACTGATATGAAAAAGCTAATCAGACCACCCAATTGATTTAAAGGATTACCACAATAGCTTATTATGATGGCACTGCAAATTTAAAAACAAAAAACAGTCAAAAAATTGAAGGCAGAGAACCATAAAAGTTAAAAAAAACACAGCTACAAAGAGGAAGTAAAAGATACAGACGTTCCTAGAAAGGGTGAATGTACATGGAAAATTCTACGTTGACATACAATACATGAAGATGGTCAAAGGCTTTTAGAAACAAAAAGAACTATTGCCACTTGTTAAAAAAGTACTATTAGTGATGGACATGAGAGAGAAAATTATAATCCAATTTAGAAGGAAAATTGTAGAATGGGAAACATTGTTAAGTAATTGTAATTGAGACCCCAAACGAAGTAGCCTGCAACAATCTATCATGATTCATTGGAAAACACAGTTGTTTAGCATAGATGAGATCCAGCACCCTAACAATACTAAAATACCCCTCCGGTCCTTATTAGTAATAAGAAAAAATTTTGACTTTTTAGATTCATAGAATGTTAGATGTATTTGGTCCATATTATTGACTAGATACATCAAACATTCTATGAATCTAAAAAGTAAATTTCTTCTTATAATAAGGACTAGAGGGGGTAAAATGGAATATATACAACTGATTGACAGGTGAAGGATTTAAATTTTTCAAAAGGCTTTTTCTGGTGAAGGGTGTAAACAATATTAAATAACCACTACAAGAAATAGAATGAGTGTGCCTAAAAAGAGAAACAGAGTGAATAGATAAGGAAGAACATACTGTAGGTAGATGTATCAATCTGCTCAGGAAGCTGTTTTATATCCACCTCAAACCGGGACTGAACCTGGAATACACAACATATGAAAGATGTAAATGTCAGTTGATCGAGAACCAATATTCTGAATGATGACAGCAAGGCAAAATGCTCAGCCATGAATTATGGCAGATGGTGTTGAAGTAAATAGACACATGATAGACAGGTTGAAATAAAAACATATCTGCCTGCATAATATAAATAATACAACTACAACTTATTTTACGTTCTTGACAAAACTTGGGGTAATATACAGTTGTCATCACTACAAATCAGGTTTACAATGGGAAAACAGGGACATCTAGAGGATGGATATTATTGTGGATTTTCTGGATTAAGGTGGAAAAGTAAAGAACAATGTGGGCTAATGGGTAACGCAGTGACTGATTGAGTATGTAATGCTGGAGATAATAGAAAAGGTTAGCATTTGGTTCAACAATAAAACAAACTGCATAAGGAAACTCAAATAATCTTCATGAAGGACACCCAACTGCCACTACACCAACATAATAACCCATGATGCCATAAATAAACTCTTATGGCATGATGAGTGATTTACACTGAACCATGGCACCACCCTGGCTGCTTTCTAATGATACTGAAGAAATAGACAAAAAAAAAATACTCAATTGTCTTACATTGTTGAGAACATCAACATCGCTTGAACATGAAACAAATGTAATTGCAAGGCCTTTGGTGCCAAATCTTCCAGCTCGGCCAACCTGTTTACAATTTCATCCAGAATGAGATGACAATTAATGATTCTGGACTATAATAAAGAGACATTAAAACTAATTTTTACGATTAAACTAGAAAATGTTCAGATCATCTAAATCATACCCTGTGCAAGTATGTGTCTGCAGAGTCAGGCATGTCATAGTTTATCACTATATTCACACGTTCAATGTCAATTCCCCTGCCAACTAAATCTGTTGCTACAAGAATCCTTGTATGCCCCTCCTTAAAACCTTTATACCGCTTTAACCTGCACAAGACATTGTTCACAATAAAGCACAACTTAATTGTCCACTTCATTTTGTTACAAATTTAGGACCAGTACTCAAAAAAGCAAACAGAACACTGAATCCGTTAATTGACCTATGCTGGTGTAACAAAAGGATGCAGTATAGTTACATAGTAGCCAGACCGCACAAATTGCATTTCAAAATTCAAATCAAGACAAGCAGGTGATCATTAGCATGTCCAGGAATGAGTAATGGCTTTAAAATAAATTGGTGAGATCATGTTACAATCATTGGGTATAGTATAATCTACCATAAGAATCGGTTGTTTCCTACTTTCTTTACAGTATGCAAATTACATGTCAACCATGATAATTGACAGAAACATAGAATCACTGGACTATAAAAAAATAAAAAAGTTACATATCCTTTATTTTTTACATTTATCCAACACAATATGCAGCAGGAAATACAACCATAGCAGATACTGTTAACATAATGCTCATAATAGCCACGTGATTTCTCTAATATAATTCAATTAGAAACAAAAAAAAAAATTATGGATTACTAAATCATCAATTAAATGTTGATGAAGACAAGATGCAACATAATACAAACCTTTCTTCCTGGGACATTCCAGAATGAATGCATATGGATGGAAAGTTGCATTCCACGAGTAGTTTGTCCAGCTCAGCTGCTCTGCTGACACTTTTCACAAAGATCACAACTTGATTGAAGTCCAGTGCATCAAGAAGATCATTCAACTTTCGGTTCTTCTCCTCCTCCTTCAATTTGATGTAGTGCTGTCATTTCAATAAACAAGGTAAGCAACAAAGCTCACACAAATAATTACAGAAAACATGAATAAATAAAACATTTGAATAGCAAAAGACCCACCTGAACAAGACCATGAAGGGTCAATTTTGCTTCGTCATCAACATAAATTTCCATTGGCTGAAAGGAACAATGTCACAGTAAATCATATTAGGAGCCTTCCTCAAGATATTGGAATCCAGAACAAAATCAATGACGGATGCAGATCCCTGAATCACATTTCTGATCCATTTATGTTGTCTCCTAGCTGATGCTCTTTATAGTCAGCCCAAGCAAGAAACGCCAACACTTAATTAACACTAACAACACCGGCCACCAATATACCCAGAATACACAAACAACTCTACCCTCAACAGTGAAAACTAGACAGTATCCTAAGTTGTGAAAAGCGAAAACCCATATCAGACAAAAGGTTAATTGACACAAAACTAACTTCCAACATCAAATAAAAGAATGAAAAATATGGAAGGAGAAGAACCACAGCCACAGTCAGGAGCCTATCTAAAACATGCCCATTTCGAACTTCCAACCCCAGCCAACAAACAACCACACTCCATCCCACAAGCTGTTCCAATAAAAACTGTTTGAATTAAAAAGGCACTACCCAAACTGAACCCCTAATATCAAAAGTAAATGATGATGAAACCACGGCACTCTAAATATCTAAATCTCAGGAAATGTGGGTATCGTGAAAAAGAGACTTCAAATAAGTAATACTGGCCAGAGGACATTACATCTTGCATAAACTTCTTGCAGACTGGGCGAATTTCTTTGCTGAGTGTTGCAGAAAACATCATAACTTGCTTATCGTGGGGAGTCATCTTGAAAATATCTTGCACATCTTTCCTCATATCTGGAGACATCAAAATGAAGTCAATGAAAACCATGAAATCATAAAACAATGAATCAAGTCAGAAGAACTACTGTTCATCAATTAAACTTACCGAGTGATTCCAACATCTTATCGCATTCATCCAAAATGAAATGCCTAACATTCTTCAAAGAAAGGTCCTTATCCCTGGCCAATGCTAGTATTCTTCCAGGTGTACCAACGACAATATGAGGGCATTCGTTTTTCAGCAGATCCTTGTGAACTTTAATGTTGACACCACCATAAAAGACAGCAACCTTGAGATCGGGCAAGTAGGTGCTGAACCTTTCAAACTCATGGCATATCTACAGGAAAGAGATTGAACAAATATCTTAAGTTAGATGCTACAAGAATATGAAATCCCATTAGCTTTCATTTATTAAACCCCGAATAAATACCTGGTATGCTAATTCCCTTGTATGACACAGAACAAGAGCTGAAACTTGGCCTGGAACAGGATCAATCTGCTGCAAAGTTGATAGAACAAAAACAGCAGTTTTTCCCATTCCAGATTTTGCTTGGCATAATACGTCCATTCCAAGAATTGCTTGAGGTATGCACTCATGTTGTACTGGTGATGAACCAAAGAAAATGGGGGTCGAAGAAACCAGTGATCAGTATAAGATAAACCTTTTTGGCCCTTAATTTGATTTGATAGAGTTACCAAAGGACAATAGTTCTCCAAAACAAGACAATAATAGATGTATTACCTGCAAAACAGTGAAATTGGATTTTAATAACTAACATCAGGAAACAAACACCACTGGAAGAATGATAACTTGTCAGATAGACAGTGTTAAGAAATCTTGCAACAACCATGTATCAAAAAACGTTTTTAAATCCTTGAACCAAAAAATTTGTTTCAACAATAGATCCTGATAGAGCCAATGGGAAGAAAAAAGACAGGACATCATTTAAAACCAGGTGTCAACAATTCTATTCTAGACGAAAAATATATCATTTAAAACAAAGATGCAAAACCCAATTAGAACTTGAGTTCATAAATCATTATAGTAGCTCGAACAACGAAACAACAATAAATATATTTGTAAAAAAAACAATAACTACATATAAGGGTGCAGATAATTTGCCTTCAGAAGGATGCTCAAATCCTGAGTCCACAATAGCCCGAAGAAGCTCTGGCTTTAGAAGAAAGTCTCTGAATCCTGAACTGTGGATCCCAACATAGCCCCTGAAAAAGCCAAAATAAATAATAAATAAATAAATAAATCAAAACATAACATAACAAAAATACACAGCATCAAATTTAATTCCAGCAAAATGAAAACATGTTCAAGTATTCAACAAGCAAGAAAAAGGAGTAACTTGACATGTCTAACTTCATCAACAGTAAAACAAAATAAGGTCAATTTCTATTTCTCATATGGTTCAAACAAGTAACAGACAAGACAAGACGACAACTTCTCCCCAAAAAAAATCAAATAAAAAATACCATGGCCTTGTTTGGAGAAACAACTTAATTTGCAACTTATAGCAAAAGCGCTTATGTGTAAGCTATCTCTATAACAAATGATAAAATTAAATTAAATTGTTTTCCTATAAGCTGTTTTCATGAGCTATCTTGGAGAGCTTATGAAAATAAACTGAAAACAGTTTATGAACATGTCATAAGCTGTTTTCATAAATTCTCCCAAACAGTGACACAAATGCTTAAGTCATTAGATTAGCTCAAATAGCCAATTCAAACAGACCCTATGTGTTTACAAATTATAATAATTTATCTTGCATAATATAAACAATACAAAATTCAACATATAATCCCAATATTTTTAAATTAATAAACCCTAGCTCAGCATTCAATACTCGCATTATATCAAAAGTGAAATCAAATCAAATAATAGTTTAGTAGAAGCAAACGAAAACTCACTTCTTCCCGGATTCACCATTAACTTTAGTTCCAACGGAATCAGGAGCTTTGTCATCTTCCTCTTCGTAATCAAGAAGCTCTTCCTCGTATGCTTCTTCCTTTGTTTCACCCATTATCTGTAAATCAAACACTGTCAAATTTGAACCTAAATTTCAAAATCAAGCTAGGGTTTAATCAAACATAAACACGTAGAGAGAGTAGATGAAAAGAATGAATACCTCCGAGAAGATGGAATTGGAGAAAAGTGACGAAGTGAGGTTTGTTAGGGTTAGGGTTTCGAAGAGTCTGCAAAGGAAATTGTTAGCTGAAAAATCAAATTTGGGGAAAAAGGATTCTCTGAGAGAAGAGAATGAAACTGTGTCGTTTTATATAGGCACGCTGCGCACACACGTGTGACGTGTGTGACTGTGTGTGTACTCTTTTGTTTTACAAAACCCCACGCTCAAACCCTATCAAAGAACAAAAAAGATTACGTAAGTACTTATTTAGGCACATTTTTTGTACAATAGGATGTGCTCGCGGTTCGGTTTGGATTGGTTTGAGGTAAAAAATCATCGGATTTTTTCAAAATTAAAATTATTCGTTGTTCGATTTTGGTTTTGGATGACTAAATAAAAAAATATGATCCAATTCTATTCAATTTTATGCGGTCTATTTTGGATCAGTTTTTATTAGATATCCAAATTACAAATTAAATTTTACTAATTAAATATTTATATATATTATAAGACACAATAAAGTAATATACTTTGATATAAAATATAACATATAATATATATTAAAAATTAACCTTTTGAAATGACAATTATCAATTATATATGAAACCAATGAAATAGTAAACAAAAAATTAAATTAAATTGAAATAATAAGTATTATTAAGAAAATTAAAAACCAATGATTAATATGTTGATGGAAAACATCATACTAATAAAAAGTTAAATAAATATTAAAAAATATGTATGGGGTTTAGTTCGGTTTTAATCGGTTTTGATAATTCAATCCAAAATTCAATCCGATTCAGCGGTGTTCACAAAATGACATCTAAAATTATTCAGTTTTTTGCGGTTTCGGTTTTTTTGGATTGATTTGCGGTTTTTATTTGGATTGGTTTGGATTTGAGCATCCCTAACAGAGGGTCGTGCTAACGAGTATCTCCGAGACACTCTTTCAGCATTCCATTCAAATAAAAATTTTATTTAAAAAATTAACATTAAAATTTTCAATGGGTTGACTTTATGTATTTCCATAAAAATTCTATAAAAAAAACTTATTAGTTAAGGTTCTAGTGTCCAGGGGCACTCGTTAACATTTGTCTTCTTATAATAAAGAGTCAAATATATTTTTACTCTTATAATTTATTTTTTTTGTTTCTATAAAAAAAAGTGGCATGTTTTAATCCATATAAAAATTTGATGCATTCAGTTTTAGTCCCTACTATTTTTTAAAATCGTTTAATTATCTTTAAATTTTTAAACTTTTGAATAATTTTTTCCCAAGCATGTTTAAAATAGTATAAAAAAAAAAATCTTAACTAAACTCTAGAATTTTTCCAAAAGCATGGATATTTTTTTTAAGCTAAAGTTGAATTTTCTTTTATAAAAGGTGATAAATCCTTGTCAAAAAATAAAATTATTTTAGAGATTAAATTAAAATGGAAAAATTTATATGAAATAAATATGATTTTTTTGTTGTCAAATAGTCTAGTAACTAATACACAACATCAAGAGGTCTCACAAATTATACATGACTTTTTAAATTAAAAATAGAAATTTCACCTTTAAAGTAAGGAGCAAAAATACACAGCATCAAGAGGTCTCACAAATTATACATGGCTTTTTAACTTTTACAATACAAATTATACCTTTTATAAAAAGTTAGTAGCATTTGTGTCAACGTAATTTGAGCAACTTTTGGTTTTCCATTTTTTTTTTTTTTGCAATTCCACATTTGTAATTTGAAGATCATTTGTTTTTAGTCCCTTGTAGTACTTGGTGCCATTTCGCAAGGAAAAGTAAAACAATTATCAAAAAAAAAAAAAAGGAAAAGCAAAACTCGTCTAAATAATAGGGGGCAGAAGTGTTATTAACTCTTTATTTTAGTTAATATTTTGTCAAAATTTTTGTGTTAGATATTTAAAAAATTAGGTTTAAATATGACATTGGTCCTTGCAAATACAACAACTTTTAGTTTTAATCTCTGCAAAAAAAATTGTTTAGATTTCAATGCAAAATTACAAACATTTAGTTTTGGTGCCTGACGTCAAATCACCGTTACAAAAAAACTTAGTTGACAAATGCCATGACACGTGGCCAATTCGTAAGGTGCCAATTGGAATTATTATTTTAAGTATTGTTAAAATTAATCAAATTAAATATTAAAAATAAGTTATCAATCTATAACCGAGAAACTCAGCCCCAAAAATTCATCTTCAACCAACACTCATCTACGACCAATAAAAAAAAACAACATTGAGATTTCTTCGCAAAAATATATCTAACTCTATTTTTTATTTTTGGTTGGTAGACGAAATTGCAAAGCTATTGAAAACACACACACAAAGTGGAGTGAATCGTGATCGGGATTCAAACTCCGATTCTGACGTCCGATACTAGCAATTTCAACATTTCTGCCGGTTGAGCTAGGATTTATCGAATCTAATTCTATTTATTTCTTCACTTTAGCCTTAAATAGCTAGCTATTAATGTACATGAAATTAGATAGAAAATAGATCAAACTTTCTCAAATATTGATTTCTTTAGTTTAGATCTAAAACTTAATTATTTTGCATGATACATAATAGCCGTATATTATCTATATTCCCTAATTCCTAATACGGTCTATAAAAGTATAAAACAATAGCATATTGTCTCCAATCAGGCAATCGCCTATTCAAAACGAGAAAAATCCATGACTCAAATTAGAAATTTTATATCGATGTTTATCTTGGAACATTGTATGAGAAATGGAGTTGGGAATAATGACATTTACAATCATCTTATTTCTAATAGAAATGTAAGGCTATAAGAGACAAATTTAATGCCTACAAAAATGGGTTCCTAACCCACATGTGGCAGCAATCATATATAAACAATCACTGTAATAAGCCACTCAAGATGCATGTCCTCTAGAATTTGGTTAACAACACAAAGCAGGATGTTGCTGCACTTCATGCTCAGATTCATGATCTCCATTAGGTCCAATAGCATCAAGAAGCTTAGGAAGTTGCGGTTGCAGCTCAAGCATAGTTGGATCCCTGAGTTGCTACAGGGCCACCACTAAGTGTTGCGGGTCAAATTCATAATCTTCTACAAGGATTTTATGACAGAATTGTGGCCTTTTTTCAACAAATTATGATAGTTGTGATTTTGTAATTGAATTTTTTGTTCTAATGTTGCAAGCCCTTGATTTATGTTTTTGTTGAGTCGTTCAACCATTTGCCAATTTCTATTTTATTTTTGTGATGACCTTTGAGGTCTTGTACACTTTGGTTTTTGGGCGATAGCTCAAACATTTATCAATTTCTATTTTTGTACGATGACTTTTGAGGGCTTGTAATTTTTTATTGAGGACAATTTTTGGTACTCTTGTTTTTCCAACATTGTCTTATTTTTATGCATGCGTGCGAAAATAAAAGAAGAACAAAAAATAAATTAATACAAAAAGAATAAATGAAAATAAGTGGGAAACAAAACAAATAAGTAATTATATTTTAATAAAGTAATAGAATTACAAAACTTTATGCGATTATTCTAAATATAATAAGTTATTTTATTAGTAATAGATACACAAATGTAATCAGGGTTTCATAAAAAAAAAATAAGGGTTAAAATTTACAATCACTTTGTATTTCAACATAATATTCATTATCACATGACATACATGATGCAAAGAGTCATATTTTTTGTTGATCAAGAAAGAATCATATTTAATACTTGAAAAAATGAGAGATATTTTTCTTTACAAGATATATTGATGGACATATATGGTTGTTGTGTTATTTGTTATTAAAATGCATGACTATAGTCATATTTAATTTATTCTCTATGAGAATAAGAAAAAACTAATTGAGTGTGAGTTATCTATTATTCAAAATTGATATTTTAATTTATAATTAAGAAAATATTATTTTCAAGATAATAATATTATTCAAAATGCAGACAATAATATGAAATAACATTTTTTTCTACAAGATAAAATAAGGTTTTAAATAAGGTTTAACCTTTCACGAAGGCTAGACTATTACCTAAAAAAACAAAGAGGCTAGGCTAAGATTCAAATATACAAGTGTAAAACACCCACTTGAGTTGGTCTAATGATGTTGGCTTGGGTTCCTAGAGTATGTTTCTCTTAAGGTCTCAAGTTTGATCCCCACTTGTACCAATTTTTGTGAGCTAGTCCATATAGAGTGAAAAAACTATGGCTTTAAATGGAGCACCACAAGTGAACGGTGAAATTGGTCTACTCAGATTAGTTGATTATAAGGCCAGATACCGAGTTTTAAAAAAATAATATTAGTGTAAAACTAATACACTGACTGAAGTCTTGAATTTTTTAGCAAATAAAACTTAGATCCGTAATACGACAATGATCCTAGTTGCGAAGGATAAAGGGATAAGTTACAATAGTATACTCCATCCGTTTCTTTTTAATTGTCGCTTTTTGTCGGATTTAACGTTTTTATTTAACTATCGTTTTGATCTTTTAAGGGTATGATTTGTCAATTATACTCATTGTCAATTATTCTTTATCTTTTCCAATAAAACTAATTATTACTATATATTTGAAAAACTAAAGTTTGTTTTTATTTTATTTTTATTTTTTTGTACATAACACATTAAATTTTTGTTTTGTTTTGTAGATAATATATTAAATTTATTGGAAAGAAAAAGTGTGTGCAAAAAAATACTCCCTCTGGTCCTAAATATAAGAAATAATATATTTTTTAGATACATTGAAAAATGAATGTATCTAAAAAATAGATTGTTTCTTATATTTAGGACCGGAGGGAGTAAAAATTTATTGATGAATTAAGATGGATATAATAAGATGATAAGGTGCAAAATTTCACTTCTTTAATTTGATGTTACTATTAATAAAAACACTTAATTCAAGTTTAATTTTTGACTAGTCTTTAATTTTTTGCTGGATAAAGTGAATAATGCGTAAAGTAAAGAAAAAAAGAGTAAATCAAGAGTAGTTATTTTAACAAACTTATGATTTATGATTTATTATGATGTATAATATTTATTTTTGAAGAGCTGATTTTTTTTTAGTGTTACTATGGATTATTTTTACAAGTGATCCACGATACATAAAATTACCATGAATTATAACAATTGTCATAATACTCTTTAGAAGAAATTATTTCTGATTTTTCTCGTTTTTTACGGCTAAAATAATGATATGATTGAAACCAGTTAAATACGAGTTACATAATTATTTTTCGTTATTTTAATCAAACTCATATCAATTAAGTCATTATTATCTCAATCATCATAAAAATAAAAACGTCCATTAACTTATACTTTTAAAAACAACTACATATATCATATTTAAAATTTTAAATACTAATCAATGACCGATTTATGAAGGTGTTCCATATTATAATTTACCTGAAGTTTGAGTCAAGTTTGAGTCAAGTTGTACTTGCCTAAGCCTAAGCCTAAGCCTAAGTGTTCTGATGAGACCAAATTAGTCTGAAATATTAGTAAAATAAAAGTAAATTATTATGATTTAGCTGCAACTAAAAGTTTATTTTTACAATAGTCGATACAAGTTCATTTTAGGCAGCACAACCTAAAGTGTTCTAATGTATAATAGCTTAAAACTCCAGTTCATCTATCAATTATTATGCCAATACAAACTCCACACAAAAACAACACAATTTAGCTAAAAGAATTTCTTATTTTTGACATAATTAAACATATAAGCTATAAGTTTATTGATCCTGCCGCTCATGGTTAATTCAAACATCTCTTCATGAACTGACTCATCTGGTTTTGAAGCAACCTAGTTGCATCAGATTCAGGATAAAAAACATGAAAAACATGTTTCTCTTCTTCAGCTTCCACAATCTTAACCACTTTCACTCCTTTCTTCTTCACAAATTCAGCATACATAACACCTCTTTCCTTCAAAAAATCTTTTCCAGCAACATAAACTTCAATAGCAGGAAACTTGAACCAAACACTCTCAGAAACTTCATCATTCTCATAATTACAACCATAAAAATCGCGGTTCGAATCTTCAGGCAAACTCAATTTCCAAAACATATCATTCATTCTAACTTCTTCAAAACCTTCTTCCTCCATCTCTTTCTCAGTCCTTTTCTCACTCCCAAAATAAGGATGAATAAGCATAACACCTTTAATTTTCACAGGACAAAACCCATTATTTTGAATAGCTTTAACAGCAACATAATGTGAAATATTTCCACCAGCACTATCACCAGAAAGAAAAACATTTGATAAATCAGCATGTAGTAAAAAAGGTTCATTTTTTACATTTTCATAAATCCATTCAAGTGATGAGTAACAATCCACATAAGCCGTAGGAAGACGATGTTCTGGTGCTAACCGGTAATCAACAGAGACAACAATTGATTGTGATGCAACGGAGAAATCTCCGAGGAACGTGTGGTAACCGAGCCAAGTTGTCGAACCAATGCAAAAGCCACCACCATGGAAATAAACTAAGAGGGGAAGGAGTTTTTTTGGAGGAATATTGTTGGGAATGAAGATTCTTCCTGTGATGGGTTTTGATGGATCAATGATTATGTCTTTTGATTTGTATTTTTTAGATGAATCTAATGAAGGTGGTGATATTTCTGGATTGAAACGTTTCACTGTTCCATCTGAGAACACTTGAAGAAACTCTGGTGCTTCTGCTATTAAGGACATTTTGTTTTTTTATTACTTTGCACAAAATTGAAATGGTTTTTAGGTGGTGAAATTATGAGTCTATGATGAATTATGAACTGTGTTATATACAAGTTGAAAGAGTTATTAAAATAGTTTATGTCGTTTATTATTGAGACATTCTTGGTGTTTGCATTGTTTGGTTGATCATGTAAATCTTGCACTGATGTTTGTAGCATTTTTCTTTATTAAAAGTCATGGTGTTTTTTTAATGATGAAACAAGAAATGGGTAAAAAATAATTATAAAAAAGAAGAAACGCGCCAGGTAGGGGTCGAACCTACGACTTTCTGCTTAGGAAACAGACGCTCTATCCACTGAGCTACAGGCGCTTGTTGTGATTTGTTATCGCATGTGAATCAGATAATTGTTATGAATACTCTTGTTTTGGCAAAATTATATTTCAAATGATTTTGAGAGAAAAAAATGGTGGAAAATAATATTACTTGAGTTAATTTTTTCCCAATGCACCTATTTTTTTAATTTTAATATTTTTCAAAAAGTTAAATTTTATTGGCTTGCTCCAACCAAACAACAATTATTTCCTTCTTTTTGATGATAAAAAGTTTAGGTGAGTTGGATTTCAAATAGTCGCCAAAATCAAGACAAAGTTCAAAGAGTGTTTACAAATATACTTACAAATTATCCACCAAAGAAATTCTCACGTCAATAATGAAAATTGAAATTCACACTTTTACGGAGTATGAATCAACTCCTCGCCAATTAAGTAATCTTTGTCGGCTAAAAAAACAAAAATTGTCTCAAATGTTTTCAAAGAACTTGTTGTCTCTTTTTCAGGAAAAACATAAAGCAAACTGATTGTCTCAAAAGTAGACTGAAATTTTTACTTTTGCATTTTATTATGGTTGCAAATAGGCATTGGAATTTCAACTTTTTTATAACAAGCATCCAACACAATTTAAGTTTCAGGTACAAAGAGCTAAGCTACTCATGCGTAGGAAATATTTTTCTCCAACTAAAACCAACACCAAAGTTACAAAATTAGTATATGCATTACAAAATCCCAAACCACCTTTTTCCATCTAGCTATTATCTACATAAAGCCCGCAAATTGTGAGCATATTGGTACAAGCTAGATGCCAATTTAAGAAAGTGCATGACACCTCTATAACTCTGAGGAAAATTTTACATTATTATTAAAATAAAAGGGAAAAATAATCATGCTTCATCCATCTACATCAGAAACTGTTCCAAAATAGAGGCCAAAATTCCATCCAAATTCACTCTGAGTGTGTTCTCAACATAGAGAAGACAATGTCAGACAGGACCTATCACAACTCACAAGTTATTGCCATGATCTATTTAGCTACTTTCTCCACAGAAGAGAATCCGGAAACATGAGAAGACGGAGAATCAAACTCAGCATCTATCTTGTTATTTTCTTTCAATCTTCTACAAGAGTCTCACTATTGGGGCCACTATGCATAGGAGGTAATGAGTATATGCTTACAGTTGAGCTTCCACCCCTAATCTCTTTCAAGGTATCCAGTGCTGATGTAGTTAATTTGATGAAAATGTTCTCCATGTTTTGGATCTCAGACAGTTCTTTGGGGACATGCTCAAGTGTCTCTTTTGTTTCGTCTGTCGACGTGGAGCCACGCGCAACTTCGTCAAAAACATCACTAGTTGATAAGGATTGGCCTAGAGGTCCACTTTTGGGGAAAATAATACTTAGCATTACCTCACACTCCTTTACAAGCTTGTTAAGCACATCAATTTTGAAGAACGGCTGGTTCAAGACATCTTGAATAAAAGGTAATCGAAGTAGTGCACCAGTTCGCTTATCATATTTCTTTATTATCTTAACCAAACCTGCACAAAGAATGAGATAGAAGTAAACACAATCATTCTTAACATTCATTATAAAAAAATCCACATAGTCAAAGAAGTCATCTTTCATCTCTAATCTGTTTTATAGAAGATTTGATAAAATTCTGTGTTGGTTGACAAAACCGGCAACAGGTTCTCAATACATAGTGTTCCTATCTGTCTTCTATGTCCTTTATTCCTATCTGATATTATTGTGTTTAATCATTTACTTCATTTTATGCACCCGTCTATTGAAAAGTATAACTCATTCATATAATCAATGAGAAGAGTATTAGTAAGGCTCAAACTCAGTTTAGGAACGCAAAGTCTTTCAGAACAAAGTTCAATATTTACTCTCTCTTTTTTTAACAAAATGTTCACTAGTGTCATCATATCTGCAAAATATTGTAGCCAACAGTAGCCAATAGAATTATTCAAGAATTAAGACTGCATAATCCATGATTGTCTTAGAACTGTCTGACTGTACATTTTAATAAAGTAACTACCATTACAATCCCTAAAGCTGCAACTCATTTTGCAATTTCGTCCTCAATTTAATTTTACGACTATTCAGTCCTTAAATGATCCAAACTGATTTCTCATTGGCCCTCAATCCTCATATTACATGTGGCAGAGATTGACACAACAAATTTGAATAATTCAAGAACTAAATCATACACAACTTAAATATGGGACTACATTGCAAGTGAGATGTATTTTGAAAAACCAAAATACCATTATATGATGTTCACAAGGCATTATAGGTTACTACCCTGTGATGAAAAAGGAACCTGTCTCTTAAAACTCATATCCTATGACAAAAAATTACCTGTGTAGTTAAGTGCACTATAGTTCTCTAACAAAACCATCTCTCCATGAAAATCCACTATTTCCCTCCCTACTGTCATCAACTCTAAATCAGAATTCTTGGCCCAGGCCACTTTGTCTTGCAATTCCTGCATAGCAAACATAAGAAACCAATCTTAGAATCGGAAAACGCTAAGTCCATGCAATGGAAAAATCGGTGCAAATTGTGCAGAACATGGTGAAAATCGCACAGACATATGTTGATATATGAGTAAATGTCTGTCACTAGCGAAAATTTTCGTATTTTATGAATTGGGGATGCAAGGGTGGTTTGGTGGCTAGGGTGGGAGAGTTAGGAGTGGAGTGATAAGGAGGTTGATGGTTTGATCTCCACTCTCAGCACAATTCTAACAATTACTTATTAACATTGGCCGTTTAAAAAAATACTTATGCCAGGTATAGCTTAAAACACAGTTTACAATGCCTTCTAGTTATGAAAACTACTCAACTAAAATAAATTTAAACCATGAAAAACTGAAGATTATTGTTTAAAAATCTCATAACTATTATAAAGATTATTTCAATACTATAGTTCATTTTGCTTCAAGGAGAAGTTTGTAGATAGTGATTCTCGGAACATTTTTCCTTCCACCAACACTTGCAAGTCACAAGCTAAACAGAAAAACAAAAAATAATGCTGATCAAGAATAAATAACAACCCATGTTAAAATTTCTCCAACCTAACATATTACCCCATACGGTCCACATCCATTGATATTTAAGGTCATTGCAATCTTACTCAATCCTGACAATCCACCAAGTGCATGTTTCTAATTGTATTTGCACCGAGTTTGTCAGAATCACAATGTGTCACCGTGATTTTGGCAAAAACTACAATTTAAGTGTATGTTTGGTATCACATTGGTTTCCCCATAATCACTCACCGTGATACCAAACATACTCCAAAACTTCAACAAATTCACTACCATATGAATTCATCAAACCCAATGTTATTTCAAAACATCAATTAGGCATTGAATTTCACAACCATCACAATCACAGGTTATGAAAATTGAAATGGAGTAATAATAATTAATCAATGCTTCAAAAAAAATATAAAATTATCCAAAACTACAATTTTGGTCCCTAATATTCCCTCATATCACAATTTAACACACATGATCAAAATTCAAAATCATAAAATTTATTTTGCAATACACAAAATTATACCTTCCATTTGATAACATATTCTTCTTCCTTCTCAACAAAAAAACCATTGAATTTTTCAATTTCAACCTCCAACAACTTTAGAAAATCGTTAACCTCTTTCGTCACCTCACCATTGGCGTTTGTTGCACCGTCGTCATCCAAACGACGTCGTTTCGACGAAGAAGAAGAATCTTTAGGATCAATGAGTTTCAACTGTTTCTTAAGATCCTTGTAAGAGAGAAACTTGTCACGCCAATCCGGTAACGTTTGCTCGATCTGATTGTTGAGAATCTTCCAGAACTTCATCGCTGAAGAAAGAAAGAATCGATTATTCTGAAAATCGCGTTAACGAAACGCAGTTTTTTTTGGTTAATGTTAATGAGAATAATAATTTGGATTAGAAAATATTTTTATTATTAGGAGAAAAATATTTATAGAGCGGATTTTAAAAAACTAAACAATGGTGTGTTTGGGTTACGAATTTAGAATATTCTTGTAAAGAGAGAATAATAATGGAATATACTTTTTGATATTCTTGTTCTTTTCTTCTTCAAACCATTTTTATAGGTTTCGTCTTCATTCAGTTGTTCTTGTTGGTTACCTGCATAGGGAAACAAATATGATGGTGTACGGTAGTATTTTATTTGCGTCTTAGTGTGGTCTTTTTTTTTAGTTGATTAATTAGCAATTTTGAGTTTGTATCGATGAATTCGAATAAATGAATATTTCCATTAATAAATAAAAGGGTTAAATAAATAAATGGTCTATGTACCAAAAAAATAAAATAAAATAAATGGTCTCGGTAGTTTTTTATAATTTTATTTTTAGTCCCAAAAGATTTTTTTTGCATTTTTTGATTCTTGAAAAATTTTCTATTATAACTTTTGGTCCCTATTTTATATTTTTGAATAATTTTTTGTATTTATGTTTACAATATTATAATAACATCTCCAATAAAAAATTAGAATTTTTTAACATAAGATGAATTTATTTATGTGCAAAAAACAAAAAAATTATATTTAATTCATCTTTTGTTAAAAAAAATTTAAACTTTTGCAAGAGAGATTTATATATGACCACAAAAAAAAAATTAAAATTTCAAATAATATGCACGAGTTGAATGAAAAGTATAAACCAAAAATCATGAAAGCAAATATTTGAAGGATCAAAAAGTGGAAAAAAAATCTAGGGACTAAAATAGAATTCTAAAAAACTATAGGGATCATTTACTTATGTAACCCTAAATAAAAACTAGGCCGAAGACGACCCAACGCCATATTCGAACTTACTTTGTAAATGGTGACCAGAAACTCTACAATGACACATCGTAAGGCTAAGGCTCCGTTTGGCCCGACTTTTTTTAGCTTTAAATTCTCTTTTTAATCAAAAGTTGGGCCAAACACATTTTTAACAAAGCCCTTAATCGTAAAAAGCAGATTTTTTCAATGTGCAAAATTGGATTAAATGAGCTTCTAGAAAAAGAGGTTGAAACCTACTTTTGAAAAAAAATCTGGAGTTTTTTTGCAATGATCCCGCTTCGAATCCCACTGAAGGCTCTTTTTATTATTTGTTTTTCATTTTTTAGGTTGTTTTTATTTAAATATTATTAGTTGTTATTATCTTGTTTTAAATTTTTTATTTTTGGTACAAATCTTTTTTAAAAAAAATATATTTTACTAAACAAATTTTAGATTAAAGATAACTTTGAAGTTAAAAAAAACAATAATTACCAAACAACTTTTGCTCTGTTTTTTAAAGTTCTTATTTTCACTTTTAGTTTTCAATCAGCTTCTAAGAGCTAAAAAAGCCGGGCCAAACGGACCCTAAGTCAAAAAAGAAACACAACAATGATTCACATGTGGCAAGTGAGTCACACACCATGCTATCATGTATTGCCACGTGGACAATGATTCACATGTCACACCAGCACGACTTGCCACATATGCTTATGTGACACATGAGTCATTGTCCACTTGGCAAGATACACTGACGTGACATGTGAGTCACTTGTCACATGTGTGTTGACTTGATCATGAGTCTAAAATCGCAAGTTTGTGAAAGTCAGGGTGCCAAAAGTTCTATTTTGAAAATTAATGGCTCAAAATCGCAAGTTTATGAAAGTTAGAAGGCCAAAGTACAATTTAGCAACAAAAAAAATTGTTGATGTTTTTTTATTAACAATCCATTTTTATAATTTAACACAAGCCTCCAAAAACTCGGGATCGGTTCTGCCGAGATGTTTCAATTTCGAGCCCCGCTAGTCCTTTAGACGAAAGTAAAAATATATATTTTTGTAAGTGTTGTTTTAGCCCTAAGTTTTCTCTGTTTTAGACTGAGACATCATCTCATCAACTTAAATTTTATGGGTCAAAAAGAAAAAATGATGATCTATGACAATTTAGTACTCCGACTGTTAATAAATAACCATCATTTTAGTATTTAATAAAATGTTAAAACTCTTAGGAAAACTTTATCGTTCACTTGAGTCCCGCAAGATTCGAGAGATTACTCTCTACATTTACACGTAGAGAATACATGTGACGTTTGAACTTTAACCAATTAAAAAGAGTGCGTTTAAACCTGATTACTCTAACAAAGAACTTGAATTCACACCAAATGAGTAGTCTATTGGCAAACTGGTTTTTGACATTCACATAGTACTCTTTTATTGCTAGCACTCCTCCTACTAGTATATAGTATGTATTATTACTACTATTATATAAGTATCATTAGACTCTTGAAGATTAATTGAACTATCACATAAATAGTTTTAATTAAGTAGTTCTTCAATCATCTGCATGGTAACAATATCATCTTCATGATCTATCCCATTTTTCTTAGCATAATCATCAATAGTACTATTATTAGGTACTGCTAATGATCTCACATGATTTGATTCATCATGACCCTCTTCATGTAATTTCTTTCCTAGCTCAACCCTTATGATCCAATTAGAATCAGAATGTGGTCCTGCTCCTTTTTGCCACACTCCTATATGAGAATTATCAGCATCAAGCCTCAAACAAGTGAGTGATGGAGATTGTTTTTTGCAACACTTTCTAAGCTTTTTGTTGATTATATCAGAAAGAGAATTTGGAGAGAGGAAAGAGTTATTATTATTATCATCATAGAAATTTGGTGTTATGGAATTGGCATCTTGTGTTTGATTATCTTTTGGTATAGGGAAATTGGTTTTGGCATTTTTTCCATTCATTAAAATGGCTGCTTCATCATATGCTCTAGCTGCTGCCTCTGCTGTCTCAAATGTACCTAGCCATACCCTTCTCTTTCTGTATAAAAGAGAAACAAAATAAATAATCAGAATTCCTAGATAATCAATCATAAGGAAGTTTTAATTCTTATCAATTTATTAATTAGTCTTCTTATTATAATGTATAAGATTAACAATAAAGAACGCATTAAATTGCAATCACATGTAAGCGGACGATGGGAAGATGAAACTGGACCCTTTAGATTAATCCGTCTTTGTGTTAGATATCGAATTTTCAAGAAAAGAATTTGCAATCACATAATTACACTACACTAAAATCATCAAACCACGATAAGAATTTAAATTCTTGTTGCGATCTTTAAGATTGTGTTAGGCCTTTTATGTCATCTCAACCACAATCACATAAAAACTATAATAAGAATTGTTTAAATTTTCAATTCCAATATTTTACATTTTTTTCCTACAACCAATAAATAGAATGATGAAAACATAAACTAATTTTCTTTCTAAAATGACAACTTATAAAACTATTATCCTTGTTAATTTTTTTAACATTACTACTATTTCTTATTTTTATTTTTAGTTCTCGTAATTTAGCTAATAAATACTTTTAATACAAACTTTTAAAATTTTAAAACAATAAAAACATAACGAGCAATTCTTACATGGAAATAAAAACTTAGACTCCTCTTTTGATTACACATTCAAAAAACCACATATCATATAATTATTTAAAAAGTGTATATATTATTTAATTTATTTTTTGTGTGTGTGACCAAAAGAAAATAGCAACATATACATAGGTGCATTGCATCAAGTATTTATAAAATAAAAAAAACCATAGTGTTTGAGAAGTAGATTATTACTTACAGTAAAGGATGACGAATTTCTGAGACCCAAGAGCCCCACTGACGTTGTCTAACTCCTCTAAACTTGTTACTTTGTACCATATTTAATGTCTTTGTATGAATGATCTGCAAAGATTAGAAAGAGAGCAAAAATGTGGTTGTGGTTGCAAAGAACTTAATTAGTACAAGTGATGAACGTGGTAGGAAATTAATTAAGAGGTGATAGTACAAATGCTAAATGTGGAATTTATAATGAGATGAGATTGTGAGAATGCATGCACATTGTGAGACTTATAGATTTGTCGGTAGAAATATTGGTGGGGTGTAGAATTGAAGGTGGAAAATTATTTGAACTAGTCCAATAATAAACATTTGTATAGTCTTTGCATGAATCATGTAAATAATTAATTATAAGGCCGGCTTGATAATACAAGTAATTAAAAAAAAAATATGTACCAATAGAGTGGAAGAACTTGTCATGTTTTATAAGTGACATATGTTATAATTTGTCCTTTATTTTCAATGGTGTTCATTAATTTTTATTTATTTTATAATTCAATGGTGTTCATTCTAACACAATGCAAGCCATTTTAATAAAATAAAAAAGTATGTGTGAATACTCTAATATCCCAAAGTTTTGTTGGATATATACTTGACATTAAATAGGTTAATGTTATGTTATTCCCTAAACTTTGGTCTTTTTTAGACTTGGACACATAAATTAAAAAATAATAAATAGATAAATTAAGACTTTTATGATGCCCTTAATGCATTAGAAAAAGTTAAAATTTGTTTAAAGCAAATTTTTGATTTTGGAAGGATATAAATGATAAACTATCATTAAGTGCATTTTGATTTCTTAAAAGAACTACAATTTTAGTATAAAATCAAAAAGTTAAAAGAACCGAAAATTGAGAATAGAGGAAGGACTTTTTACGTTTGGTTATTTTCAAGTGAATTTAAAATTTTTTGTCAAAAAAAAAAAAAAAAAGTGAATTTAAATTTTAATTAATTTTGCTAAGTATTAAAGAGTTTCTCCAAAAAATATTTCATTTTAAATTCATTTTACAATATCAATAAAGTATTATAATATTGTCTCTTTTCTATATAAAATTAACTCTATTACTTAATTAAAGTATTATTTACCAGAATTTTTCAATCTTTATGCTCCTTCCTTAACCATGAAATTGCTTTATCACTCAAAGTAAACTGTCCTCTTAATAGAGGAGAACTTTAAATGCTTTGTGATTAGATCATAAGATCTGAGGGATAAAATCCTACTCAACAATAAATATTAGTCTGGTTAGTTGATGCAAATGAATTTGATTTCTCTACTTCTTTTTCTTTTTCAGTAATTTATCGTTAAAATTTTTACTTTTTAAGGTGAATAAATGAGAGTATCAAAGTTCAAACTTTATTTCATATATATTATATGTCATGTCTATAGTTATCAAGTTATGTTCATGGGGATCTCTACATTCTATCTCTCCGATCTTTCTCTTAACTTGTTTACAGTAAATATAAATGAATGTAGAATTTATAAGTTAATCGCAAAATTCACACACATTGCATATCAAAAAATTGATAAATTGCGAGTTCAAATTTACGCTCCAACATATAAAAAAATACAACTTATGGTTGTTATTATACCAAAATTGTTTTTGAAGATTATTCATTAGTACATTATTATCCACTAGAAAAGCTTTGGAGATAACTTCTAAAGATACTTTTGGATTAGATCCAAACACCACATTAGCAATAGTGATGACACCAACTAGCCATGACACCCGTGCGTACACACGGGGCGAGCGGCGCCGCTCCCATTTCAGTATATAAATTAGTTATATAGTAAAAAATAATAGTATAGATGAAAGTAAAAATGATAAGATGAGTATAAATATAGATCCCGTATAAATTATTTAAGAACGGAAAACTTTATTAATATGAGTAAAAATATAGAATTCGTAGAAATCACTAAAAATATTTAGGTTCCCGTATTAATATATGAATATAAATATAGGTCTCGTAAAAATCACCAAGTTAAGTAGGTTGTATTAATATAATATATGAGTATAAAAAAAATGATTGGTAAAGTTGCTTTAATAATAGTCTAAAAAAAAGGAATAGTAAAAATATGAGCATAAACATAGGTCCCGTAATAACAACCGTATTTTCATACGCCACATTCATTTCAATTGGAAGTGAATGCGGCCAATTGAAAATACAAACACATCTCCTTTGTTAAGTACATTTGTAATAAGACAGTTTTGTACTTTTGTGTGGGTTAAAAGTTTTTTTTTTTTTTTTTTTTTTGTGTTTTTGTATTGTATAATTTGGTGGGATATACTTTTTTATGTGGAGAAACTCTAATTCTTATTCTCCTCATATGGTTTTTTGTGTTTTTATATTGTGAAATTTGATGGGATATATTTCCATGTGGAGAAACTTCAATTCTTATTCTCATTATAAATCTTTGTTCTATATATAGAGCTAAATAAAAAAAATAATATCTTTAAATAACAAACTAATCCTATAAATTCTAAACTGAAGTGTTACTATTTTTTTTACTGAAGTATTACTATTTTCTTTGTTTCTCTAAATTATTTTTACTGAAGTTTTACTATTTATTTTTTTTGTTGCTGTTGTTTTGTTTGGTTGAGGTTGTCTATGTGCTCTTCTTCGATATGTGTGTATATATTACTCCGATAAATTATTTTAAGGGTCTTTTTGGATTTTTTTGTCCGCCACTAGTATCTAGTTCACTGGATTGTCTAATATAATTCGGGGTCAGTTTCAGTCTCTTACCGATCACATTTGTGGGGGTTGAACTGTGGTCCTCCCCTACCAAGTTTAATGTCAATCACAACTAGATCAACTAACTATTGATGGATGGCACTATTTTTTAGCTTATAAGAATTAACTCAGGCAAATAAGTAAGATTTTATGTTAATTTATAAGTTCTCACTGACAAAAATTGCATCATCATAAGTTGTTTTTTCGTAAATTACTTTGATAAGTTTATAATAATATAAGAAAGCTATTTTGTCTAGTTTATGTGTTCAACCCTTAAAATGATACAAGGTTATAACAATGATGATAATAATAGGCCACTTTATGTCTTCAACCCTTAAAAAATATTATATCAACTCCCTTTTATTTATTTTATGATTATGATATCAACTCCCTTTTTCATTGTTCTTTTTAACCTATTTTGTTTTGATACTATTTTTTTTAGGAAAATTATATTTGTTGATATGAAGATGAACATTATCATCTGTCTCCTGGTGTTCAGTTTCTTCCTGGCTGTGGGAGGAAGAAACTTGTCATCTCCGGCCTCCGCTAATGTTAACTATGATGCTCCACCAATTCAACCAACCTTACCTCCGCCACAATCAGGAAGAAACCTACCATCTCCGTCCTATCCTAATGTTAATTGTAATGTCCCAACCCCACCTTATCTTCAAGCATGGAAGAAGACATAGTTTGCTGGCAGGGTACAAAAAATGGTATATACACTGTTAGATCTGGCTACAATGCCCAGATGGAATGGGAGGCAAAACACTCTGGTCAGCCTCAACCTAACAACTACCTTGAGGGGGCATCTACTTGGGAAAAATTGTGGAAAATTAAGGCTCCACCTAAGCAATTACACCTCTTATGGAGGATTCTACACAATGCCATCCCTGTTAAATCAAACCTCCTTACAAAAGGCATTTTATGTGACTCAATCTGCCCTAGATGCAATACTAGTCCTGAAACTATTGACCACACTGATGAATAATTTAGCAAGTGTACTAAATTCGTCGCAAGTAATAAAATTTATAAGATTCGTATCCACAGGGATTGTGATAAATCAACAATTGTAAACTGAAATCATACTTATGTAAATTGACAATAATATAAAAGGGGGGAATTTTCTAGGGTTTGTTGGAGAAAATAAACTTTGAAAATAGGGTTTGACTTAAGAAGGAAAAGCGATTGGACCTTTTCGGTTCATCTAATTACTATTGTTTTGGTAGTTCATGTATTTTAACAATTACCAAATTAGTTTCACGATTTGATTAAAATAAATAACTATGTTCAATCTCTTGATAACATAATCCTCTCCCTTGATCATAAACCCCGCTAATCTCTTAGGATGATTTATGATCCGGGAGGAAGTTGCGCTTTAATATTTAAATTCTCAAGTAACTCAACGAAATCTCTTAAGGAGAATCACTTGAATAATTATTCCTGGGTCGATGATTCGTTCCTATTCTCATAGTAAAACAAACTAATTAAATCATCACACAATTGATCGGATTATGTAAAGCATTAGATACAAGGAATAATTAACTGAAACTAACTTCGTAATTAATTAAAATAGCATATGAAACTACATGGTTCAAGAACAATAACAATTAGAATCCCCTAAGATCCAATCATGGAAATTTAGTTACTCATAATTAAATTAATAAGCAACATAATAAAAACAAAACCAGGAAATTATGTTGTTGCGGCAGTTCTGTTCCTTGCTTCTCTCTAGTGCTCCGTGATCCCCTTTTTCCTGTGCGTGATGATCTTATATATATCCATGAACCTAGGTTTTTCTTTTTGCCACATAATTAGTCAATCACAATTTACTTTCTTTTTGGGCCAGCAAAACATAAACTTCTCTTCTTGGGCTAGTATTGCACTAACATGACATATATTTAACACATGCTAAATAATATAAAATATAAAATTAAATATTATTTGCAACTCTTCCATTTGACAACGCCCGATTTCATGATCAATCGTACCATGATTCTTCATAAAGTCTTCAATTGTTGACAACTAAAAATCGCGCCACGATGTTGTTGGACTATGGTTTGATTTGTCCAGAAATCTGTCATGTTTTGTATTTTCTCTTCAAACTCTGTGATATCTCAACTTCTCCTATAATCATCTCTGAACCATGTAATTACACCTAGAAACTACTAAAAAGTATTAAAAATATTAACTAAAATTAACTAATGATCGACTGTCGTCACACACCTTCATACAATGTGAGTGGGCAAGGCTGGTTTGGTTTGGATCCCCCATTACTATTCAAACTACAAACATCCAGAGTCAAAATTTCACAGAGTGGCTGATTTACATGCTAAATAATTCCACAACAAAGTGTATGCAAATTATCGCGACTATAACCTACAGCATTTGGCTAGCACGAAATAACAAGGTTTTCCAAAATAAAGACACACCTGCATCAGAAGCTTTTTACTGCGCCATGAAGAATTTGTATGAATATCATGACCACCTCATTGATAATCGCATCAAACCCTCCAAACCTTCCGATCCAGTTGCCCGTAACAACAATAGCTGGAGTCCCCCTCCCTCGAACTTCCTCAAGCTCAACGTGGATGCTCACCTAACCAGTGATGGCCGTTGGGGTTTTGGAATGCTCCTGCGGAGGGACGACGGCTGCTGCGTTGGAGCGGCAACCCGATTGTGCAATGGTTCATCGGATGTGATGCTAGCAGAAGCGCAGGGACTCCACGAAGCAATCGAGTTGATAACAGAGCATCGCCTCACCAGGGTGATTATCGAACTCGACGCAGCAAGCATAGTTAAAGCCATTGAAAAGAAAGATTTCCCTCGTAAACCATGGGGAAGGCTCACACAACGTTGTGCTAGGATGCTCGATGAAAATAACGAGATCTCAATCTCCTGGGTTCGCAGAGAAGGTAACGAACCTGCTCATAGGTTAGCTAGATGGGCTGTGTCTGAGCCAAATAGATTTTGGGAATCTGATTTCCCTAATTGTATCAGGAGCCTTATACAAAAAGATAGGGCTGTTTGTAACCTAATCCCCTTTATCTCGTAATAATAGTTTGTGTGATTTCAAAAAAAAAAAAAAAAACGTCCCAACCTTGTTTATAATTTTTTTTTACTTAATTACGTTGATAAGCCCGAGACTTTATCCCATAATAAAAACATCTTTTGTACTGTATTTAGTTAAAAAAAATTATATCTTTGAAGACTTACTATAGTTATATTGAGAAGAAAAAACAAATGCATCACAAGATAAAACCATAGACATATATAACATACAACTTCTGGTTGCCCGGTGGTTAAGGTTTGAGCTAGTCTTTCCCAGCAGTATTTTTAGTTTGTTTGAGTGGTTCCTAGGTCTAGGAATGGTGGATTTATCTCTAATCTAAAATGTCCAAAAATTAATGTAAGTAGTATTATGTTTTTTTTGTTAGAGATTGAATTGAGCTGTTAGAAAATTGTAAAGGATCAAATTGACACTTTACTTTTAAAAAGAAAACATTTTCTTAGGAATGTGCATCCAACAATAAAAATTTATTGTGTCACGTTTCCATGTTTCTCGTCCTCTCTTTAAATAATGCTAGTACTCTATATAAGAGGAAGACAACTTCATACAGAGTGTTATTATTATAATCAATTGTAGCATATTGTTTGCCCCACATGTCATAGATTTTTCCAAGAAGATTAGTAGTAAAGGGTAATAGAAATTTTTGTTATGGTTTAAGTGTGATCGGTTAAGATTTACAATGTTGGATTTATAAGAGATGTGATTCATTAATTTTATGTCTTTAAGATTTTAGATGGAGATGTGACATCTCATTCTTTTGTGGTCATGGAGCATTAACCTATTGTTGTGAGAACTATCTTTTGTACTCCTGGAGCATTTAACAAGTTATTTCTCCCGAGTTTTTCCAGACTCTAACAATTTTATATATTATAAAAAAATTGTACTATATCTCCATGTCTAAATTTTTACTTTGTTTTGTGATTATGAAGCATTTGACAGTATAATATTGTTGACTTAATCGAGAGTTAATATATTTGATAGTAATATTAAATTTACTGTCACTAATTTTCTTTTTTGAGTTTATTATTCATAATACTTTTTATGAATGAAAGTTAGACTAGAGAAAGTATACACGATGCAAAATCAGAGAAAATCACTAATTTCATTAGAGTGTGTTTGAATGGAAGAATGTTTTGAGGTAAAATAATATTAATTTCTTTTGTTTGGATAATTAAATTTTTTTGTTTAAATTCTCTTGTTTGGATAATTAATTTTTTTTCTTTTCAAAATGATGAAAATTTATGAAGTATTTTGCCCAAATTAAATTTAAGGAATTTCAAATGATATAAAAAAAAACTAAGGATTTGAAATTCCTTCCTCCCATATATTTCAAAATTTGCAAATTGACCCCTAATGGCATAATTCAAAACTTCAACTTCATTGTCCACAATACATATATAATTCCATATCACAGTCGGTCATACATGTACTACTTATTAGCCCAAGGGCATAAAGTTTAAAATATAAAGAAAGATTATTCGAAATCTCTAATACAATACTACTCTACCAGTCAAACACAACATACCAAGTACACTAAGGAATAGAGAAAGGATTCTCTGCAACAATTTACTCCCCGTAGTTGAATCATGTACATTTATTTTTTCATTACATATAATTTTAATAAACACAATAATTATAAATGGTGGGGATATAAACTGGACTCCCTCGAGTTATATTTCCACTGGAGAGGATTTGCTCTCCTAAGGAATCCAGTTTATATCCCCCGACTAGTGGAAGAAACCTAACATAACTACATCTTAAAAGATACTACCATGTTTTAAGTATGAATTTTTCCATTTTTTTTTAATTGGATGTCCTCTAGACGCAATTGTAGAATTAATTTCTCGAATTTTGTGGGACAAAAATGGCCGACAAATTGTTCCTAGGAGTTTAACGTTACTGCAAGCCCAAGTCAAAAATCAAATTCAAGACTTTGGTTAAGTTAGAAGAGACGTGTGTGATTTCATCTAAGTGTTATTGGGTACGGATTTCTCCATTTTGTCGAAGAAAAAAAAAGATTTTATTGTTAATTTTTTAAACAAAATGATAAAACTTTTACTACTATATCATTAATCCTTTCATATATGAGATCCCTAACATGACAAATCGTGTAGGTGGGAGGTTGCAAACACTCTGACAATAAAAAAAATTGAGCATCGTAGTTTGATGATTTAAGGTTAAAATAGTCCATATTTGAGCTTAAATCATGAAGTTAGGCTTTATAGTGAGGGAATTAGGGTTTGAAGTCCTAAAACCTTCTCATAGACGGTTGTTGCGGTGGACAAGTGTAAGGAGATTATCTACGCTCTTTCATTTAACGATCATATTGTGGCACTTGACCCTGATTCACGCACGCCTCTAAGGCGCACCCATAAGATAGTTTGTCCAAGTGATAATGACTAAGGGTGAATCAGTCTGGTACAGAAATGAACTTCGCTCAGTCCGAAACAATCATCGATACAAAAGAATTATATGGGTAATTTTAGTAAATATTTTTTAATCTTGTTAAATGTTTACATCTTATCCTTTTTTTTATAATGCATTTTTATTTTTTATTTATATTCTAAACATAATTTTTTTTTCTAAACATAATATGATATCATTATTATACAATCAAACCACGAATCCAACAAGTCTAAATAAACAGCCCATAAGAAGTCAAACCCATTGGGTTGCCTTTCCAACTAAATGGGCCAATATCTCATCTTTCACGTTTTCAATACAACTTTTTTAAATAAAATGATTTTCTATACAATTTTCCAACAACCAAACATGCCTTTATATATAATATTTTTTCTTTTTCATTTTTTCACAAAAACCAAACAACTCGAATATTTTCTAGATTTTTATGCCCTTCCTCCAATTTCTTTTTTCTTTATTAAAAGTTAGAAGTTATCTACCTTTTCAATTTTATTATCATTATCCTTAAAGCATTTTGTCACCAATTTTTTTAATCATAATTTCACTAAAACATATCATTCTTATCATAATTGTGCATGAAGATCACTAAGTTCTCTCCTTCAAGGATTCATAATTTTTATGAAAAATTTCATCATTGACTTTGTGTGAATACAATACAACCTTGAGTGCATAGGGTGAGTTACTTTCCCTCTTTGTTATTTGTCTTATTATTTTGGTAGCTGAAAAGAACAATGACTAATTAACCAATCAAATTCCACTACTTTCAACTGTTCCACTCATTACTTAATCTCAAAGCAAATAACTATTAGTATAATTTTTTAAATAAATAATAATTTATAATTCTACAATTTTATTCTCTTAACTTGCTCACCAAGTAAAACTTAAAATCAACCAATCAAATTTTGCATTTAGTTATTTTTTATGTATCTACTACTTCTCTTAACTTTTCTGTTTATGTTAAGGTCATTTCTATGTACTTTGCAAAATTGTTTTAATTTTAAATCATGTTTAAGAATCTTTGCTTGTACTTGCTTTGTTATTAAGCAAGCATAATTTTTCTTGTCAATCTTTCATTGGATTCTTTTGAAAAATGTATAATAAGACACACCACATGAAATTTGCCTATGTTATAGAATTTTCAATTTCATAAGAGATATAAATTAATGTATTCAAGGTGTTGCTTGTTAGCACTTTTTGATAGATTCTCTATAAAGAAACTTTGCTATTCAATTTTTCTGTTTTGTTCTTCTTGTTTTCATCTTCTAGTCATTACTTTCATGGAAAAATTCAAACTTAAATGCAAAGGAATTTTCTCAGTAAGAGTGTAACATTTTTTTGTACTAACTTTATTTATATATTGTTACACTAATAATTGTGGTTGAACATGTTTTTTGATAGAGCATAGGTTGTTTTCGAAGACGCGGAAAGCCTCGAGCTAGTATTTCAATGGATGAGGGATGTAAAGGAGAAAGAATTGAATGTCAAACAGTGACTAAAGATGATGGATCATCAGATTTTTGGAGTAGTAGCACTTATGAAAAGGATCATAGTGAAGCTCGGTCGCAGAGAAGTGTTTCGTCGAGTGGAATAGCAATGAATCCTTCTTCTGATCATCAAAGTAGTTCAAGCAGTAAAACTAGTCCTCCTGATTTTGCCAACCAAGGCAAGTTAAGAATTTTGCAGCAATTATATGTGCATAATAAGTTATTTTTGTTATTTCGTATTTTCAAAATTCTGCAGAGGATAGTTTATGAAAACAACTTATAACTTATATGAATAGAATTTGACTTTATTTTATAGCTTATTATAGAAATAGCTTACACACAAGTACTTATATCATATATGACAAGGGCTTATACTATAAGCGCTTAATGTAAATATGGATTTAAATGATTTTCATATGATATCTCATAGTAACAAAAAAAGTTTGATGTATGCAGGGCTTATTGTATGGAACCAGATAAGGCAACAATGGGGTGGAAATAAAAGGTCTGAGAATCAGACAGTAGTTAGAGAACCAAGAATAAGGTAAAAAAACTTGAATATTAATTGTTAGAAACCGCAACCCGACTATGATTGAGGCTGCATCGGTCACATTTGAGCAGAATCCTATACAATATCATGAATTGCAATGCGACAAAAAATGTTATCGTGACCGCTATTTAAAACCATGTTGATAATACTATTGCATTGTTCATTTTCCACAGTTCAGATGCTACCTATGAAGATCTGCTTGGAAACACAAAGCCTTTTCACCAACCTATCCCTCTAAGAGTATGATAATTTTCTGAAATTGGTTCTTAAATTATTGAAATTATAGTAACATGTCAATTACTAAAATAAAATGAAGCAAAATTTCATTATTGATTGATTATAATTTTTTTTTTTTGATACAGGAAATGATTTATTTTCTTGTTGATATTTGGGAGCAAGAGGGTCTATATGATTGATCAATCAAAATAGGCAAATTAGGGAGTAACTCTTGCAAGCTGTTTTTATTTTCTGTTTCACTTGTATATAGTTAATGTTTAAAGAACCAATTCGCAATTGTAACTGCAATTGTGGCCGCGACATGAAGATATTTTATGTCTCAACAACCGCATCACGGCAACGATTGTAGACATGTTTGCCACATTTGACAGTTGACACCAATTTTTAGCTGCTGAAAGTTTCTGGCCTAAGTGTCGATATCAAAGAGTTAAATGTTTCTTGTTATCACTAGTAACACCAAGAAATTTTACCACTGTAAAGAGTTAATTCCATAAACTAAGAATGTTAAATCTCCTTAAATATAGTTTTAAAGTTTTATGATAATTTTATCACTCTATTAGAGAATAGGATGAGGTTGAGATCATGAACAACTTACACCTTGACATTATTAGTATAATACTCACTAGAGAATGTAACATTATGTCATTAGAAAAATGTGATGATAAAGTATGATTTTAAATTTTCCTATCCCTACAACAAAGGGAGGTCAATATTGGTTCCAAAAGAGTCAACACGGTTAATAGTATCAATCAAGAGTAGAGCAAAGTAGAACAATATAAACGTGACTGATGAGTGATCATATAGTATAGTATAATTGAAGAAATTTGTGGCCTACAATTTGGACTTAATATGCTAATTATTTATTATCATATAGATAAACCAATACTTTTGTCTCATGTTGAATTGAAGTTGATTATGTTGTAATAAATGTGAGGCGAGTTAAGTACTAAAGTGAAGGTCGAACACTTTATAATTAAGTGAGAGGATCCATTAACCTAGCTAAATATACCTTAAATTTTTTGATAAAAGTATAGTGTTAAACTCACTTATTGAAAATTCATAAAACTTTAAAACTATATTGTAAAACATAATATTAGATGGTTTAGCAGTTTGGTTTGGTTTATTGAATCTGTATAGGTATATATGCTATGTTTATTACTTTGTGTGAATGAATTCGGATCCATATATTATTGTCACGTATATATTATTGAGTGTATAAATCTACACTCATCCTTAAAGTTGGTTTTTAGAATGAGATTTAAGTCCACTTTAATATGTAGTAAAAAAAAGTCGAATTAAAAATTATAATGTGAAAATTAGACTCAGGACCATGCTAGATATGAGAGTGGGTTTGAAGTTGTTTGGACTTTTGAGTTTCAAACTCATTTAACATATATATTTTTTTCAATCAACTAAAGAACTTATATTAAACAACGCTCTAAATAATTACCAAAAAAAAAAAAACAACACACTAAATTAGCACAAAATATGCACACTAGATGTTAACTAATGTTAAAGATACAAAAAAGAAGCATAAAAACTAAAGAGATATAAAATAAAAGTTACAAAACCGACAAACCCAAACAAAGTAGAAGGTTACAAATCCAAAAGTTAAACGTATGGTCAAATTTTTGAACTTCACCTTGAACCACCACCAAACATGTTATTTAATTTGAAGGACCACTAAACTCACATAGAAAACTTTTATTGTTAAAAAAAAATCATTACGAGCCCTGCATATTATCCAAATAGTCGACAACCAAAAAACTTGAAAGCACTTTTTATACTTCAAAAAAGGAACCTGTAATTCGTAACTGATGAGCATGAACAACCTGATTATTATGAAAAGCACTCTGAATCTCTAGCCATTGGAGAACGCCACACCACACCTTATGTGACACATCACAAATAAAGAAAAGATGCGAAAATGATTCATCTAAACCGCAAATAAGAACACAATGTTGAGCATGAATATTCAAAAGTACCCTTTTAAAGAGGTTATCACGAGTAGGAATCCGATTATCCATGAAACGCTAAGCAAAAATTGATACATTTATCATATATAATCTTAATTTTATTATAACATAATTATTATGATTAATTTTTCTATTTATATTTTGACATATATAATAATAATAATAATAATAAACTCAAGGGATTAATTTTTAGTTAAAAAAAAGTTGAGAGAGTAATTTATAGAGTAATTATTTATTCTTTTATAAATAAAATATTATTTTATTAATAAGAGTATAAATGATATTTTATTGAGCGATTTCAGTTGAGCCAAGATATTTTATTGACCAACAAAAATTTAGACCCAAACATCATAACGGAAACAACTAATATGATATTATTAAGTGATTTTTGCGTATATGCATAAATCTTTCTCATTATTACAAAGGATCCTAAAAAGAAATAGTTTGTATCAAATAAAATATATACTTAGACTTTCTTGTGTTAAAACTTTAGCTTGTAAACAAAAGAAAGTACCATGCGCATTTGTTTTTGTTTTGAAAAGATCAAATTCAAAAGAATTATCGGAAGAATTCTTTATGTATGAAGAAGAGATTCTTTCTTTGATTTTTTCAAGAGATTCTTTTAATTTGCATAGGTTCTATAGAACTCGGATTTGGTATTTGAATATTCCTTTTAGCAACGATATCATCAATGATTGTAATATTCTATAGAAAGAATTATGAAATGTTCATTCATGTAATTAAAAGTTGAGTTTCAAGATAAGCGCGGCTACAAAATAGATAATTTACCAAATTATGTGCTTAAAAGTCGGATAAAACTCACCACAACATTCATACAAAATAGTTTTTTTTTTTTTTTTTTTGAAGAACATACAAAATAGGTATTAAATCGTAAGTAAATCCTAACTAATTATAAGGTCACATCTTGATAAACAAGAGAAAAATGAGCTGCGAATCATTACTTTATATAATGTGTAATTAATCAGCAAAAGTGGATGATGATAAGCTTAAAGGAAAAGGGAATGATCTAAATACAATGTTTTATAAGGGAGCATGAATTTGGAGTGAGAATGAGAAGCATGTGTGTGGTCAGGGTCAAAAGTAGTAAATAAATTTCATGGAAAATGGATTATTCTATTAATTTAAGCTAAACTAGTGCTAGCTGATGATCATAATCTTTAACTTAAACAATGAACCTGGAATACGAAAAAGAACATGCATGAGAATCTAAGGAAACAAACAAAAAAAAACCTTGCATTAATTACATTCCTTCAACCTAGAAAATTTTCAATGTATACTAATTTCCTCGTACATGATTATGCTTTAATGTAAAGGGAAAACTTAGAAGTCCATGACCACAAAACAATAACTATAATATTTATAGGCCGAACGTTTTCATCAGAGTTTGAACTTAAAATTTTACTTATATATGAATTACGTTGAATGTTTTTATCAAAATTTGAATTAGAGTTTTCATCGAAAATGTGTGAGATGTTGCGAATCTAATTTTGAAGAAACGCAAGAATTGCACTGTGATTAATTTGTTAAATATTTTGAAGAAACACATGTATAGTTACATATTTCATACTTTCGTCTAATTTCATCTCTGAGCACGTCGTACCACATAACTTTACCTATTTATTTTATAGTTTTTTTTGCCCTATAATTATTTTTACGATTTTATTTTGGTCCTCTAACTTTATTCATGTTAATCAATTAAGTCTTTTTTCTATTAAATCTCTGTTAACTTTTCCCGAAATCTCAGTTTTCCCTTCTTTTCCAAATTAGGGTTCTTCTTCCTCTTAATTTTTCATCTTCTTCTCAATTCATCAAATTAAAATTAAAAAAGGACCAACATAACTAACATAAGTACAATTAAGGGACTAAAATAAAACAAAAACTAGTTAAAGAACCAAAATAAAATTAAAAAAGAAGTTAGAGGACCAAAAGAACAATAACTTATTTTAAAAATGGAGTAGTTCATTAAATCAATCTAATAAATTTTATTTTCTCTTCACTAATAGGAACAATGTTGATTTTTGATTTCAGGTCACTAAGTTTTCTCGTCTAGGTAGATTTAAATGGGACCGGCCTCTACTTTACAGGTACATAATTTTTTGATGTCTAACATATATATATATCTATTGTGCTTTATTCTATTTCGTATATGATTTACGCTATCTTTTTGCTCACCATGGCTATGCTTCCATTTGTTTGATTTCTTGTGATCATGATTCAATACACAAACTCTAAATAAGGAGAACATTCAACCTTAGACAAGCAGTACTCATACAATGTATATTGTTCCCTTGTTGTGTTTATGTGTTTATTGGACTTGTTTGATGTTTATAGTTAGTTGGCAGTCAGTTACAAACATAAAACTATGAAGCATGGACACCGACACGGACACTGACATCTCGACATCGATAATAATTTGAAAAAATGACATAATTTAGTGTAATCATAAATGTCGGTGTTGGTGTCTGACACCGACACAGACACGCCTAATTTGAGAAGTGTCTGTGCTTCATAGCATAAAAGTGTTTGTCAATAAAGTGAGCGTAAATTAGTAAAGGGGTGTTAAATAATTTAGTGGAACTTACCAAATTATTGCATTTGACTGGTTTTATATAATAAATATAAATGATTTTTTGTTGAGACTTACTCTACCCTTTCATAATTTGAGATATTTAGTCATCAACCAATAAAAATAAATTATGTAGATTTGCAGTGGTACCTACAATTAACTTGTAACCAACTTTTATTTGAAAAACATATGATTTATTTTATAATTATTGATGGATAAATATCCTAAAATTATAAATTGATGGTTTAAAAAAAGTTTTTTTAATCCAAGTAAAAAAATGTACATTAAATTTACATCTTCATATATATTTTTAGGTGAGTGTACATTAAGAACACTATGTATATTATTATTGTCTTTAATCTTTATGTAAAAAAGAGATATTTTCCATATTTATGATTTTGAATTTGTGACGTGGCATAGAATCCAAGCCAGATGAATTGAACTGGAGAGTTCTGATCAAAATCATCCACTTGCTAGTTTCTGTATATGGTTCAGTTTTCATAATTCATTGGTACATCTGTGTACATGCATCAAACAAAATTCGAAAAATCTTGATGTGATTTTTTGAGACATACATGCATGAAAGATAGGATAGTTTAAATACATTGCAGTCAAAAATACATTGACTGCAGTGCAATTAGTCATTCTGATCAAAATCA
Source organism: Trifolium subterraneum (assembly GCA_951799995.1). NCBI lineage: Eukaryota > Viridiplantae > Streptophyta > Magnoliopsida > Fabales > Fabaceae > Trifolium > Trifolium subterraneum. The sequence continues at coordinate 54,415,060 of OX637463.1, forward strand.
GATAGTTTAAATTTCATGATTAATTTTATAATTAAAATTTAATCTTAAAATTTGAATCGTCTGATCTTAATTATACGGTTTAGATTTATTGACTGTATGGGGTCAACTGCGCAGAAACAAAATCATCAAAAAGATTTTTATCTTCATGTGACCATGGCAGACAAATTTTAACATGTAATCATACTAAAAGCCACTATACATATGTTGTCCTACCTTTTTTTTTTTTTTGAGCAAATATATGTTGTCCTACCTTATATAGCAAGTTTGTTGAAAGTTGAAACTTTAATTTAGGACTAAAGAAAGACTGCTTTTGATTCTAAAAAACTATTCCACATTTGGGCGGTGGGCCAGCAATTAAAATTGAATTAAGGAGTAGTTAGTGGCATAAACTTGGGTCAATATTCATAATTTGGTAAATCCCCTCTTGCATTGTATGTACATTTTTTGGTGGGTTGGATTTGTCGTTTTGTGTAATGGTAACGCGTAAATGGAGTTAGTTGTGTCCCTAGTTGGGTACTATCAATTATCAAATATTGTGGTTCTAATTCAAAGGGTCTATTAACATTGTAGGTTCATGAATCAACCATTTCTTTGCTTTTTTTAGAGTGGTTTGAATAACGTTATTTTCATCAATTTCTTTATTATTACATCATATTTCTTCTGATTTTATATTTAATCAAAATTTAGTTTATTAAGTTGTTTCTGTTGAAATTTAGGTTAGACTTAATTCGACCTATAAAATATATTTTTAAATTTTAAAGTGATAATTGTCACCACTTATAAATATATCTTTATATTGTTTTATTTAATATATGAGACTCTTAACACCCCCTCACTTTATGTGCTATTGAGATTGATGTGTAGATATAAATGGTGGGTGACCTGATAGCGTAAACTTAATAGCATATGGTCATGTTGATCTTTGAGGGGCTCTGATACCATCTTAAAATTTGATTTGAGTCTAACTCCACCAACATGTTTGGCTTGTAAGGTATGAACTTATCTTCATCTCTCATTCAATGTGAAATTCTTAACACAATTATGCATTATAAGAAAAAATAATTTGATATTAAATATACTTTAATTGTTTACACCAAAAATAGTTGGATCATGTATTGACCACTAGAGTGAGGTGAAATTATGCGCATATCAACTAAATTAAGATCAGTTGATGCATAATCATTTGAATCGATTATCGGCTTACAACTGAATGTGACTACCATGTTTAAATGTGCTTAGAGTATGTCATTTGTTTTTATTGGGTTCAAGATAATATTGAATAAGGGTTCAAGAGACTCACTGCAAGAAAAAACATGATATATTGGCAGAATATATCCCTCACAAAGTACCTTCGCCAATAAGTGGCAATTTAGTGGTGGAACAGGTCTGCTACTAAATCGTGTGCCAATAAATTTACAGGCGGAAAATTCCGCCACAAAATGCGTCATAAAGTGTGCAAGCAGATTCCTCCAAGTTAGTGGCAGAAAATTCTGCTAGAAAGTGAGTGTCAGAAAATCAAATTTAGTGGCCGAAATTTCCGCCAGAAAGTCAGCCCGACACGTTTTTTTTTAATATTATTATTTTGTGGTGGAAAAATCTGCCAGTTATAGGAAAATCAACTTCATAAAAAAGGTTAGGGGCCGGAGTTCGAACCCCGTCATCCCACTTATCCACAAAAATCTCATTACGAGTCTAATGAATGACTGAATGATAAGTCAAGAAATTTAGAACATTTTTCCATTATTGTGTGAAATTTCTATTAACCTAATATGTCTTAAGGTTTTGGATGGAGATGTGGTGTTTCCCTATCTTATGATCCTAGAGCATTTAACTCGTTTTTTGATTCGAACTTACCCAGACTCCCAAACAAAAAGACTTTATATTTCAAGGTAATTATCTTGTTTTCTTAGATGTTCCAACTCTTGTATATATAGTACCCCCTTCGGTCCTTGATAAAAGAAGAAGTTCAATTTTTAGATACACTAAAATATTGATAATGAATAGTGAAATTCTTCTTATATCAAGGATCGGAGGAAGCAGTTCATTTGATTGACATTGAAATGGATGTGAATAGTTAAAAAATCTTCTTCTATTTTTTGTCAAATCTGTGACCATTTATTTAAGCTGTTTAAATCCTTTACCACTTGTACATTTTTATGGTTGGTTTTCTCTTTGTAAATTTACTATTTACTATATAGTACTCCTATGTACAATTATGACTATTGTCCAAATAAAGCATATTAATTGTTTAAACAATTTATAACAGAGTTTCTCTCGAAGATTTGGATCAGATGTAATTTATAGTGCATAATTAAAATAGATCTATTCATTTAATTAAGATCAGACAATTCATATTTATAATAGTTATATAAAAATATAAATTTATTTTAAATTTAAACCCTTCAAATTTAATCGGACGTAGGTATTTTCTTACATCACTACACATAATTTTCACTCCATGCAATATCTATGCTATCAAAGCTAACCTTCAAAGTTTCTTAAACTAAAGCAAGTGATTAGTCATTGATTACATTATTAAACTCATTGATTGATTACTATACTTATCATGAAAACTATCCTCATAAAACTAAAAGATAAGGTAAATTAAATAAATAAAATAAAATAAAAAAACCCACCATAGTGGGGAAAAGAATAATAGAAAAGAAAACCCCACTTTCCATATTGAATGCAAGATACATTGCATGTACTAATCAACCATTCATTGTATTGGAATCCGTTTCCCACTTGTCTCTTACAATAAAAACCTTCTCTTTTCTCATAACATCATCATCATTTTCATTTTTCATTCCTTCTTCTTCTTCTTTCAACAAACCTAATTTTCTCTCTTCTTTTTTTTGCCCTATTTCAATTAGGGTTTCAACAATTTCAACGTTTTCATCATATATCTTCAAATTCTCTTTCTCTCTTTCATGCATATTTGCCCACAATCTTCACACATAGAAATCACCGTCTTCTTCTTGTTCTTCTTTGTTGTTCTTTTTGCTCTCTTTAGAGGGTTGTTTCATCTTTACCCATGTCTCAAGTCTTCGGCTTTTCTGGTGAGTTTAATTGATTATTCACGTTTTTTTATTCAATTCATGGCTTTTTAGCTTGTGGGTTTGTTTCAAATTTTAATTTTTCACCTAAAATTAGTAACTTGTGGTTGTGTAGCTTATTAGGTTAGATGATGATTTTGATGTTCATGGGTAGAAAGTTAATTTTTTGATAATGATTTTGTTCTTTTTTTTGTGAAAAAAATTATGGGTTGCTCTTAATTCTCTTAATTTGTTATGTTTATGGATCATCATGTGGTTGAGCGGTGAAATTTTATATGGGTATAATAATTTTGTGTTATAGATCTATAAGATTAGTATTTAGGGGGTTTTGTATGACAATTAGTTTTGATTGCTTAGTGGATCTGATAAGATATACATAGAGACTTATAGTTTTGATGAGATAGGTAGATATTTTAGCATGAAATTGGAATTTTGCATATGATTTAAGCGGTTTTGTTTAATCAAATATTTTGTTCACAAAATAGATGGCTTTGTGTTGAATATAGTGGTTATATATGTACATAGATCATTATATTTATATGTTCAATTTGTTCTTTACTGATGAGATTTTGCAAACATTTGTGATATCAGGTGATAACTTTTACCAAGGGGGTTCAATATACACAAACCCCAAGGAAGCTAGTTTCTTCCTGTCTCTTGGCCACCAAGCTGATGTCTTCTATCCTCCTCAGAAGAGATCGCGCGTCAGTGTTCCATTTGTTTTTGATGGAGAATGGTTTGAGCAGAAGCAGAAAACCTCTATTGAATCTTTGCCAGATGAGTGCCTCTTTGAGATCTTTAGAAGGTTGCCTGCAGGTGAAGAAAGAAGTGCATGCGCTTGTGTTTCCAAACGCTGGCTTATGCTTCTAAGCAATATTTGCAAGAGTGAAATCTGTAGCAACAAAAACACCAGCTCAGATGGTGAGAATAAAATGGAAAGTGACAGTGAAGAGTTTGGAGGTGAGGGATATCTTTCCCGGAGCTTAGAAGGAAAGAAGGCAACCGATGTTAGACTTGCTGCTATTGCAGTTGGAACCGCATCACGAGGAGGATTGGGAAAGCTTTCAATCCGTGGAAGCAACTCAGTTCGTGGGGTGACTACAACAGGTCTCAAAGCAGTTGCTAGTGGATGCCCTTCTCTAAAGGCTCTTTCTCTATGGAATGTTTCTTCTGTTGGTGATGAAGGCATAATCGAGATTGCTAATGGATGTCAACAGCTAGAGAAGCTTGACCTCTGCAAATGCCCTGCAATCTCTGACAAGGCTTTAATCGCAGTTGCAAAGAAGTGTCCAAATCTGACCGAGTTATCATTAGAGTCTTGTCCTAGCATTTGCAACGAAGGTCTACAAGCTATTGGAAAGTTCTGCCCCAATCTGAAATCTATATCTATCAAGGATTGTGCCGGAGTTGGTGATCAGGGAATTGCTGGGGTGTTTTCTTCAGCTTCTTTGGTTCTGACAAAGGTGAAGCTCCAGGCTCTGACTGTTTCAGATCTCTCTTTGGCTGTTATTGGACATTATGGAAAATCGGTTACCGATCTTGTCCTTAATTTCCTTCCAAATGTTAGTGAAAGGGGCTTCTGGGTTATGGCCAATGCTAATGGATTGCATAAACTGAAGTCACTCACAATTGCATCCTGCAGAGGAGTAACAGATGTTGGACTAGCAGCTGTTGGAAAGGGCTGCCCTAATCTGAAAAGCGTACACCTTAATAAGTGTGCGTTTCTCTCAGACAATGGATTGATTTCATTCTCCAAGGCAGCTATATCACTTGAAAGCCTACAATTGGAAGAGTGCCACAGAATTACCCAATTCGGATTTTTTGGTGTCCTTTTTAACTGTGGCGCAAAATTGAAGGCTCTTTCACTTGTAAGCTGCTACGGGATCAAAGACTTGGACTTGGAATTGTCTCCAGTAGCTCCTTGTGAATCACTCCGTTCGTTATCGATCTGTAACTGCCCTGGATTTGGCAACGCTACCCTTTCTGTACTTGGAAAGTTGTGCCCTCAGCTTCAACAGGTTGAATTGACTGGACTTAAGGGAGTGACAGATGCTGGTTTGCTTCCACTGCTTGAGAGTTCCGAGGCTGGTCTCGTTAAAGTTAATCTTAATGGTTGTATCAATCTTACCGACAAAGTAGTTTCATCCCTGGTCAATCTGCATGGTTGGACTCTTGAGGTTCTAAACCTCGAAGGTTGTAAAAATATCAGCAACGCTAGCTTGGCAGCAATTGCTGAACATTGCCAACTGCTTTGTGATCTTGATGTTTCCATGTCTACAATCTCTGATGCTGGGATGGCAGCCCTGGCACATGCCAAACAGTTAAATCTACAGATCCTTTCTCTGTCAGGCTGCACTTTGGTTACGGACAGGAGTTTGCCCGCTTTGAGGAAATTGGGCCACACCCTTTTGGGACTAAATATCCAGCATTGCAATTCGATCAGCAGCAGCGCGGTTGAAATGCTTGTTGAACATCTTTGGAGGTGTGACATCCTCTCATGAGCCTTAAGATTTATTCTCACTCAGCAAGTTAGGCTCGAAACAGAACACGCAGAAGTCTAGTTACACGACATAGTAGTTTTTTGGTCCATTGACTTTGGGTCTTGATCATCATCCAGCTACCTGGTTCCATTTTTTCCGGAGTATGCAGTCATTTAACCATCATTTTTTCAGATTCCTTCAATTGGATTCTGTTTTTGGCACCTTATTTTGGTTGCCGCCTTTTAAATGGCTGCATATCTCTGAGAACACGGCTACCTGGTTCTGGAGTTAGGAATCTTTGTTTCTTTGTGATGGCACCCCGATGTTTTTAGCTCGGCTTTATATCGGTTTTGCCACAATGTCTTAGTTCCCCCTGTCTATGTTTTTACAGTTATCTGTACCACCATGTCCATAGATGTTTTGACTCAAAGGACAGTTTCAGTATTTGTGCTCTTGTTAGGGTTGTTTCAGTTGTCGGGTTTGGAGTTATGATGCCTTGTTTCGGGGACCTTGGCTGTGGCGGCTGTTATACATGTCCGCCACGACAATCTTCTTCCTTTGGGAAAAGATTGTTTTTTTACCAGGCCCTTGTTTTTTTAAGGCTTCATTTTTTATGAACTTGTCACTGTAACTTCACTATATTGTGTATTGATGCTGATATTTGCCTTTTGTGCTGTATGGTATATTACCACAATGATGAAATAAAATTTGTAGTTTCTTTCCAAAATCATATGTTTTTATATTCATGTATTCTACTTCAATTTTAATTCACAAGTAGTTATTTAATATCATTAAGTCATTTTGAGATACATTTGAGGAGCAAAGCTTTTGTTGGCACTTGTTTTTCTATTCACAAAATAGTTTAAGACTATTTACAAGAAATCAAGTTTTTTCTTTAACTCCGCCCAATATCAAGTCATCTTCACCATATGAATGAGTTTACAAAATATCTTTATTTAACTTATCTAATATGGTAGAAATATATAGTTATTATTTATTTTGTTAATTTATAAAAAATTAAAAAACATGACAAGTTAGTCTGAAAAAACAAAGCACATATGTAATTTCTTTGAATTGAAAGGATAAATATTTTTTTTCTCAAGTGTGTATTACAAATAGGGCTTGATAGATTTTTTTTTCCTTATTATATGCATATCGAACACATAATAGAAATTATCAACTATAAAAATATATTATAGAAGTCCCATAAGTCCTAGCTCAACTGACAAAAATGTCGAAATTGTTAGGCCGGACGTCGTGACCTGGGTTCGAACCCGGGATCTCACAATTATTTGTGAGTTTAATTTCAGTGGATTACCACTTCTTCTAAGACCAAAAAAAATAAAAATATTATAGAATATATTATTTGTTCGATATACTATAGAATAACCAATCGTTAGTTGGTTCAGTGGTGATTGATAAGGACCACGATTTGATCCCCGCAACTGCGATCGGAAGGGAGTTAAAACCACTTTATACCAGAATTGACCCCGAACCAGATTAAACTGGTGGTGAAAACAAAAAAAAAAAATATTATAGAATAATTGTTTATCCTATAGCATCATATTTTATTTTATTTTTATTCAACTCATCATATCATATGTCGATAAAAACATAAAAATAACATAAAAATAAAAGGAGAATTGGTAGAAACTAAAATATATAGATTCAAGATGTATGGATATAATATATAGATTGAAGATGTATGGATATTTCAGACACTTCAATATAGTTAAATATATAGGCTTATGTAATTTGCCGTTTTATATTATTAACATTAATGTCGTGAGTTTGTTTGTAAATTCATCCATTTTATTTTTGACAAATTTAAATTTGTATTGAATCGATATATATACTATCAATTTGATCAAATAAATATCTTTGAAAACACTAGTAAAACCAAGAGAATATATAATGTATCTGTACTTTTTTTTTTGAAGAATATGATGCATCTGTACTTGACTGACTCATCACCTATGGTTTATATTGTGAATCGTGGAGGTTCATGTTTCACACACATAAGATATTTGAATTTGAATATGTGTTCCTTATAAAACATCACAATTCAGAACAAAGGTTTAGGTTCAATGGTTCTGGGGCAATATTGTCAGAGATTTGACACATGCTATGACACATGCATTGTCACAAAACAACTGATTCATGCACAACTTGTGTAAAGTCACCACTACATGAATGACCCTACATAGAACCTTCCCAATACGTTTTCCAGAGACAAGAACAGCAAAGTTCAGCTTAGGACACAACCCCAATTGGGGCCCACTATAAATTGATTTTTATATTCTTCTATGAAATTTATGTATATACTATTATGGGAGACATTAATTGAAGCCGGCTGAGAAACCAGAATATGACATCTTCATTAGGCAATTTCTCTTTGTTGTAACATGACAATGACATAATTGATGTCATTTGAAAAATAATATAGAAAATAAATTAATACGTGTCTTAAAATTTAACACATACTTGAAAAATAAAAAAATAATAAATCATATTTTTTTGTTGAATTAATATTTGATCAAATTATTAAATGAAAATGACGTCAACTTTTTTCATCTAAAAAATTAAAGAGACTTCTACTTCTGTTTTTGTTGTAATAAGACAATGACATAATTGATGTTATTTTAAAAAATATAATAGAAAATAAATTAATATGTGTTTTAAAATTTAACACATACTTAAAAAAATAAAGTGAATTCATATATTTATTTTTTGTCGAATTAATATCGATCAAATTATTTTGATACATCTGTCAAAATATTATCAAACCATATACAGAAACCATTAAAAGAATAATAATTCAACATTTTATCTCCATAAGACATAATTTTGATTTTACTTGGAAAATTAATTGATTATGATAAACTAAAAATAAATGGTTAATTGCGTCCTTTTGTCGGCTGACATGTTCTTTGATATAAGTGTTTGTTTCTGTGATATTTCTAGCACTTTGGTGGAAGCTCGTACCTTATGTTTTCCTCACATGGCTCCTGTCGTTGAATGTGAGGCTCCAACCCTTGTTGCTTTTCAGATTGCAATGGAAAGTAGTTATGCTCATGTCAACTTTGAGAGTGACTGTCAAACTGTGGTTAATGTTATAACAAATTATGATGTTTATGTTAATAAACTAAGCGCTATTTTGACTAGTTGTAAGTTCTTTATTTCATCTAATGCTAGCTACAATCTAGAATAACTCATAATCTAGTTAGAGCGTCTATATTTCAGTTTAGCCTCAATATTTTTTATTATCCTCTTCATTTTATTGATACTATTATTTGTGATTACCTTTATCTTAAAAAAGAAATCAGAACATAACAGTTGTCCATAAATAATAAACATTTTAAAATAAAAAATATTGCAACACATAAATAATTAAATCATCATATACCCATAAATAATATTAACTCAAAAAACTTACGAGCTGACCAATATCAACACTTCAACCCATAAATGCATTAGTAAAATTTGAGATTTACCAATTTCATCATAATATACTTGAATTTGTAAGAGTTTACTCACATGAGTAAAACTCAGTTTTTCAAATTTAGAATCATAAACTCAAGAGTCTCACATGAGTAAAAGTCAGTTTTTCAATTTCATCATAGTATTTTCATTACATTTTCAAACTCTTATTGATGACACATCACACATATATAAACAATATCTTCGGTGATATGGAAGGATCCAAAAATTGTTTATTTAGGTTTTGAATTTCGAAGAGCATATAATCAAATCTGATCTAGTTATCTAATCAACAAGATATAATTGTTACCTTATTGAACTTAAGTACATGAAAAGAATCAAATTTTAAAAATTTGTTAAATAGATGAGAGGGTTTTATGGTTTAAGTACTACATAAATATTTTTATATATTTAATGTAGACTTTCAAATATTGTCACGTCTTACTAGAGTTTATGTTTATGACAACTTTTACTCTATCAACACTGATTTGTTGATAGTCTTTTTGTTTTCAACTACTTCACTCACCTAGTAATAGATGGAACATCTTAATCTAGTCAATATATAACTTTTTTATGGTTCAGCTAACTCTCAATGAAAACATCAATTGTAAGGATTTATGCACATGAGAAAAGTTTAATCCAAAAGACCAATCCAATATACAAAAGAACCTTGTGACTTAATATTAAATACTATTTTTTTTTTTTTTACTAAACTTAAATACTATATTAAACACTTTTATCTGCTCAATGTGAGACTCCCGTTACTTTTTCAAATATGTTTGTTATGTGGTAGGAATTGATCAGGACATATATTCCAATTATCTAACATAAGCACAATTATTGCAAAGCCTAATGTATATTTATGGTTATCTTATCATCATCAAAGATTAATCAATATATATACCAAATAAAATATCTCGGACTGTTTGATATGTGAAGCGTTTATAATTTTATTCAACCATGGATCGATGAGCTTTTATTGGCATTTGGTAAACAGTAATAGTAGTGGTTAAGAACGGTATTCAATACCAACATAGTGTGGTACAAGTGATAGATATTTGGCCCCTTAACCATTTGGTCTTGAGTTTTATTCCTGGTTGGTACGAATGGAAAAATATTTGTTGGGAGAGGAGTTGCGCGCGGAGTATACATTTGGTTTACCAAAAAATAAGAACCATATGAAGTTGATCTTGTTTTTTCTTTTAACAAAAAGTTGATCTTGTTTTATAATTTACTTCATCAAGAGATAGTAATAAATATAAATAATTATTAGAATACAATTGAAAAACATAATATTAATACTTTTTTTCTTTTTTGAATAATAACATTAATACTTAATGATCTTATAAAATGACATATAAAATGAGAAAAATTCTTTTAACTTAATGATCTAATAATACTAACATACTCTACCGGCAAAATACCAGAGTATCATTCGCCTAAGGCCCAACTCGCCTATTAGATCGGGGTGTCTAGACCGTCATGGCCATGTTCCGGGCGAGATTCAATATTTTATACGTGGGCTTGATCCATCAAGAGAAATATGCCCAAACATCGATTGACCCTTTTAAAAGGCTTGATCCGCCTATCTTATCAAATAAGGGTGAGGCCGAGTCATGATTGCGTGTCTATAAAAATTGAAACACATGAGACACCTTCCACAACTTCCTCCACTCCACTTATTATTTCCTTCATTATCTCCTCTGACACTCCTATATATAAAACACCATAAATATTAGAAAGGAAATCACGTTCTCCTTTCTCCAAATTGCTGGGGAAACCAATATTAATGTCTGACACCCTGCTAAATGCATACCCCCTCAAATCCTTGCAGGAACACGTACAAACGAACATACGTCATTAAAAATAATCTCAAAATTGTTTATGGCCATAGTTGCATTTTGCTTTTGTGTTTTTGGTTAAAATTTATATGCTAAAATAAAAGCATATTCTATATTACAAATTTACAGAAAATTATATTTTAAAAATAAAAGCCACCACAACCAGCTTCTGTGCATAAGAATAGAAAGTTAGATAAATGCATTGCACTTATATGAGTTCAGATTCAGACAATGAATTCGTAGTTTTTAAAAAATCTGATGTAAGCATTGAAAATGACTTAAGAGCTAACTTGAAGAAAGACTTGAAAATACATGCGTAAATAATTCTGGATTATTTGACATTAAGATTAAAAGCTAGAATTATCTGACCTTAAAGCATATGTAGATTTTTAAGCGGTAACATTGATAGACATCATATTTTATATATAAGGGTCAATGTTCAATTTTCAAACACTTTTTTTTTTTAATCAAACAAACTTACTTCATTTCATTAACCACTAAATGTTCAATACATAAGGGAATATTCTCAAATCTATGGAAGCTAGACCAAGAATTGGCCGCCCTAGCAAGAGTATGAGCAACCGAATTCGCTTGCCTCCTAACAAACTTAACCTCAAAGTTTAGGAAAGACGACATAACATTAATAATATCATGAACAATTGACAGAAACTCAGAATTGCCTCTACGCTTCATATGAATAGCCTCTACCAACACTTTCGAGTCACTTTCAAATTGAACTCGATCAAGTCCTCTATGTCTAGCTTCTTCCATTGCTAAGACTAAAGCCCATGCTTCTCCCTCTATAGAAGACATCACAGTTTGCTGTCATTGTGTCATACCAGCCATGACTTGACCCCTATTATTGCGAAAACACAATCCCACCGAGGTCCTTCCAGAGCCAGGCACAAAGGCAACATCAACGTTGCATTTTACCCAGCCTAGAGCTAGTTTTTCCCACCTTACCAGATCTGCTTCTGTAGTCCTGCTCTCACTATTACTCTGTAGCTTATGAACTGAGTACCAATCATTCCAAGCATCAAAAGCATATCTTCCAATTTGGCGTGGCGTCTGGACATTATCATTCCACAGCTTATCATTACGATTTTGCCAAATACACCAGAGTAACATGGCCACTCTACCAACTATATCATTATTCTCATTGCTGCACACAGGAAAATACGATCCATAGCATTAGATTGTTGGTACGCATCATTATGTAGGACCGACGACAAACCAGCTGCACACCAACTATCTTGGGCTACTGCACACCTAAAGAATATGTGAATCTCATCCTCAATCTCCTCATCACACACGGGACAATTGAGATTACACTCCACTCGCCTTTCCAACAGTCGATAACGAGTCGGGAGACATCCTCTACATAAGCGCCAAAGTAAATGACGTGCCTTGTGCGGCGCTTGAGCTTTCCAAATACCATTCCAATTACCCGCTACATGATATTTGTCGCTGCCTATTATGTAACGCATAGCTAACTTATAACCGGATTTCACTGAATAGCACTCATTCCTTTCCTCCTCCCACACCACTTTATCCTCACGGACTGAGTGAACAAGTGGTGTTTCCAGAATCCTCTCCGCTACATCCCCTGAAAACAAGTTTCGAACCTTAGCTATATTCCACGCTTTATAATTTTCGTGTAGCAAATCTCTGACAGATAACTGATATACTCCTGCAGGTTGAGGCGATGGCACCCATTTATTAACCTTCCCACGCAGCCAAGGGTCATGCATAACACGGATATTTTCCCCACTCCCAATTCGCCACCTACATCCAAGAGAAAGAATTTGTCTAGCATGCCACATACTACGCCATGCAAAACTAGGGTTGTAACCCAATGGAGCCTCAAATAAAGAGGAACGTGGAAAATATATGGCTTTAATTAACTTTGCTACCAACGAGTTTGGATTCTGTACTATATTCCACACTTGTTTTGCAACCATAGCCTTATTAAAAGCTTCAAAATTACGAAAACCTAAACCCACATGAGCTTTCAGGCAAACAAGTCTCTCCCATGTTAACCAATGAATACCTTTATTATTATTGTTATTGTTATTAATAGTATCACTCCTCCACCAAAAAGCATTGATCATTTTTTCAATATCATCAATAAGTGAAGTAGGAAGAATAAACATACTCATTACATAGGATGAAATTTTCAAACACTTTAATTATACATCTTAAGGGTGAAATGAGATTACCTGACTAAAAATAAATAAAGGGTCCTTTCTGTCAATAATTTTTTATAATAATTTTTTTTCCTTCCGTGTTTGAACCCTGAGTAATTATATGATAATTTTTAAGAGAACATTTACATCCCTATAATAATTTTTTGGGTCCTCAAAAACCAGATAAACAAGACGCATATCCTATGATTTGAAAAGTGAAATTTTGCAAAATACTAAAAATCCGTTTTGAAAAGTGATATTTTTAGAAAATTGTAGGGCGCGGGAGGATTGGGAGGAAGCGGTTGGTGATTTCACCGAAATATCTTTATCTTTCAAACATAGAACAAGATTGCACGCAGTTACTGCATGCCACTGTAATGAATTATAACCGTATGATCTTAAATTAAAGGCTGATATTGTTTTGCACTAAATTTATGTAACTGTAATAAAAATCAACTGATTAAAAATGAATGGCTATAATTCATTACTGCATGAAACTGCGGGTTTATTTTACTGCATAGGCAATCCTCATCCTTCAAACATATAGGCTAGGACAAGTTTTAAAGTTATAATACATATTGACAACAGTAATGAGTAGAGAGACTAGGGATAAAGCCACTGGGTTTGGTCTAATAGTGAAGAATTTGATTAGTATGCATGAAGTTCTGAGTTCGATCTTCTGCTCCGTTATAAACAAAAAAAAAAAAAAAAAAAGAGACTAGGGATTAGTTGATACATTCACTCTATCTCTCCCAAGTCCAAAAGTTGCATGCCGAAGCAATATTGGCCTTGGCTATAACTGCAATAAGCTTGGATTAGTTTATACTTGCTTGATTTGATTATTGTTTTTCTATAATCTTGATTTGATATTATATTTGCTTGATTTGTTGCTAGTTTATATTCAACACTAAAAAATAAAAAAGGGAATAAGTTAGCTAGTTACCTTTGTTTTCTAAGTTAAAAGAAGTATTTTTATTTACATAACATTGATTCTCATAGTTAAGCACAATGGACATACAAGAATAAAACATCACAATTCACAACATTTGTGTTTATCCAAGACTATACTCTTTTTTTGAAACAATAGTTCACCACAATAGTTATCATACATTATATTCCCTAAACAAACACACTAAAGTATTTTGTTAAGTATGGCTCATATCGTCAAGTGGGTATGGGGGTGTGTGAGCGGAGTGATAGTTCTCCGCGGTGCGGTTCAGGAGTATTATTGTAATTTGAATCGTAGTATTTATATAAATTTTGTAATACTGTAAATTCTATTTAATTATTCAATGAAATAATACAAAAACTACAACTGCTTTATAGTCAAAGATGACGATCGGTAGATATACACTTGACCGAAGGTCATAACCAAAACTACAAGCACAAGTCTAACTAATTCGTTTAAGAGCACTCAAGAAATAAAAAATTGCAAGCACAACTATAGGTCATAACTCCAAATTCCACCATATTTTGAGTTTTTGACTCAATCCCTTATATGGAAACAGATCATCTAACTTGCGTGCGAATGGTACTCTATCATTCATTCTTTTTCAGTCGTTTGATAAATGGGAACACTTGTAAATTTAACCGGGTACTCGTGCATACGCACAGATACTTTACAAGTTTTAAAGAAAAGAATAACTGAACCTTATAAAAAGGGAAAACACATAAAAGAGTAACTGTGTTTTTCTGGCGTCGTCATCCTGAAATCTTTGTCACTCCTGTTCACTGTTTTCTCCTACTCTTATCAAAGGCTCTCCCTAAAATTCCAAGTAAACAACATCAATGTAAACCCCAACTTCATGTGCAGCAAGCCATAAGTTTAGGACCAGTAAGCATGAAGGAGTGCAGCAATTTCTACTTGAAATAAAAGAAATGGGCATGACAAGAGTAGTGAGGATGGTTCTGGTTGTCGACAGCGAGGTGCAAGGTGAAAGAATATCAAAGGTTGGAGGTGGGCTTGGAGTGAATGTAGACAAACACACAAATTTGTTGCATTTTCCCTTTTTGTAATGTCCAGTTTTTTTCTTCAAAATTCACAAGGGTTGCCAATGGCAACATCACAATGTTCCGATTTATCAATCGGCCAAAAAAGACTGAAATGTAGAGTACTGTTCCCGCGAATAAACTGGGGCCTCAACAAGAAGGAAACACTTGAACATGATCACAAAACTTTCTCAAAATTTTCCTCAAAATATGTATCCCACTAAACATAGAAGAAGTGATGCATTGCATACTCAAAATAACCATCAACTAGTATAACTTTGCAAATAGTTACATACATTGGTGCAAAAAGAAAAATGAAAATGATAAGGACTGAATGAACAGGCTTTGAAGTAAACAGATAAAGAAACAACGCCGCTTTGGACAAAGACAAGAGGACAACACAAACCATAATGCAAATTTGCAAGCCTTCATTGTCAAAATAATCTGAGTCATAAGCTTTCTATAACATTCATTCACAGACGAATCAAACTCTCCCAAAATAACCTGCAATTTGCTCAATGCACGGTTGTGATTGGTTCTTGGGACAACACGAGCTGAGGATTCTCTTCAACCAATATGTCACCATTGCCATGAGATTCTGCTTCACTTGGCTTATCTGAAGGAACCACATTCAGAGGTAGAGCAACATTTGTCTCACTCGACAAGGTACTGTTTTCTTCATTGACTTCGGTTGTCTCGGTTTTCTCTTCCCCTTTAGCATTGGATAAGCTAGTAGCTTTCTTTGTTGCACTACCTTTCTTTGGTGCAGCTGCTGAATTGATCTTTTCAGGAGTGAGTCGAGTAGGAAGGGACTTGCGTAGCGGCTTCTTTGGATGGACAAGAGCAACTTCTTTAGTGGAGTTGCTTTGTAACACTTTCTCATTCAGACTTAAACGACCTTGTCGAGAACTGGTGCTTCCGTTTCCATCAGACTCTGAATTTGTTGAATTCTTCTTCCGACCGAGCTTGGGAGATTTTGCTCTTGTAGTTGGTATCTACATATTGTCCAGAGAATAAAGAAGTTAAATTTTCTAAATGATAATACCAAACTTGTGCTTTCAAAAAGTTTAAATAATTTCATAGGTCAAAAAACAAAAGTATTAACAATTTTCTTAGTGTATTGGTATTAAGTTTCGGGGACATCATTATAAAAATTAATAAATGGTAAGCACCAAATTGAAAAGTTTGTCAAACTACAGTAACCCGTTGCAGTGCAAGGAACTAAACATCAATTAACTAGTGACACAAAAATGTGGTTTTGGCAACACTTTTAATTAAAGTGAAAATGATATTAAAAAAACTTTTCATGTGATCATGCAACATTCAGATATTCATTGATAAAAACAGATATGAAAAGAACTTGCATATCACCGAAAGACGGTTAGTTTTAAAAGAACTTGCATACGTGGATATACTATGTGAACACATCACCTAGACAACAAATTATGTTTCATAAATAAAACAATATTCAAATCTGAATGGCTGTTTGGAAAATTAACAAACATCTATAATTATAAAAGCTAAAATCACCAAATTGCAGTCCAAGAAAATAAGGCTCCTAAGAAGATTGGCAGATGCAGATAATTGTGTAAGATTATGAAATATTCTAATTGATAGTCTTTAGCTTTTAATAAAACTCTCAGATTTATCAACTGAAATTGAAAACAACAATGCAAGTATTCATATCTTGATTCTTGAAATTATCGTATATAATAATATAACTCATTTTACTTCATATCCGCACAAAATAAAGGTCCTACATCCTCAGCAGATATGATTTTTCTTAGCAAAGCAAGAACTATATACCAAATCACTACATTGAACGAACAATATTGCTTTCAAAATGGTCGGTTTCTTCTCCTATTTTATCTCAAGTGCATCTACAGATTAAGCATTAGACAAAAAGACCGCACCTGTGCCTGTGTGAAGTAAATCCATATATATAACGATTTCAGATCAACGGTTTGGTAATGACAAGGTGCTTAAGAGTAGTCATGCTACACAAATATTACGCAAATAAAGATGTGACCAAATCAGCATAGGTAAAATGGATAGGAAGAAGTGGAAGTGAACAGCAAGGCATATATGTGTTTTGCAGATATCAGCACAGAGTCGCAGACCTTTGGTTCTGATTTTGTTTCGTGGACAACAGATTTTCTCATTTAAGTACAAGAACAAACTTAACCTGCTAAACATAACAAGACAGACAATTATAGAAGACAAGCGCAAACAGCGAGTAGAAAGCTTTCATCATCAAAGAATGTTCTTTAACAGATTTTTTCAGAAGATTTTTGTATGATTTGTCTCTCTCATAAACAAATACACTACATAAGGCTTCAAAGCAAACAAAATATCTTCTGGAAATAATTAGTGCAGACTGAAAGGTTAAGAGTAAACAACATGGCATCCATCCAAGTGCATGTTTGGATTTACTTTTAGGAGAGTCGAGAATAATTCTGAACTATGTTGTTAATCTCGGATAGCGGCGTGTAGCGCCGACCCCAGAAAATGCTATAGCGGTATAGCGGGTAGCGGGATGACCGCTATTGTGAAGACCAAAAATCCATGTACAAATTAAACATAAATTCCAACAACATACATAAATACTAAAAAATAGAGAAATGTACAAAATTAAAGGGACTTTCATACTTAATAATTATACTAAATATTATCATTTACCCTCAAAATAGGTTCTAAATAAAAGACTAAATAATATTTCATCAAGTTCTAAAAGTACTCCAAATGACATATCATCAAAATAAAGCATAAGCAAGTTCTATAAGTACACAAAATGACAAGACATTAATGACAAGTTCTAAATGTATGTAAAATCATACTTTCAAAGCGAGCGTTGAAGGAAAAGAGGAGAAGAGCGTTGAAGTATTTGAGAAACGTTGGAAGAATCGGCGCAAAGAGAAAAGTAATCACGTGATATGAGAACTTAGGGCACCAAAGTGGTGGGGAAAAGACCCAAATACCCCTAACTTTATGATTTATTTAAAAAAATTAGGGTTCTCATAAAAAATATTCCCCCAAAAGGCAAAAGCGGTCAGATAGCGCTACAAATCCGCTACGAAAACGCTATTCGCCTGCAAATAGCGGCCGCTATTTCCGCTTCTCTAAATAGCGGAAAGCGGACCTATAGAATAGCGGGGAGGGGGTTTACCGCTACGCTATAGCGCTCTATAGCGCCGCTATTAACATCATAGATTCTGAAGACTTAAAATTAATTTCAGTATTTTTGGAGGGTTTTTATTAGAATTGACTATCTCTAGAATTGATTCTAACGTGAAGCTATAATATGTACATTATGCCTCAAAACAAAATGAATTGTTCAACTTAATTTCAGGTGAACATATATCCAAACATAAAACATTTTGTGTGTGTGTGTGTGTGTGTGTGTGAGAGTGAGAGAGAGAGAGAGAGAGAGAGAGAGAGAGAGAGAGAGAGAGAGAGAGAGAGAGATTTACCTTCTTCAGCTCCACTTTAGGAGGAGCAGGCTCCTGATAGAAAGTTGGCAATGGAGTTGCTTTAAAAGTTAGGCTCTTCCTAAGCTTTTTAATCTCGGCTTCTTGGCTCTCCTATAAAAGTGAAAGAAATACTGATATGATTAAACGGAAAACTCAGCCATTTACGATTCAGCAGTGATATCAAATATTCTCACCTTGGATTTTGCTTGCAAGCTACTCTTCTCCTCTTCCTTTGCCTGAATCTTTTCCTCAACCTTAGTGAGGAACTGCTCACAAAAAGATCAATTCATTTATTTATTTTATGACTAGAAGCTTAATCAAATGAAACCTGGTCCTGGCCAATGACACAGAAGGTGGAAACAAGTATGTACTAACTGTTTACCTCTCTCCTTTTCTCAGCTCGTTCACCGCACCTGAAACTGAATCCGTAATTTGGAAGTGTCCCCACCCTGCGAGGTTTGGCATCTTCGGCATTGGTACTTTTAAGAGGATTAAGGACCACAAAAATACACATAATCATACTCAATATTACATTTATGTGATAAAGAAAACTGCATAGATCCACATTTGCACTAGGAGGAATAGATAAACTCATAAGAGAAAGGATACAGAGAAGATTCTGCTTCTCCTTGAACTTTAACCAGGGGTCCCTTTTTTGATGATATTGGCTTTTTCTTCTCCCTGTAACCAATAGTTCACAGTCCACGGGTTAGATAACCACAAACAACTATCCCTTATAAGTATCTTTCTTACTGTGAAACATTGTCAAATAAATGAAAGAACTACGTACCCTGCAACTTCAGAAGATGCTGCAGTAGACTTTGAAGGATTCTGAGGAAACCAAAGTGAAAAAAACTATCAGAAAATACCAAACCAACAAACTATAATTTTATTACTCAAAACAAAAACATTGAAGAAACAAAAGAAAAAGAATTATCTCAAATTCTCGAGTTCCATTTGGGAAGGTAAACAAAGGTAACAGGTGAGGTTACCTTTGACAATTGAGACTGCCGATCATTGAACGATTTGGTTTTAATAGGCTGCTGTCTTGGGCGAGGGTCTAAGGCAGAGGTGCCGTTTGAAACAGCAGATGATGCCTGTTTGTCTTTTCCAGTTTTGCTATTTTTCACCAAAGTTGCATGAACACCACTGGAACTAGCAACCTTTGCATTCTTATTCTTTACAGGACCCTTTTGTGCCTTTGATTGTTCCTTTTGAACTGTTATTTTCACTTCCTTTTCCTAAAAATTAAGCAAATATATTAGATCCAAATCTTATAATTGACTTGGAGAAACCAACTCAAGAAAAGAAAAATTCTCTAACCTTAGGACTGGTTATATTATTGCCATCCACGTTGTCATTTGATCCTTCAATTTCCCCCACGGGCAGGTTTTCAGTTGCAGTGCTTTCTAACTGCTTCAAACTTTCAAGATTTCCATTCAGACCTATAGTCTCTGTAGTTTCAGTAACACGAGGGTCTAAATCATTTGAAACAACACCGTCCTCTCCAGAATTAGAAGGTTCATCACGAACGCCATTCTGATGGACCACATCAAGTCCATCAGAAGGCAAAGGATTAATCGGATCCATCATTCACGCTAACCTAGTTACATAACCACGAGAAATTGAATTTAGAGATAAATAAACAACAAAAGACCACAAGACACAAAGTGAACAAGTTTAATCATCCATACGGTGCTTCTCAAAACAACTTATTTCCTATAGATTACAACCTTACAACATTCATCAAGAAGCCTTTTGTGTAACGACAACTTACCCTTTTGAAGAACAAAGATAGGATTTAGATGACAAAGCAATATACCTGTAAATTTGTGTGACAAGTTATTTACCAGTCAAACGGTAATAGGCTTGTAAGAAGCACTACACAATCAAATTTTCAAAGTAAACGGATTGTTTTCATTGGACATTAATAAATATAATCAAATTCAACAATAATAATCATGATGATGTAGACCAAATTTGTTTTATAATTTAATGCTGCTAATCCCTTCTTGGACTTAGTTGCCTAGTGCATTAAGAAAAATTGAAATTTTTACTAAGTGTACACAGCACAAAACACAATCATGATTATTACTCAGAAAGTTTCTGCAACATTTCATTAGCAACCAATATAAACAAATCAAGATAATAACGAACAATACCCAGATTCCAAAATCCACTATTTCCAAGTATCACCAAACTATGATCCAATATTCAAGAACAACCCAAGTTCAATTTTTGAGAATAAAAAAACATTGATAGCAAGAAAACAAAAACAACCCAAATGAATAAAACAACTTCAACAATCATAATATGTATTTTTAGAACATACCCAGATAATAAAAATGAGATTTTTAATGAAAAAGTTTTAGTCAACAGTGAGTGGAAATTGTGCTTACCCAATAGTCAAAATGGTTTGAAAAAGTGGAAAGTGAACACCATTGATACAACAGTAGAGATCTGAATGAAGAAAGATGAAAATGGGGTTATAGAGGAAGATGAAGAAGAGGAAGAAGATCACGATCTGAGGATCCAAAGTAGTGACGCTCCAGCAGCAAGATCCCGTATGGATGAAACTGTAGAACTTACTAAAACATTTATCTTTTAATCTTTAATAATTTTTTTATTTTATTTTTGACTGGAATAAATAATAGACTCTTGATTTTCCTCTTTATATAAAAAAATAAAAAATAAAAACTTTTTTTTTTATAATCTGTTTGAATAATGTTTTTATTTTTTGACTGAAATAATAAAGTTATAGCTTTTTTTTCCTCGTTTACCATTTTTTTACTTGATTTACCATTTTAGTTACTTTTATTTTTAAATTAATATTATTTATGGAGAATATTAACATGTGCCCTTAAGGGCACATGTTAAGAAGTTAAATGTGAAAAAAAAATTATTGAACTTATGCTGTATTCAATTTTCTAAACATTAAATTTTTTGTATCATTAAATACTATATTTATATTTTTAGGTAGTTTAACATGTCCCTTATTTTATTTTTGGTAAAAGATAACTCTAAATAGAGAGAGAAAGAAAACTATAGAGAAATAATTATTTACGAGTTGAAATTCGAGTACAATCAACAAACAAAAATAAACTAAGCATATGATGTTTTTTCTTCTATAGTTTTAACTTTTAACAATTTTAAAAACTTATAAAACTTTGTTTTTAAGATAGCTTTTTTCCAAGGTTTTTACAATTTGATGGAGTAATTTATGTAGTTTGATACAAGTTAATGAGCATTACACTTTATTATGATGGTTTTATTTCTTTTTGCACAAGACTTGGTATATTTTAATTTTATACTCCGTAATTAAGTTAAAATTAATTTTGAATCATTAATACATCTATAATATTATATTATACAATTATATATCTCGTGTACTATATGAGCAGTTTTCAAAGTAACTAAGACGATACAGATGTTTCTGCTCGATTCGTTGCATTGGGTGTGTTTCGTTGTATTGTATTAATGAAAAGGAAAATGCTAAACAAGGAAATTCTGTTTTGAAACTTGTACATTCAATACATTGAAACTGTCAAATATTCTCTTATTAACATTAATTTTATCTTTTATTTCTATTTTTGGCATGTTTAACATTAGTTTCTCCTCGGCTCACAACAATTCACCATGGATACTTAATATGTAACGCCCCAAACGCCTATACAACCATGATATTGATGGATGTTGTCCGCAACGATTCTTCCACCAATGCCCACGACTCCTTTCAACGGCGTCTATATAGTTGGCCACATTAGCTTCACATACACAATTTATATCCCTTGAACACCTCTCACACTTTTCTCTCATACATGAACATGAACCTTGTCCATTTCTCATATTGTAAATATTTTTGCGGTCTTTTTATCATCCAAATTGTTTTTTAAAATGAGCCTTTTACTTTAATGGACACACATTGCAAATATTTTAAAATAAGAAATCATCATACTTTTTTGTTACAAGGCTGATCAAAACAATAAAAAAAGAAGCGGAAACTATTCTCTAAGAGAGAAAGTTTCTACCACGTCGCTCTGGAGAATATCCAAGAAACCACGTATTTTTAATGTTGCACTATTTTCTACCTTTCTTTATAAAATAATAAAATTTAATTAGATGGTTGGTATAAAATCATTTTATATTCACAATATTGCATTTATCACAATTGGTAGTATTATGTTTGAGGACCAAATGTCCTATGAACTTAGCTCAATTGGTAAGGGACGTCGCATTTTATATTCAGGGGTGGGGTTCAAATTCAAATCTCTAACTTATTCACTTTAAGCGTGAAATTTCAAGTCACTAAACTACAACTACTTAACTAAAAAAAATTGAGGACCAAATAGTTTAATTTTGAAATATGAACGAATGATATTTGAAATTTCAATACCATCGAATGTGGGGTTATTCCATGCAAACATAACATTAACATCCCAAATTCAATAAATAATCATATGGGGCCAATCGAGTTGGACATATAGGTTAAGTTTAACCAACATTATTTAATTTGCTTAATTGATGATTGTAATACTAATACCAACTTGAGATTGACAAGACAAATATATACTTTTAAGCCAAGTTGGATATACCACCACCAAGATAAGGATTGAGCTTATCCACGATCTAACTTTTAATTTAACTATAGTGATTTTTATTTTTTACACCTTTTGTTTTAGGTGGAAGGTGATGGCTCAGTCAAAACTCTCATGTGTGAAAAATAAATACTTGTAATTTTTAATGTTTTTGAAATTGCAAAATTTAGTATTAACACTAGCCATTGCCAAGCACAAGAATGTACAAAGAATAGGCTAACACAAAGATACAACAAAGTCAAGTGCAAGGTCAGATTCAAAGCAAAGACTTAGTTAGATATTAATGCCAACTAAAATGCCTCATAATATTAAAGAAAAATTGACCTTAAATAGAGATGAAGCTCACATGTTGGCAGATTCAAAAGAGCGTCGCTAGTTGCTAAACTATCGAAGTCAATGTGAATTCTCCACTTTTTCACATTTAAAGTGTGCGAATCTAACCAATAAATTATTATAGAACAAAAAAAAAATCAATCCATACATACTTGCTATCGGTAACATAAGATCAATCCATACACTAACAATTTTGAGTGTGAAAGTGAAATTGAGATGAAACCTTAAACCAAAAACACATTTACAACGTTGAATATAGTTTCGCGAGGAAGAGCGTCGGAAAAAGAAAATAAGTTAATCAAAGACAACAAAATAAGAAGAGCCATGTTTAGTATTTCATTTCCCATGAAACTATATTCGACGCCAACATATGCATCAATGGCTTAGATTTCGTCTTCGTGTCTCTCACATTCAAAATTATTACCGAAACTCTTCTCGAACAATCACTTTACGCTACCATCTTTGCTCACTCCATATCCACTTTCAAGAAATACAGTTCTCTTCACTTTTTATTTGTGTATAGTTTACTCTTCTCTTCACTATCCACACATTTGTTACCCCATGTTGTATTTATATGTATTTTTCTACATTTGATAACTTTTTGTTACTTAATTTTCAAGTAACTTTCTGTTACTTAATTTTGGAGTTGAATTTCTTCATCCTTAAGATTCTATTTGAAGATGCTATATTTGGATTTTACTTAAAAAAACAATTTCTAGATGATATGTTTGAATTAACTTTTTTCTTTTTGAACAAGTTATATTTGATTTTTTCACATTCAAAGATTGATACATAGACATTTAAGGAGATATTTTAGAAACTAAGTTATGTTTGATTATTTTAGAAACTAAGTTGTGTAAAAAAAAAACTTACATTATCTATATAACAATTGATGATTCTCCTTCTACAAGGATTTATAATACATTGATGATGTAACATTTCCCTTTACACACGCATTCAATAAAATTTTGTACGTCTATAAATGTTTTACTATGATATGATTTTATTAAATTACGCCCACATATATACTTCCTCCGGTCACTATTATAAGAAGAAGAAAAATCACTTTTTAAATTTATTGTAGAAGTAATGTATCTGGTCAATAATATAGACTAGATACATTATTTTTTCAATGAACCTAAAAAATGATTTTTTGCTTATAATAGTGATCGAATGAAATATTTGAGGAGATATCTAAACAATTAACTTATGAAAGTGATATTATGATATGTGATTCTATAAAATCATGTCACACAGATATCTGATGAGATATTTTAGGAACTAATTCATAAAAATGGTAATAATAGTTGATTTTATAAAATCACACCACTTAGACATTTGAGGGCATAAATTGAACATTTTTAGACTATTTTTGATCCAAATATTTGAGACCTAAAATTTTATGCTTGTGTTGTTTATCCCTTATACCATGCTCAAAATATAGAAAGAATATATATCCTCATCAGCATCAAAAAGAAAAAGAAATACAACTAATAATTTTTTTACAACATTTCGTTAATACAGCTCAAATAATAAATGACTACAAAAAACGTACATTTGATATATGTTAAAACACAGATTCAAACCTACGATTCTTCACTTTTCAGAACTAATGTGTGTGAGTTTCGCTGTTACCTTGGCCCCGAAAGTCTAACAGCAGAGAGATATGCATCACTATTCCCATCTGTTGGCTCTGAAGAAGTGCCACTCTCACTTGTTGGTCTAAGAAAATTTGAATAAAAATGAGAACCTAATGGAGACACATTTGGTAACTTAGGAACATCACATAAACCTTCAAGCATTTGTACAACTTTATTCATAGAAGGCCTTAAACTCATATCTTCTTGTATACACCAAAATGCAACATTCAAAGCAATCTCAACTCTCACATCATTTTCAATCATTTTCACCTCAGAATCAATTACATTTTCCATCTTCCCTTGTTCCATCATCTTATAAGCAAAAGAAGGAAAATGCGATTTCTCCGAATTTTCTTTAGGATCATAGTTTTTCCTTCCTCCAATAATCTCTAACAATACCATTCCGTAGCTATAAACATCACTTTTCTCTGATATAGCATAGTTTGTTATCCATTCTGGTGCTAAATAACCTCTTGTTCCTCTCATTGTTGTGAAAACATGACTTTGTTCGCGGTTCATGAGCTTTGCAAGACCGAAATCCGAAACTTTGGCTTCAAAATTATTATCTAAAAGCACATTTTCTGGTTTAATATCACAATGAACAATCTTTGAATCACAATCTTCATGTAGATAAGCTAGTCCTTTAGCTGTTCCTACTGCAATATTGTACCTTGTGTTCCAATCCAAAGGTAATTCTTCTTTGTTTTTTTTGAATATCCATTTGTCCAATGAACCATTTTCCATATATTCATAAACAAGAAGTTTATGAGATCCTTCAGCACAAAACCCTTTAAGCCTTACCAAATGATGATGATGAATGCTTCCAATGACGCTAACTTCAACTCTAAATTCTTTCTTCCCTTGACCAATTCCTTCCAACTGTTTCACAGCTATTTGAGTTCCATCTTTTAGTACTCCTTTATAAACCGAGCCGAAACCACCTTGACCTAACTTCTCCGTGAAGTTACTCGTCGCAGTTTCTAGATCGTTGTAGCTGAAACGGATTGGCATACTAGTTATACCCTCCAAGAAATTGGCTTCATCGTCTGAAATCTCCTCCGGAGAGTCAGACGGATTTTCCTTTTTCTTTAAGTTCTTTAGTCCCACATAGATCATGCCAGAAATGATAAACAATGTTACTATGACAATTATCACAACAACTATTATTTGCTTATTCTTGTTTCCTTTCTCTCCTGTGTCTGTGCTTCCGTCTCTCGACACCTTAATGTAAGAGACAAAACCAGAATCATTATCAGGTTTCTCAAAGCTTCCAATTCTGTCTAAGAGGTAACAATTACCTGAACTTTTCTGAAAGAACATAGCAAGACATGAACAGTTTACACTACAAGAATTTTTGCAACCAATCAAATCGGTTTTCAAAGAAGGTTGAAGAAATCCAAGTGCAAAGTAATTAAGCCCATCATCAACTTTCATGAGCTCAATGGAACTTTTTGACTCACAAGGCGAAACAAAACCCGGTTCGCAACTACGTCTCGAGCTAAGAACAGACGGACAACTACATTTTTTGTCACCACTGCAAATGTTGTAAGGACCACAAGGTTGTGGTGTACTACAAGAATCTTTTGGTATTGTTGTTTTTGATGAAGCAATTGAGTCTCTATTTTGAAGATTATAGAAAGTGATAAATCCATCATTTCCTAAAACAGCAATCCAAATTGAATTTGCACTTGCAGCATCAGAATCAGAAACAATAAATTGCCACAACAATGATTTCTCTTTGCCATAAAACTTCCAAGAATTTTCATCAAGAGTTGCAGAAGCTACTTCATCGCCGTTTTCATTAACGATTATTCGGTTATCTTTTTGCATAGACCAATAAGGCTGTGGAGATTGTAAACCTGTGGAAAGAATAACATTACCAGTTTGAGATTCAATTTCAAGAACATAAGTCAAATTGTTAGGATCAGGTTCACTAATAAGTTTCATTCCTTTGGTGAAGTTTTGCATTGGCAATAAAGTATCTGTTGGATAATCAAAACTTTGCCAAATAATTTTACTATCATTTCTAAGCAAAACTAAGTTTCCATTATCTTGTAATTCCATTGAAGAAACTTTCATGTCACTTGTGTTTGTTGACCAAACCAAGACACTTCCTTTTTGTAAGAAAACATTACCCTTTTCATCAAACACAAATTTGTCTGAATTTGAAACAGGAAATTCTCTATTTGCAGTCCAAACATTTCTTGTGCTTTCTATGTGGACTATTGCAAGTAGAAATAATGTGCTGTCATTTGAAGTTCTGACAAAGCCAAAACCAAATTCTTGTTTGTTTGATAGAAGAAACATGCCATTTTTGTCAATCCAATTCATTTGTGAGCCTTCAAATTCAGGTGAGATCTTACCAATCCATTGAGTACCAGCCAAAATCAAAACTACTTTAGAGAAAAGTAGGATGCAAAAACATAACCATAGGGTATTTACAATATTGATGAGAGGCCAATGATTTCTCATGGTTGTGTAAGCCTTTGGTTCGCAAGGAAAATATATTCTGATAATCTGGAGTTCGGCACAAAGACAAACAATGTCCAATCACATATTGTTCCAAACAAAGTTCGAACCCGAGTTTAATTCCTGGTGGAAACAATTCTTGGTCAGACTTTTCTTACTTCACAACCAAACTATGAATTACTAGCCCCCTTCCCCTAAAAACCAGAGGGTTAACACCAAAACAAGAAAGTTCGAACTCGGCTAGTTCTAACTGAATCAGCTTTGATTGAACCTCGTTAACTGCTTGAGCCAAATCACGTGTTTCTTATATAGGCTATTTAGATATCATCAAGAAAGAAAAGCAGGAAATAACTAAGGAATTCAAGAACAAGAGAAAAGAGGGTTGAAATAGGACATAAACATCCTCATGGTCACAACAAATGTTTAACATGAGTTTGGAAAAAACAAAAACAACTTTTTTAAGGTGAATTTTCCTACCTTGACCACAACATGGTGTAAAAACAACTTTGGAAAAGCAATATTGAATAAAGAAAAAGGAGGAAAAGAAACTTTGTTGACACTTGAATTGACCAACTAAAGCTTACCTCAAAATAGTCATGGTTTCACACATGATGAACTAGATGAAGAAAGAACAAGATGGTAAGAACACAACATTTGTCATTTGAGGAAGTGTTTACTATTGGTTTGTTTGACTATAACAAAAGAGATTGTTTGTACACGTGAAGTGTGAGGAAACACATGATATCTTTCACAACAGTTGAAACAAAGTGTTGCAAAAAAAGGACAATAGAGAGAAGAATGAATATGATGATATGATATTTTGTGTACAGCTTAGAAAGGCTGGCACTTGGATATTATGAGGTGAGATTCAAAGTTAATTCAATTCAAAACAAATAGATTTTTTTAGTTTGTTTTTCTTCATTAAAATAATAAAACAATTTGCAAGAAATGAAACTATTGGTTAAGATATAGATATGACAGAGAAACATAAATGCACACAAAAATGGGTGGTTGAAAACATTGATTAGCCTTTTGCATACGTTGCACATAAATCACTACTGACGTGTACTTTGCTTTGAGATTTTGGGCTGCTTCATCACCTCTTTCATGTAATCTACCGTTCCCTCTAGTTCTATATACAAGAAAATATTTATTTTTTAGATTTATTTTAAAATTAATGTATCTAGACAATATTATAGTCTAAATACATCAAATCTACAATGAATCTAAAAAGTAAATATTTTCTTATATATAGGACTAGAGGTAGTAGTATTAATTCTCTGCCTTATAGTAAAATGAAGCGCCTAATTTAAAATTCGGCTATAAAGTAAATAAAATTTGATTAAAAATCATTTTTATTTGTAATTAAACTCAAGTTCTTTGAAACAATTTACTCTGACCAGATGCATTGTGTTAAATAGGTTTGGATCTCAACCCAAAAAATTTATAAGATGAGGTTGCACTAACATATTTACTTAACAACCTAATAACTTCTTAAACAATGTAGGATTTCAAACAAACTTCGACAATACAACTACATTTCAACACATTGAACTTAACTAACTTCACCTTAAAACCAAAATTTAAAGCGGAGGATGTTCAATCCTATATAGCCTTCGCACCGGGTTCATAAATTTCGATGTGGACTCTATACTGGGTTCATGAAGCTCAACTTCGACATGAAAATCGGTAATAAATTCGCCCTTTGAACAAACGTCTTGACAGTTCATTCTTCCCCCTTTTGTTTATATGGTTTATTTTTTCCTCTGAAGTGATCAATTCATATATGATAGGGCTCAGTTAGATGTAAGGATATTTGATATGTCACAACGTACATCGGTTAAAATTGCCAAACTCCACTTCCAGCACTAATCCATTGTGTCAAAACTATTGTTAATAGTTTCCCTTTTATGAATGAATGATTTGCTTGGAGATTGACATGCATGTGATGTGACAAGGGACCAGCAACAGCAAATAATTTTAGAAGGACATGTATGTCCTTAAATTGATCAACACCCAACAATTATTAATACTTCTTATTAAATCATACCATTTGAATATTGTTTGTAAATAGCATTATTTATGTATCTCCTTGGTGTTATGGAACCCCTCACAATATTGTCTTCAATCATAATATCTCTTAATTAATTGAGGTTCATCCATTCTATCTATATACTAATAAATAAACAGTGACATTAATAAAAAATTGATAGTGTAGTTATTATTGTTGCGATCATAAGAGTATATCATACATGCGTCACACTCCTTTTTTTTGGTATATAGATAAAATAGTAAAATTATTATAAACTTATACATCATACATAGATAGAATATGGATGAGTTTATAATAATTTTACTGACGTTCAGTCTAATAATTTCGACAATATTTTACTAATTAAACTAGGACTTATAGACACATCATACTCCTTTTAAATTAATATAAGCAAGTGCATATCATGGTCTTAGTTTATATATATTTTGTAGATGAAAACTTCATAATTTGGAAGATCGTTTTGTTGGGTGATGCGATTTTGTGGAACGTTTAGTTAAGCAATGCAAGGTGGACACTTGGTCTCACCATAAGTGAAATAGGGGTGGGTGGGACCAACTAATCTATATATCCTATTATATTATGAAAAATGAATTATTAATTAGTGTAGTGGGGATAACGTGAATATGTATAAGATTTTTTATCGAATTATTAGCAAAATATATTGAGCACAAGAATGCTAAGATTAGGCTAAGAGAGAATACATACATGAAAAACTATTACAAAATTGCTTATAATTAATGACCAATCACTTTCACCTAATACTGCCCACCAACAACTTAAATATGAGTTCACATGGGTTAATTAATTAATTGTTTTTGAATTATGCAATGTTATTATCTTATCCTTGTGTTTCAATTTTAAATCCTTTTTGCGTCAAAAAAATAAAACAAAAAACCAAATCCTTTAGAAAACCTCCAATATTAATTAATCTTTCTTCTTTTATGTTTTGATAATTAATTAGTCGATCTTAATAAGTACTAGGAGAGAGTACTAATACAAACTAACTTATCTCTTTGCTTGAGAAGAAGCACTTGTTGAATGAGTTTAGATTCACTCAATTTACTATTCATCCATTTATGGTAGTGATTACCTTAATTGGAGGGGTAGCCTGAGCATCCAAGTGGGTAGGGGTACATAAATATTCTCGACATTTTTTTGTTAGTTCAACTTATGAAGCTTTGTCGGCTTGATCTCAATGGGCGTGGACCGTTTTATCCGTGTCCATTTTTTTTCGTTTTAAAATGACTGATTTTTCCTAATAATCATTCTGCGTCTATAATCCCCCCCCAAAAAAAAAATACATCCGAATTTTAAAACCAGAATACATTATAAAGGGATGATTTTAGATATTTATAAGACGCAATAGATATGTTGAGGGGTGGGAAAAGAAATTTACGAAATGGATCTCCTCCTGTAATTGTTGCCCAATCCATCTTTGATTTGGGCCTTGGATATTTTTATTTTATTTTAAAGAAAAGACAGTTTCGCCACCCCGCTCTAATTTCTCTTTTTACTCAAAAAATATTTTTCGGAATACTTGTTCTAGTATAAATTATATATTTTTTGCAAAAAACTTCAGTGCAAATTTTGGTAACAATTACACCGAAACAAGTATTTGCGTATTTTGCATGAGAAGAGAGATTTAGATGAAGTGGCAAAGCATTGGTGAAAGTTACATACAATAGCAAAATTTCGAATTGCAAGATTTTGGTACGAATCAAATAAAAACATAAAATTCAACAATATCAATATTAGTCAATTGAGAGTGTGATAAGTAATTCAACTAGTTTAAGTTAAAGATTTAACGAGTTAAAAAGAGTAAATGTTCAAAATTCAAGTGCCGACGAAGTGGAAAAAAACCACCAATTAAATTAGGAGTTATCAATCATTAGTTGATTCAAATGTGATTGACGTTGAACTTGACAAGGAGAACTAAAGTTCGATCCACCACATCTGTAATTGGAAGAGGCTCAAATCACGACAGAACTAACCCTCAAATTAGATTAAAAATCGACGTCCCCACATTTTTATTTTAAAAATTGAGCAAACCTCACTTTATTATGATGAATCTGTGATAAGTTAAATAAAAAAGAGAATGATTTCAATTCAATATTTTGCTATCTTCCTTTTTCCATTTTGTGAATAAACAAGAAGAAGACAAGAAAAGGTACAGTGG
The DNA here is from genome assembly GCA_951799995.1 of Trifolium subterraneum. Classification (NCBI taxonomy): domain Eukaryota; kingdom Viridiplantae; phylum Streptophyta; class Magnoliopsida; order Fabales; family Fabaceae; genus Trifolium; species Trifolium subterraneum. Next base: position 54,446,828 of record OX637463.1, read on the forward strand.
TTGTATGGTGGAAGACAGAGTTGACGCAGTCAGTCAGTCACGGTCATACATGGCCGTCTCCAAAAGCCTCTTCGAATTCTCCTCCTAACTTCCAAAAATCCCCAATTTTATCTTCCTTTTCAATTTCAATTTTGAACAACTTTCATCGTAAAACAAACCGTTTTTTCATCTTCTCATTAACATCATGTCTCTGAAATCATCCAATTCCTCGGAGAAACCGATTCTTCCTTTATCGGATCCTCCAAAAAACCTAACCGATGATAAACTTTTCAAAGGTTCCGCTATGACCAAACGTGGTGCTTACGCTGCCATCTCTTACATGTGCTGCGCAGGTAACATCACATAAACTGTCTGTTTTCATTTTAATATGTTTTTGTTCTATGAAATAAAAATATGTTTTTTTTTATGAAAAATTAAATGGGGTTTTGAATTTTGATACTTCATGTTGTTTCTTAATGAAAAAAATGTGTTTTTTTTTTCCTGTTATTGTAGTTATGTTGGTGATGTTTAATAAAGCAGCTCTTTCTTCTTATAACTTTCCATCTGCAAATGTAATCACACTTCTTCAGGTTGGTTATTTCATCCTTGTCATTTTACTCCCTCCGTCCCAAAATATAAGGGAAAATTGGTCAAATAAAGTTGATGTATCTAGTCTAAATTTTTAACTAGATACATTAACTTTCTTTGACCAATTTTCCCTTATATTTTGGGACGGAGGGAGTATGTCTTAAGTTTAGTACTTATATGTTTTTTTGGAGTTAATGAATTGTTTGATATGTTTTGTGCAATATTGGCTCATTGCAATTTATGTTTGACAAAGAAGTTGTTGAGTGATTCGTAACTCACTGACAAATGTCGAATTGTTAGGTAGATATCCGTGTCGAACCTGGGATTTTCCATTTATGTGTGTTAGTTTCATGTGATATTTACTATTCCGTCTACATACCCAAAAAAAGGAGTTGTTGAGTGTGTCACATTTGATAAGATATGACCTAGAAATGTGTTTATAAGTGGGACACATCGCTCACCTTATAAGCTGGTTTCGTGGAGTTGAGTTAGGTCCAACCCAGATTTTACGAGATGTATCTAAACCAGTGTTGTTAACTAGCAGAATTTGAACATTTCTTTTTGGGGCTATAGCGCTATTGCGTAGCAGAATTTGAACAAATAGCTATTGTTGCGCGGTATGCTATTTATTACAATTTTGTCAAATAGCGACTATAGCGGCATTATAGTTTTGTAGCATAGTGGAATTCGAACAAATTGCTATTTTCCTTGATCCATGATTAATTACATTGATCTGAACATATTTAATAGTGAAATCTGAATGAATCAAAATACACCACATTATATACAAATCTATGTGGATCAATCTATATTGTATATGAATCCAGTATTGCAGGATTACCAATTATTCTTATGAACTAATACTTGACAGGTCACTAATTTGTTCTATTAGAAATTTCAGACATCTCTTGTAGAACACTGTCAACATTACAAAAGACTTACCTTTCTATTTCTGTCATCCAGTCTAATAACCCTACCTCAATGCTTGTTTGATTTATAAAGTCCTTGATTCCCTTGTCACAATTGTCATTTTAGGCATCTTTTTTCTTTTGGTATACTACTATGTATTCTCTTCCTCCTCTGACACTCCTTACTGTTAAGCTGAAAATCTAATTTTTAAGAGTAAAGTTCTTCAAAATAAGTTACCAGGTATTAGTCTACTTAATGGAAGAAACAATGAGAGACAACAAGAGTTATAATTGCATACATTTGAGAACAGGCAAAAAAGAATTATATATATTGAATATAAAAGTTTAGGTTGCTTAGCATTATCTTTAATATTGACTACTGAGGCCTTAAAATTAATAACCTATTGTTGGCAAGACCAATTTTTGTATTTCATTTTAAAACAGGCTTCTATGCTTCTTTTTGCTGCAGATGTTTAGTTCGTCTTGTTTTCTTTATGCATTGAGGCGCTGGAGGGTAATTAGTTTTACAGCAAATGAATCTTTACTTATATCAGATACTTCAACAAAATTTGTATCACTCAAGACTTTGAAACACACTTTTCCTTTGGCCGGAGCATATTTACTTTACATGGTATAAGTCTTTCCTCCACCTCGCTAAAGGACAAGCTTTTAATAATATTTTTTTTTTCCTTTTTAACTATTCTGTATTCATCCTTGTACTTCTCCTTAGCTAGTGACCATGGAGGCTGTTCGGGGAGTAAATGTTCCAATGTATACAACTTTGAGGAGGACCACAGTGGTATTTACAATGCTTGTAGAGTTTCTTTTGGTAGGGCAGAGGTATACACACTCTGTCGTCTTCAGGTAAATTGTTTCCTCTAATTAGAATTGGAATGATTGAGAAACTTAAGTTATTTACTTGTCATCTTTTCTCAGTCACACAAAGTTGATGAGTTTTACTCTTTGACATATGTTAGATGATGTCTCTCTGTATACTCCTTTTCTTGTGCAACTCCAACTTATGTTGCAATTTGTACATGGTACATTGGAAACTAACACTTGACCGATCCTTCTCTTGCATGATCTTCTAAAAGCATAAGTTGATCATTTGCATCATGAATAACATAACTAGTTCACCATCCTTTGTGTTATTACCCCCTTAGTGTTTATAACCGAGCGAAGTTAAAGTTGAAATTATTATTTAAAATTTGAATAAGCATCTGCCTGATTCCTTCATTTAACTGAAATTTATAAGGCTGTTATCAGTGTTGGCTTGATTATCTTTGGTGCGTTTGTTGCGGGAGCACGGGACTTATCTTTTGATACTTATGGATATGCTGTTGTTTTCATGGCAAACATTAGCACAGCAATATATCTCGCTACCATAGCCCGCATCGGTAGTATTCCAATTCTCACACTCTCTTATAAAGTGGAAGTTTTGTACCTTGTTTCCTTTTAAACCTTCACTTTCTTATTTATTCGGCTTCATGTATTTTTCTCAGGAAAAACTAGCGGTCTTAATAGCTTTGGCCTTATGTGGTGCAATGGTAAGCTGATAGATTGTATTGTGGTCTATTGAACTTTATTTCCTTTTTTTAGTGTAATAGGGTTTCTGACTTGAAATACTTATCTTTTATATTATAGGTATTCTTTGTGGGCCAGTTTTACTCGTCTGGACATTTATCCGTGGAGACTTGACAACGACAATCAACTTTCCTTATCTCTTCTCACCCGGTTTTCTCGTACGTTCACTCTAGCCTTTCTTCTTCGGTAAATAGTAGTATTTATAATTGGACTTTCCAACTTGGTAATTGACCAGAAAATGAGTTCTTGGGAAGTTAAAAGCAAACACCCCGGCAACCTCAACTGCTTTAGTATACCCTATAGAACAAATAGGAGCTTGTAATGCAAAAAGTGTTTGTCATCTATACTTAGAAGCTTCCTTCTAACTCTTTTACTTATTCAATGTGAGATTACTATAGGATTAGAGGCTTTACTTTTCTTTGGAACATGTGTAAGCTAAACAATCATATTTTTCATTTGTTTTATGTGATAAATTTAGTTTACCAGAAAAAGAGATATATTTCGATGTTTTCTCCATGATTTTAGTTATCTATTAACTTGCGCATAGTCGCATACTATATTTTTCTTACATATTGTTAGACAATATGGAATATGTGGTTGAACCTCATAAGTCATAACCGCAAACCTCACCTTAATGGTTTAACGATTAGACTGATTTTTCTGTTCCTTTTTGCTTGGGCAGGTTATTTTGCTTTTTTCATGCATACTGGCATTCTTCTTGAATTACTGTATATTTCTGAACACAACTCTAAATTCAGCTCTGACACAGACGATTTGCGGTAATCTGAAGGTTCGTTCCCTGTCAGTTGTTTTGCCACCTATACGATCATTTTCATGATATCGTGCTTTGAATCGGTATCATAATTGTTGTTTGCAGTTTTTTTCGTGATTTCTAATTACTGTTCTGTATTAATGTGTAGGATCTATTTACTATTGGATTTGGCTGGATAATTTTTGGTGGGCTACCATTTGATTTTGTGAGTACTCACTATATGCTCTTGTCCTAACTGTTCTGGTGTTTCCAATTTTTTTTTACTGATTATTGAATGTGTGTTGATTTGATTTCAGTGGAATGTAATTGGACAATGTCTCGGTTTCGCTGGATCTGGTTTATATGCTTACTTTAAGCTCATTGGCAAATAACTTGCTCAAGTTCTCTAAGATGAACATGAAGTATTTTTCATGAGGAAAAGCCAATTCAATTCAATCATTTCAATGTGGTCATCATGTATCCGTCGAAAAATGAGAAGAATCTGAATCAAACTCAGGTTCTTGTGGAATATGAGATCGACTAATCTCAATATTTAGGAAGTTTTGTTGAATACAGTTTGACATAAACATTTTCTTAGGAAGCATTGTAGTGATGAATGAGCTTTTAGTGTAATAAAACCTTTGATTTTGTACACATTTGCAAATTGTGAATTTTGTGCATCCCCTATAATTGTTTTTTTTTTTTTGAACAAGGCATCCCCTATAATTGTTAACAAACACTGTATTTTAATCTATCAATTCATTTCATTATATTCCCTCCACACACTTTCTTTCTGGTTTCCCAATACCTGTAACTAAAATAATGGATGACAGCAAAAAAGACTTTTCACGTATATAATAAAGGACCAAACTTACATGCATTGCTTTAGGTGCATTTCTTACTTTTCCTCTCACAAAGAGGTAGTTTTTTAAATTAAAAAACAGTTTTATTTATTTTTTTAAAATTAAAAAACACTAATAACCATCACTTTGTGAGTGGAAAAGTAAGAAATGCACCTAAAACAATACATGTAAGTTTTGTCCTATAATAAATACTTGTAAACAATGATGGCCCTAAGCACACAGTTTGATATGAACTTCTGTCTACACAAACTTAAATTATAAATACTCACGTTATCTTATTTTAAATATATTTAAATTTAAAATCTTCAAAAGATATTTAGACATATTTACGATAGAAACTCTTTAAATTAATTCTCGGTAAATTAATAATTTCTCTAAAATAATAAATTTGTCCGCTCCCGACTTGGGCCAATGTAAAAAATTGAAAAACTCGATAAAATAATAAGATAATAATTTTTCGGGAGATCCTTTATAATTTTCGGTCCCAAGAAAATCATAAATTAATAATTCATAGAAACTGGAAAAAAAAATATTACACTCTATTGAAATATGATTCAATAGTTGTCTGTTTTCCTTTAAAGTTTAAGTCTATTTGGAGCACTTCGAAAGTCATTATTGATTTCCAATGCATATGAACACAATAATTACTAATTTACGTTGAGTCCAAAGGTTCGCTGCAATGTAATTATAAGAGGCATAGATTAATTTGTCTTTCCGAAAAAGTAACCGTTGACGGTTTTGTTTTGTTTCTGAAAAACCTTTTTCTCTTCTTTCTCTCCGTCTAAGCAAGCAATATATGCCTGCCTCACTGTGAAAAGAAAAGTGTAATGAATCTCCAAAACACAAACAAAAAACAGTTCCAAATATCCAAAACCCTAACTAACTAACTAACTAACTTATCTCCATTGCGTATTGCGTGTTCTTCTCCTCAAAGTATCTCTTCCTTCTTCTCTTTCTTATATAATTATTTATTAAATTAGTAACTCCAATTATTATTTGCGGCTACAAGATCAAGCTTTAAAGTTACCAAAACGCTCTCACTCAATTTTTCACGCAAATCTGGATTTCTCGGATTCCTATGGCGGAAACTAGTTTATCGTTGATAGTTCCGAACACAAAGAAGAAAACACCTCAATTTTCTTCTTCTTCTTCTTCAATTGAGCTTTTTTGTAGGAACACTTTGTTCTATGATAAGCTTCCTTCACAACCTTTAAGACTTTCTGTTCTCAAATTAGACGGTTCTTCTTTCGGTAATATTCATTCTCTATTATTGCTGTTTGTTGTTGTTGAAGATTGATTGATTGATTAATTGTTGGTGTTTTACAGATATTCAAGTTTCGAAAACCGCAACTATTGCGGAGCTTAAGGATGCAGTAGAAGCTGTTTTCAGTTACATGCCTCAGCATGGTCCTGGCAAAATTTCATGGTCTTTCTTTTTACTAATTATATTCTTATTTTTAGCATTTTTTTGGACAATTTTATATCATTCAATTCATAATGGTTAAGGACTAAATTGATTGTAAGAGGTTAAATATAGGAAACACATTGATTGTAAGTGCTTAAAATATAAGGATCTAATTGATAGTAAGTGGTTAAATATAGCAACCGACTTAGCAGTTTGATAGAGTCAAAGACTTTTTTGAAATAATCATAATCTCAGGGACCTATTTGGGAGCGCCCTACAAAGTCAGATATTAATTTGGTGGTTTATTTTTTTGTGTGCTAAGGTTTAGAACTATAGACTATGTAGCACCAGCATTTCAAATTGTAGGCATATCTGACACTAGCACGATAGAGACACTTGTACTTTACATTCAATCACTTCAATTTTTTAAAATTAGGTGTCTATGTGTTGGTGTTAGGATTAGTATATTCTGTGTATGTATTGATGCCTCATAGATGGGATTGAACATAATGGAATTACAATATGTTTCAATTTTTCGACCATTTAAAGGACAAAACTTCCCTTAAGTTATGGTGAAACATGTCTTTGTCGACATTTCATGGTTAAAATATCCAAACAATATTGTGTTAACATTTCATAGTCCGTACCATCCCACTGTAAATTTATTTGCTTTAATTTTTTGACTCAGAGATCAGGAGCAGGATGTTATTTTTATATTCTGCAGTTCCTAATATTTCTATGATTTCTATATTTCTAGATTTCCATTGTCTGTTGTGTGATTATATACTTGTGATATTGTATATGTCAAATAACCGATTATCCCAAAAGTTTAAGCTGTTGGGATAGAGCTACATCAATGGTTTTATATTATTTCCAACACGCCCCTCGCACAAGAGCCCACTTGGGCTTGAAGCGTGGATAATGCATTGGCCCACCTACCATATACTTAAATTCCACTTTTAATTAGAAAGTGAGGGGAGCGGGGATCGAACTCTAGACCACTTAGTCATAGAGGCTCTGATACCATGTCAAATAACCGATTATCCCAAAAGTTTAAGCTGTTAGGATAGAGCTACATTAATGGTTTTATATTATTTCCAACAGTATAAATATATTTATTTTGAATTTTGGATTGTGAAGGCCACATGTTTGGGGGCAGTTTTGCTTATGCTATGATGGAAGGAAGCTAGTCACAGAAGAGGATCATCTTAGAAATTATGGTGTCAAGGATGGTGACCAGGTTTGAAACTTTTACCTACTGTAACATCCAGCTTATCTCGTACTCATAATTTGGGAAACGAAATTTGAAGACCAGTTGATTTTGATACGCTCTTGTTCTCGTTACTTATTTTATCATAGACAAGAACTATGTATCTTATCATTGTTAGAACTACTTTGCCTTTAGCATAATCTCTATAATGTGTTATATTTATAAGCCTGTTGTCATAACAGTTGTTTTTCTTTGTTATGCACAGCTTAATTTCATCCGGCATGTATCCAACAATTGCGGTGTTCAAAGAAAGCGGTCAAAGAAAAGAGTTTTCCATTTGAAACAAAACAGAAGGTACAAGTTTTCAAATGATCTTGTCTGTTAATTATAAATATCAAGCTGTTGCGTGCATGACTCAGAAAATCTACTTGCTATTTGCCAGGTTGCATTAGTAGAGTCTTTCATGTGCATTGGTTTATGAAGTCCCATGTATGTCAGAAAAATTGTCAAAAATAACCGATAAGATATAATTAACCGATAAGATATAAATAAGCTGTATCTTCACAAATCTTCACTTAAGATGCTGAGACATGGATGGTTACCATTCATTAGTTGTAGGCACACTAGATTATCTAATGTACTGTTCTCTTTTGGGAGAAATCAATTAATGAAGAAATAATATTTTAATTTGTAGCAAGTTTCTTCTCTTCGTCCTTCTTAGTCTTAGAACCCTAATTTTTATAGTAGCAGTAGAAAATCCGTAACACAATCATATCACATATTGCAAATTATTACCTTCCATCTACATTCTGCATCAAATATTATTATGTGCAGATGCTCTTGAATCTTGATATGCATATAGTAATTTAGTTCGTATAAGACATTTGTGATATGCGAAGCTCCTTCAAAGCGCACCTACTAAACAAAATAGCAGATAAAAAACCGAGTTCTTCTTAGGAGCACCTTCAAGATATTTCACAGAAAAAACTGTATCCGAAGCACCATCATGACAAAGAAACACTTAAACTAACTGACAACTTTATGATGATAAGGACTATTCTAAAAATATTTGCAAGTCTTGGGATTAATTTGAAAAGAAATTCTGTAGGGATTGAATTCAAAATGAAGGAGAATGGAGAGTATTTGGACCAAACTTTAATTTAGTTGAAATTAAAACATGAATTGGAGCTTTTAATTTCCTACAAGTGACTAATTGTATCAGTAATAAATATATAATTTTCAAAGGGTGTGGAGAAAAATATTGATATGCACATGGTTTAAATAAATCTCATGCATATGTGCTATGTTTTTGTATTTCAGGTGCAAGTCGTCGCAAGTGAGTTACTGCAAACAGAATGAAAATTGCGATGAGGATGATGGCAACATTGGTTCTGATGAGGAAGCCTTAGAGAATGCAGAGACCAATCACCACATTGAAGAAGTGCATGTTAGAAAGAACAAGTTTACTGGCTTTGTGGGAGAGTTGCTGTACACACCGCTAGCAGTCGTGAGAAAAACTAGAACTCAAAACCAGATTTTCCCGTCCACCATTTCCAGGTGTTTGATCGGCGGTCTTAAAAAGATTAGAAGGATTGTATGTTCTGGTAGGAGGCAGCAGTATCCTACATGGAGACAGCATCAATAATATTTTGTTAACATATGCTATGCAAGCTTTGACCCCTTGTAAATTTTTTGACTCATGCATTCAGTGTTAATGTGAAAGTTTTCAAACACTTCAACTAGTCCCTTGATAATTTGTATAAGAATGTTTGGAATATAACTTTTTGGAGTCCAGATGTAATTGATTCTGGTGATAGTGGAATGAATAATTTATGGTTTTTCAATGTTTCTTTCTGACATTTCTATTTTTCAATTCGACAATTATTTTTATTAATTTACTATTAAATTACTAATTAAAAATGCAAAAGACTTATAATTTTGACTTTTGAATTACATGCTTCGACCTAACGATAGAAGCTAGAATCGAGTTCGGGCTAAAAACATGTTCATATCAAATTCAAGTTGAATTTCAAACTCAATCAATTCTTATTGAGTCCAATTGAGTCAAGTTCAACTCATTTCAATAATGTAAGCCGAATGAGCTTCTGATTAATTAGTGCCAATTACTTTGGCTCTGTTTGGTAAAAATAGCGGTTAGCTGATAAGCTAGTTTATAGCTTATAAGCTAAAAACTATAAACTACTTGAAATAACATTTGAAAATAAGCTATAAGCTCGTACTAACAAAATGACTGTTATCAAACAAAGCTTTTAACTTATAAGCTATAAGCTCGTTTTGAAACCTTACCAACACAGAGACTTTGTCTACAACAATTATGTGCACGTAATGTAAAGCTTTGGAAAAACGAGTCCATATTTGAAAACGGGGGTCTCTTCTGTTCTACTCTACCAAGCAATCACTTATACTACAATAGTCTTCAAATTGGTGAGTATTTGTCTAGAGCCAATGAAATGAATAGAATGGTGTATTTTTCACTTAATTAAAAAGAACATAATGATTGATGAATTATACTTGCATTTCAATTATTTCTCTCCATCTGCTGACTTTTTCGAGCCACAATTACAAATGTCTCATTGATTTATTTGCAAGTTACAACCGACTAGCCATAATATCCAAAAACATGCAGCTACATGCTCAAATCAAGAATTGAACTAAAATAGATTGTAATTTTTTTAAAAAAAATTTAACATCGTTACATTTTCAAATTAAAAAGAGATTGTACTATCTAATTTAAGTGTTATTGGATGAGGATGTGTTACTTTGATGATACTATCTAAAATGTTTAAAATCTAATTTACAAATCATTTTTTAAAAACTAAAAACAAAACTATTTCAGGCCCTTAAATTTGGAGTTTTCTTATGCATCTAACCATATTTTTTGTGATTAGGATTGAAATGGACTTTTAAATTAAACACTATTTTTATTAGAAAAAAGATTAGGAAATCTCAATTAACACTCCAACTGTACATCCATCAAATCATACGTGTCAGCTCAATTGAATGCCCGCGTCACCATAACAGCGGGGCCCTCATCCAACAAATTACCACATTACCCTTCTAATTTTAATAACTTAAATAAAACAACACCTTAAAAATTTAGTTAAAAAAAAAACCATTAAAATAGGATTCCTCGTTGGTTTGTTCTTCATTTCTCCGAGATTCCAGTATTGTTCCGAAACCATTGCAAAGGTTGTTTATTTAACACAATCTCAAGTACTTAACTCAACCCCTTTTCTTTCTCTTCTCTCACTCTCACTCTCTTTCAAGTTTCAATCAACTTTCTTCTATGTTCTCCAACTTTTGTAATTATTATTATTATTCTTATTTTTCTTTCTTTTTCTGTCAAGTTCTTATTATATTATATTATATTCAGTTTATGTGATTTTTAATCAATGTTTTCTAGGCTACTTAGTTTTCATTATTGTGAATTCTGATTAGGTTAAAAAAATATTTGATTGAATTTACTTTCTGTTTTTTATTATATTCCATGACTCTGAGAAGGTTAAAAATAGTTTGATTGTGATGATGATGATGATAGGTTAAACTCAGTGTTATGTTATGAATGCATGTGTTGACTTTATTGGTCTTGACTTTCTTCTCTTGGTGGTGAATAAGTGCTTTTTTTTTTTTCTTTTCTGTTTCTATGTTAAAGATGAATTAGTGGTCTCTCTCAATTGCTCACAAATTTATTTATTTTTGTGTGTGGTTGGTTATTTAGGCATTAAAGGGTAGCATAGCATCATCTGGAATTTGAGTTTAGCTACTAGAGTGGAAAAGATAGTTTTTTTAAGCTCAGTTTAGTTAAAAGAAAAAAAATGCAAAATGTTTTTAGTCTAAATTTTGGACCAAATACATTTGACTTTTTGGATCCATTTTGATTATATTTTGTTACAAGGATATTCTATTGTATCTTTTCCTTAGGGTCTGTTTTGGAGAGTTTTGGAGGGTCTGCTATTGTTAGCTTCTTAGATTATTTATGTATTTACATTTTTTTTAGGCATGAAAAACATTATATCTGTTAGGAGAATAATGCAAATTCGATGACATGCCTGCTTGTAGAAATAAGTTTTTTTTCGAACCGGCCAAGGTTATTAATTAGTAGTTGTTAGATTAGTATTTTTCTGGATTTTGAACCCTGAACCTCTCACTCCTTCTACCCAACCCATTGTAGAAATAAGTTCATGAGATGTATTGTATTCATGTATGCGTTCAAAAGCTCGACTATATAATCACATTTGAATGATTGTCTTGTGATCATTGAAATTTTCTGAATTATTTAATGAGTATTAGTTTATTATAATTTACAACTTCAGATTCCGGAATGGCTAGAGAAGTCATGGCTTCTTCATCAACTGCTCCTTTTGATTATGAGATCTTGGACAAAGATCCTGACATCCCTAAAACTGCTGGACTTCCATCTAATCGCACAAATCCGTGGATTGAACCTGAAACGTTGAAACTTCAACACCGAATTGGTCGAGGACCGTTTGGTGATGTTTGGCTTGCAACTCTTCATCAGTCAACTGAAGATTATGATGGACACCATGAAGTTGCTGCTAAGATGTTACATCCAATCAGAGAGGATCATGTTAAGACTGTACTTGAGAAGTTCAATGAGTTATACCTTAAGTGCCAAGGAATTTCTAATGTTTCCTGGATACATGGAATTTCAATATTAAATGGAAGGGTTAGATTTAGACTTTGCATTTATTTCAATATATAGGATACTGTTAGCTACCCTTTTGACTTCTATCAAGCTAACATATATGTTTCTTTCACAGATCTGCGTCATTATGAATTTGTATGAGGGTTCAATTGGTGACAAGATGGCTAGACTCAAAGAGGGTTGGATTTCATTACATGATGTTTTGAGGTGATGTGTTTTAAGAGAATTATGCTTATCTTTATCTTATAGCATGGAAAAACCTATGTAGCACTGACGCATACACGGCACTGGCACATTGACACAGTAAAAATTTAAGAAAATGGAATGATTAAATGTAACCACGTGTGTTGGTGTCGTGTTAGTGTCGGTGCTACATAGGAGAAAAGTACTGGTCAATACTAAGGACATGTTAGTTGTTTCGTTGCAGGTATGGGATCAATCTGGCTCAAGGCATTCTGGAGCTTCACTCTAAAGGGATCATTGTTCTCAACCTTAAACCATGTAATGTTCTTCTCGACAACAATGATCAAGCAATTTTGGGAGATGTTGGTATTCCCAATCTTTTGCTTGGCTCCTCATTTGTTAGCTCAGATATTGCTCAGAGGCTTGGAACTCCTAATTACATGGCTCCAGAACAATGGAAACCAGAGGTCAGAGGCCCTATATCATTAGAAACGGATTCATGGGGATTTGGGTGCACCATTGTTGAAATGTTGACTGGTAATCAACCTTGGTATGGATGCTCTGTTGGTGGAATATACGGATCAGTTGTTGAAAAGCATGAAAAGCCGCATATCCCAAGTGGCCTTCCTTCTGCCATTGAGAATATCCTTAGTGGATGTTTTGAGTATGATTTGAGGAATCGCCCTCTGATGGCAGATATTCTGCGAGTCTTTAAAAGGTTTGTATCCAGATATGATAACTTGAAACCAATTTTTCTGGTAATATTTCAGATTCTTGTTTGATTTAGCATGTAGTGTCAAGAATCACATCACATGGAAAGTTAGATTCTTTAAAAGAAATTTCTGTAGTCATGATCATGACTGAATATTAGGGAACCTGGTATCTGTCCTGTGAATATGTGCCAAGATTGGGTAGTTCCAACGTAGGACCAAAGCTCAAGGTTATACGATTAAGAAATACTAGTAGCAGAATCTTTTGCAAAAGCATGAAACTATTTGTACATGAGCATGGTTATCTTTTCAGTTAATTTCTATTTATCTTCATGAAGATAAGTAATACTTTATATTGAATATTACTCTATTCTTAATCATTCTGCCTATGTTGCAGCTCACTGAAGGAACTGGCCAGTGATGGAGGATGGAGATATCAAGGAAATCTGAAAGTAATCCCAAAATCAGGCAGCACTGACTACACTGAATGGTTCCTCACAAAGGATCATCTTCAGGTTGGCGACATGGTCCGATCCAGAAAGCCTCCCAACTCATGCAAAGCTCAAAACATGATTGTTCCAGAAGGAACTGTTGTTGGCCTAGAACGTACTGCAGATAACAGATTCGTTCTTGTGAGGGTCCACGGTATTCACGACCCTAAAAGAATTCACGTGTCAACTCTTGAACGTGTCACAAATGGCTTGGCAGCTGGTGATTGGGTACGTGTGAAATATAAAAATGTGAAACACTCACCAGTGGGCATTCTACATTCCATCAACCGCGATGACAATACAGCTGCTGTTGGATTAATCGGCCTGCAAACTCTATGGAATGGAAATTCTTCAGAACTCGAAATGGCAGAATCATTCTGTGTGGGCCAGTTTGTTAGGCCAAAAGAGAATGTTTTAAGCCCTCGATTCGATTGGCGCCGTAAAAGGTGCGGGACCTCGGCTACTGGTAGGATTTCATGGATACTACCAAATGGGTGTTTGGTTGTCAAATTTCCAGGGTTGGTGACTTTTGGGAAGGAATCAAACACCTTCTTGGCTGATCCTTCTGAGGTTGAAGTGGTTGATTTTAAGACTTGTCCTGGGATGATAGAAAAGTATCAACATGTTGAGGATCATCATTGGGCAGTTAGACCTGTTCTAGTTGCACTTAGCATATTTACAGCTTTCAAACTAGGCATATTAGTTGGAAACAAAGTGAGAAGGTGCAAGAAGATCAATGCAATAGTAAACAAAAACCAACATGTTGAAGGTCAGAACACAAACAGTCCTACAAAGAGTACAACTCATGGCAATACAACATGGGTTCCTTCAGTTGCTAATATCCTTTTTAAAGATGGTGCTTAACACTTCCTATGACCATTAGTTTTAGTGTTTCTATCTCAATAAAATTAAGTGACTAAGGCATTCATCTTCTAAGCACTAGCTAGTCTTTGAACTATTGAAGTAATTGCATCTAATGTACAGTTTGAAGTTGAACTACATTAGTTGAAAATGGTAAATATACATAAGTGATGTAAGTTCTGACTCTGAATTTAGAAGTTGTACATATTCTTCTCAGAATAACTCTGTATATATAATAATAACACATGCTTTGCAATGTGTTCATTGAAGATTTTATGATATGCTTGTTAAATTTTCTAGAAGAAAGGACGGGTGAGTGTGAAATATGCTATGAATCAAGATACATTGTGTATTGATTCTCGAAGCATTATGATTGAACTTGAGTAGCCTAGTTCCTTCCTCCGCCACCATACCATCAGAACTCCGGTGACAGGCCACCTCACCGTTCTGTTTGATTATTTAACGATCAAGATGAATTCGTATTTGAAAAAAATACTCAGTCACCTCCCCTGAAGTTAACTCTCTCTCTCTCTCAAACTGTTTTGTATCTTCTTTTGCATTTTTGTTCGGTGTACATGTTTCTAACATTTGCAAAATAATGAATAATTAAAATACAAAGTGAGTTTGTGTAGAACAGGATGATTCTATTGCCCTTTCGGTAGCATTACCATTGGTGTAAATATTTTAGCACCAAAAATAACTTCATCTGACTATCCGAAGATCCGTACAATGCCAATTTCAGATTGCACATATCTATTGGTTTAAAATACAAAGAAAAATGGAAGTGGTTGAGAACTTAGTAGGTGGAAGAAATGAAAGGAAAGAACCAGCACCAAACAAGGGAATGTAGTTTAAGAGTCTGTTTGGTTCAACGGTGTTAATGTAGAAGAGAGATGTTTATCACATTGAAATTTGTGTAGGGGAGGTTCGTGTCTTGTTAAAAAAAATAAGAGGGGATGTGAGTGATATTTTAACATAACTCAAGGGAGGAATTTGCTAAATTTTGATTTAAATAATTTCAAAAAATAAAAGTGCTGGCCTTGTTACTGACAATTCTTTTGTGACACTTTTTACACCAAAAATTGATAATGTTTTGCTTCTCAGCTAAAACATGTTCAGTGAATGAGTCATTGAAATAGAATTCAGAATAGTTCAATGCAGAGGCCAGAAAAATGGAGCGTACTATTTCATTTATCTTGTCATATACACTAATGTAATGGAAAACAAATATGCAAAACTGATAAAATTTTATGTTGTCGAACGAAAACAAATACACTTGAATGTATCTGATACAGCAGAATAAGTTTTCACCTGCACAACTAGACAAGAGATACAAATACAATTGCTATACATATCTTGTAAACAAAGTGAATATCCTATAACCTACTTTTTGTTGTTAACCTTGCAATGGCTTTCAACCACAAAGATAACAACATACAGTGTCTATCCGCGACGCCGTGCCCTGTAATGTATCTTCTAGCTTGCAACAGGAAGACCTGCATCCATCACGAGCTGTTCTGTCAATGCCGAGAGTCGAGCGACTCCTGCTTTCACCACAGCCAAACAGTCAATGCAATTGATATTTGTGATTAAATCAAGTTTAATATCATTGTTATTTTGCATGGCACTGATATAGCTATCAGCTTTAACACTCGGCATGGCTTTATTCAAAAGTTGTTGACTCATTTCTGCAATTTTCTGTAGAGCACTAGTAGCAGCTTCAACTTCAAGCTGTGCTGCC
Organism: Trifolium subterraneum; assembly: GCA_951799995.1. Lineage (NCBI taxonomy): Eukaryota > Viridiplantae > Streptophyta > Magnoliopsida > Fabales > Fabaceae > Trifolium > Trifolium subterraneum. The sequence goes on from OX637463.1 coordinate 54,462,789, forward strand.
TCAAGCTGAAGCTTCTCGATTGCCAAGTCCTCCATATTATTCTCATCGAGTCTCTCCTGCATCATAGCATACAACATATTATGATCATTAGCATCTTCTGTCGCCTTATCCTTTGCTCCTCTTAACTCTTCCTCTTTTGCTTCCAACCTTGCAAGAGTCATTTTAAGCTCCTCTTCTTTTATTGTTAGAGCCCTCTGTGCAGCAAGAACTTCCATCTCCTTTGTTTTTAGGTTCTCCTTGGTCAACTCGAGCGCATTCTCCAGCCGTTTTTGTTGCCAACTCAATTCATTAGTAGGATCCTCCATAAGTTGCGCCATTAGTTGATCACCCATTTCATCTAGTGGTCTTGATGAATTGATCTCTTCATTCTTAATGGAAGCAACCAGTTTGTTTGTGAGGTCTAAAACTCGTTCTACTACAGTTTCAGCCTCGAAAGCCTTCAGGCTTGTATTATTCAACTTATTCTGGATCATCTTCACATGCTCGTCTTTCTCCCTTAACATATTGGTTGCTTCAATAAGCTGTGTTTCTTTATTGTTCATAAGCATCTTAAGATCAGAGATTTCCTGGTTTAGTTCTGCCAGCATCTTCCTAGCATTAGAAAGCTCCAAGTCTTTCTCCTCCAAGAGAACCAGAAGAGAAGCCTTTTCAGATTTCAAATGTTGGATTTCTAGCCTGGCATCAACAAGCTCTGACTCTTTGATATCAAGGAGGGCACTTTTTTTGTTAAACTCGGCACTTTTTATATCAAATTCCTCTTGAAGCAAAGACAATTCATGGACAGCCTGCTCCAAAGAAGCTCTCTCTTCCTTCAGCTCCTCCTGTAACTTCTTCATGAGCTCCTTCTCCATGGACAGATCTTGTTCAAGTTTTTTATTCAAAGCCTCTGCAGCCCCAAGTTTCATTCTTTCACTCTCTACTTCTCTTTGTGCATCTTTTAAATTTTCCATATACAACATGACACTTTCCCTTTGGTCTGAAAGTTCAGCCATCTGCTGTTCCAACAACCTTTCTTGTACTTCCATTTTGTTTCTAGAAGATGCCAACGATTGCTGAGATGAAACTAATTCAGACCTCACATCACCGAGAAGCTTTTTCACCCTTCTGAAATCCTCTAGCGTTTCACTATTCTCCAGTGCATGCCTCGATGCCTCCTCTTCCAGTCTCTTAAGTTCCCCCTGTGTTAACAACCACTCCATTGCCTGTCTTTCCAAAGAGGCCTCCGCAATCTTGAGCTTTTCTTGTTCAGCTTCCCTCTCATCCACAGAAACTCGTAGTTCTTCTTCTCTTTGTAACACAACTGTCCGAAGTTCTTTAAGCTCAATTTCTTGTTTCTTCACAACCTCATTTGCTTCACTCAGAAGCTGAACCTTATTTCTAAGCTCAGAATCAACATAAGCAGCTTCTTCACTCTTCTTAGCCAAACCAATCCTCATTTTCTCCAACTCTTCTTCCTTCAAAGACAGCGCATCCCGTAAACCAGCAATCTCATTATCACGATCTGTAAGCCGGAGCTTCAATTCATCTACCTGTCCAACTTGAGAAACCAAACTAGCCCTCACTTCCTTCATCTCCTCTTCAAGCCTCTCATACTTCTCACGGGCAGCCTCAATTTCACTCTCTTGACGCTCTAATTCCTCTTTAGCATGCTTCAATTTTCCATTCTCCAACAAAACAGTTCTCTCCACTTCATGTAAATGATCCTCCTTCACCTTCAATTCCATAAGAGCCGCCAAAAGATCCGTCTCAAAATCACCAAGATCCTGTTCCTCTCCTGTCACCCTGTCCTCCAGCTTATGCGTCTGTTCAAACAACCTCTCAAGAAGCCTAGCAGATTCCGGCGTTCCATAATTGTTAAAACTAGGTCTATTGTCATTCAACACTGATCTAACACTAACACAACCATTCCGACCTTTTCTTCCTCGAGTCACAACAAAATTTATTTGACTACGAAGCTTCCTGTTGTACCTAAGAGAGCACAATAACTGCACACACAAACAAAACCATCCCAAATCATGATTCAATCAATAATCATTTTCAGATTCCAAATCAATGCATCAAATTTGCTACAAAAAATTTAGATTAGTCACTTATCCTGTCAAATTATACATAATATAGAATCTAAAAACACACTAAATTCACATAAATAACGCAAAACCATTCCACATCTCACAATTCATCAATTTTGCTTTATAACTTCGATTACGCACTAATCACATAAATTAAGTTACCGTAGCACACTCTATAACAAAAATAGTATTAATTTTACATATTTTTCATAATTTTTTAATTTATTTTGCAGAAATCTTAACAAAAGTCTAATATCTACAACATAAATAAACACAATTAAGCACATAGAAAACCAAATTTTATTTTAAATTAATTAATAATTAATCTAGTTCAAAACTCAGAGAGATTATACAAATTAAGTAGCCGTAAATCACAAATCACAACAGATTTTTCATATATTTTTGCACAAAAGTGTTTTACATCTACGATTATATAGAACGTAAGTAAAAAAAAAAAATAATGAAGGAAAAGGAAAAAAAAATATAGAAAAAGAGGAACGAAGAGGAACCTGAGAGTAGGAAGGAGAAGAGGTAGAACGAAGAGAAGATGATGCGGCGGAGAAAGTCATAGCAGTAGCGACTGAGGTGTAAAGTGCATTTACAGTTAATCGCCGGAGGAAGAAGAAGAAGAAGAAGGTTCCAGAAACAGTAACGTTGGTTTGAATTGTTAAAACGATATCGTTTTGGTGTGTTCAAGTTTTCATGCAATAGAGAAAAAAGGAGTAAGAGATGAATGAATTTGTTTTTTGGTTAGAGATGAATGAATAATAATAAAGAGAAAAAAGGTTGTTCGAAAAATAATAAAGAGAAAATAGATGTTGATGGAGGGAAAAGTAATGGTGAAGGAAGTATTAATTAATATAGAAAATGGAAAAAGAAAAATGAAAAAAAGTTTATAAAGCTAAAAAGCTTAATAAGGAAGAGTTTTTTGAGTAAAAAAAGAAGGAAATGTGTTTTTTTCCTCTATAAAAAAAGGAAAATGCTAAAGAACTTTTATGAAAATGTGTAGGTTAGAAATAATATAAAACCGTCCCATGAGCTTGACTCAATTGGTTGGACACCACATTATATATGCAGGGGGCCGATGTTCGAATTCGGGTCATCCTACTTATCCATTTTAAGGGTGGAATTTCAAGTTGTTAGGCTACTTGACCAAAAAAAAAAAGAAATAATATAAAACCATTGATGTAGCTCTATTCTATCGGCGTAAGCTTTTGGGATAATCGGTTATTTGACACGGTATAAGAGCCTCTATAATTAAGTGGTCCAGAGGAATTTAAGCATGTGATAGGTGGGTCTATGCATTATCTACGCTTCAAGCCCAAATGAGCTCTTGCGTGAGCGGACATATTAGAAATAATATAAAATCATTGATATAGCTCTATCTTAACGACTTAAACTTTTGAGATAATCGATTATTTAATAGTGTAAAGTGAACGCATTAGAAATTGTGATGTGTAATTTTTTAAATAAAATGTCTCTTTAAATTAAATGCTTAAAAAATGTCTGATGCACTCGTGGTCTCGTGCATCATAGAAAAAAATCTCAAGGTGAGAGGTGTTTTTAGATTCGGATAGGAAGGTGTAAAGGTTGACGTGTCCCTCCTGGTCACGATAAAGCCATATTCACTCTTCATTTAATTTAAATAATCACTTTACATCAAAATTTGTTTTTCTTCCATATTTACGTTATCCCTTTGTCTTATTTTAAAATCAGCAAAGTGAGTAGATAGGTATGAATAATATAATTACTAAAACAATTACTATTTTATTATTATTTTTTTTTACTATTTTCTCGTTTTTATAGAATTGTTTATTTTAGTTCGAATCAATCAACAACCCAAAAAATATTACTCATTTTTATTTTCATTATCATTTTTGAATCATGTGTTTGTTTTAGTTGTAGAGTTGACATTCTTTAATTTTAAGTTACGGTCTATAGCATTGTAAAAAAAAAGTTATTGTCTATAGCTTGTGCATTTTCATAGTTAAATAAAATCAAATGGTAAGTGATGTGGATTTCACCAATGACTTTGTGCTTGAAGACTTGAAGTTGAATGTGGATGATAACTCCTTAAAAAATTCGAGTTGTACTAATTTTGGAGATCTTATTTGCAATGATGTTGACAAATAGATACATAATTTTTTTGGTTCGTGTGGTTGTGCTTCTAATATTTTGACTGAGCTATATCCTATCCTCAAAGGTCATCGATTGGCTTGGGCCTTAGGCTACCATATCATTGCCTTGGAATATGATTTCAAATTCGATATTGATCTCATTCTTGAACATGACAATAATTTTCACCCTCGCAGAATTGTTCTTGGTCAAATTCATATCTTTCGGACGCGTGATTGGTTTGTATTGTTAGCTTATACTCTCAGAGAAGAAAATGAATGTATTGATTTGTTAACTACGCATGGCAGCCAATTAGATGTTAATCTTAAGTTTTATGTTCGTATCCCTCCGCAAATAGCACATGTGCAGCTGGCAGATGTAACATGTGTCTTGAGATAGTGTTCTCGTTAATTTACTTTTTTGTCTTTTTATTTTCCACCTAATCAAAAAATTTGTGGTTGCAACTTGCAATGACTCAAACACGTTTTTAAACATAAGTAAAATAGTAAAATAGGTAAAATCGAGACCATCTTATAATAATCGTAATAGTTGGATAGTCAGTGTATTATTATGATGTTATCCTTTTCAATTTTGCTTAAAAAAATGGATAAAAATATTTCGTTATAATAAATTTTCATTTATATTATCTAAACTTTTCATTTTTTTCATTTGTATTATCTCAACTTTTCATTTTTGAACTAAAAAGCATATATTTTAGAATAGAAGATATATTTTTAGTCAAAAAAATGAATAGGAGACACTAGTACAAAAATACCTTTATAGAAAGGTGTTTAAGTCAGTTAAATTAGCCATCTGACTTAACAAATTACAAGGTGGCAATTCCGTAAATATTTGTAACTTTGTTAGGTCAGTTGCATATAAAACCGACTTAGCAAAGATTAAATAAAAAAAATTATAACACCCATTAAATTCCTTAAGTCGCCAATATAAACTAACTGACTTAAGAAATCAATTTGTTAACGTCCGGTGTCGCCCCACCTGACCTAAGAAGTTTTATTTAATTTAAAAAATTAAATTCCAATGTGTACCGGGAGGGAATCGAACCCGGTACCTTTAGTAAAAAAAAAAAAACAAATAAAGACGTTTTTTTTGTGCATAAACAAATAACACAATATTTTTAGTAAAAAAAAAAACGTTTTTTTTAACTAAACAAAGAAACAACTTTCGTCCAAATTTTTTTAAAGAAACTTTAGTAAGATCTTTAGTCAAATAAAGAAAACGAACAAAATGTTATTTTTAATAAATAAAGAAAGATCTTTAATCAAAATTTTCTAAAAAAAGAAGATTTCTCTTCTCAATCTCTTCTTCCTCTGCAAACGCCCAAAATTCTTCTTCTCTCACCGCAAACTCTTCATTCTCTACCCGATAAATCCGTTCTAAGCTTCACTCAGAAATTCTTCACGTACTGGGATACCCAAAAATCATCTGAATCTTCACACAAAACTCCTCAAATCCTTCTCACTGCAAACCCAAATATCATTCGTCACTAGGAACCTTAACTTCATATGTATATATAATTTGAACCTTAACTTTTAACTTTTTTTTATTATACTATTTCAATTTTTGTATATGTTGATATTTATGTTGTAGTTGTTATTATCATTATTATTATTATTATTATTATTAAAGCAAAATATCAATATTTTTGAACCTTAACAATGCATATTATAAAACACAGAGAACATTCATACCTATAACACCGAAAACATAACTTTCTAAGAAAAAGTTTTCTAATTTTCACAAACAGAACAACTAGAATAGTAATGTTATTATTATTATTATTATTTATGTTGTTGTTATTATTATTATTATTATTATCAATTGGATTGATACTACCCTTAATTAGATTGTAAATTTGTTATGTAATTTGAATTGAGCAAAATAGCTTGTTTAGGGATATTTGGTTAGCATTTACATGATTATTGTATTTTTTTTTTATAAAAAACAAAATGTTGTTATTTATTTAACAAAAAACAAAATGTTGTTGGCCTCTTCAGTTGAGGTTTTTTTTTTTTAAAATTAAAATACTACTTATTAAGTCGGTTAATAGTTTAACCGACTTAAGAAGTCATTTTCTTAAGTCGGGTAAAAATCTGACTTAAGAACTCAAAACTTCTTAAGCCGCCAACTATTAAGTCAGGTGCAAAACCGACTTAAGAAGTCATTTTTAACCAACTTAACAAGTGTTTTTTGTACTAGTGAGATATATTTATAAAAAATATTTAATATTAAAAATATTCAAATATTTCTTTTAAAATGACATCTTAGATTTTGTAAAAGACATATTTAATATTTTTATTTTTTTCAAAATATATTTAAATTAATACATTTTTTTATATTTTTAAAATAACATATAAATAAAAAATGGGGTTTTTGTTTTGTAAATTACAAAAACCACTTAAATTATGCTTTTCTTTTCTAAACTAAAAATCCAACTAACCACTTATTGGTAGTTTTCAAATTTCGACCATTAATTAATATAAGTCAGAAACAAGTAAATTATGTGAGAGCCAAATGAATTTTGAAGATATATGAGGATGAATATGAATGTGGAAATTGGTCGACGTAAAGGATAAACATGGTCTTAACACGTGTAAATGTTTTCATTTTTCACCAATATTCGTTGACGTTTGTTTGGCTTACTCTACACTTTCCCTTGTGTTCTAGTGGTTGTAATTGTGCTACTGTCGATATGGATTTTTTGTGGATATATAGATATGACTCATTATTACAATATATTATTTTTTTTGTAATTTTTGTCAAAAAAACTTTTATTATATTGTAATTATCTTGTAGGGGAGCTATCATGGGACGAGAAAAGAAAGAAAATGAGGACAGTTTTTTAGGACATGGACCCATGCCACCTTGTTGTCCAAGTTCAATTGTGTGGATAAGTATTTTCCAACTAGCCAGAGAGGGATTTGAAATATTTTGTTTTTGTTTTTTAAATATCATGTCACTTTATATATATAAGTCGGTTAAATCAGACAAAAAGAATTATAAGTATATATGTAAACATTGATTTTTGTTTTGTTAATAATTTACAAGAAACATAAAGAAATGAATGTAAATTAATTCTTCTTACTAACTAGAGTTCAAATTTGGCATTTTGTATAATATTAAAGTATTTTTTGTGGGGGATCAAACTCGCATCTTCAACGTAGAGACCACTTCACACTATAAACATATTTTAGCTTATTTGGTATACTATTGTCTATTATAAGTTCATCATCTATAGATTAGTTTACAATAATTCGTTATTGTTTGTCAAATAGAGATTAAAGAAATAAGGAGGAAAAAGCCACTTGCTTCATTCAGTTTCTTATTTTTATTCAATTTATTCAATTTATTTTGTCAGTTGAGTATTTTGTCCCACCATTATAACCTCAAATGAGTAACAATAAAAATGAATTAGACTATGTTGTTTTCCATTTTCTCAAGGCTAATTTGTATGCTGCTCTTAATATTTTGAACAAGATCCACCATAGAAAATATAGGCCTCTTAATATATCAACATGGTTTTAGATTCAAACGTAGAAAACTAAAATGTGAAATGGGCCTTTGAAAAAAAAGTACAAGTGATTTTTTGCTTTTTAGACCCTCTTGCAGTGCTCTTAGGCCCCCCTATGTTAGCTACTAGCTAACACCTCATATAGATAGATCAATTAGAAATACTCTATTCGTGGATTTGTGTTAGTTAATCCTATATATCCCTCAAGTTGCAAAACGATAAATAGAGTTAAATTTTTGTTGGTAAAAAAAAGATATGCTTACTCTCTATATCATGTGTGACTTGTTTGCTTATCTAATTCTTCTATGTAGAAACGACGATTTTTAATAATTATTCGATACAATTGTTGTTCAATATGTGAATTTGTGAAATAGTTCTATTTTAGTTATTTATAACAAAATAGATCAGCAATAGTTAACATTGCCCATCCTCCTTATTTTCTCCTTATCATTTTATGACATTCACTACTGAAGTAACAAAAAAATAAAAATGAAAATAAACAAGACGCACGAGAAGCACGGAAGACGCCAAAAGAAATTCTGAAGTTTGAACCTAGTAAAGAATTTTTTTTCATTAAAAGGGGCTTAAGTCCAAACAAAACTACAACAAAAAAAATACGAGTAGAAACTCTCAAAGCATCAAATACACGAAAATGCTCAACTTGAATAGGAGGCCCAACTAAAATAAGTTGTTCCTATAGACGAACACCCCAACAACGCCAAAACATCTTCCTTAAACTTTGTCAAAAAAAAAAAAAACCTTCTTCCTTAAACACACCCAACATTTACTCCCTCAATGTAACATACACTTCAACGACAACAATAAGGTCACATTAATATATAGTATAAAGTTTAAATGCCGTTCAATTTTTGTTTTTTTAAGAAAGCTGCTAAAAAAATAGTAATAAAGTTTAACTATATGGTTTTGTTATTTTTCGTTTTAGAAAAAACGATTTTGAAAACCAGCACTGAATAAGTTATTGGCCGAGTCGCGGTTCGATACGCTCTCTTTAAGACGTTTCACGGCACTACCCAAAATTGTGCAAGGTAGACTAGCAACCGTGAAGTCCCCAGGATAAAACAGCCAAATCAATTAAATACCGTAATCTACTGCACTGTAGAAAACGGTCAGAAAGACACCCTCGATGATTTTCACAAACCAGTCAATATTGATATGCAAATATCTATTCGAAGTGAAAATAATCACTTTCTGAAACAACAAGAAATAAAATATTTTTGAGAGAAAAGAAAGAATTCAGAGAGAAGAAAGAATTCGAAAATTCAGAGAGTTGAAGCCAAAAAATAAAGTGACAGTTGAAGGCAGTATTTATAGAGGAAGTGAGGAACTGCATTAGAGGATTTCGTGGGAGCCTGATACCTCAGCCAAAGCAAAAACGTGGGCCATAAAAATAGGTCACTCAGTTGTTGACCGATGAGGTGGCAACGGAATTTGAATTCCGTTTCTGACTTGGTCGATGCACACATTAAACATGTGCGAATCTCAACGGCTAGTTGGCACACACACTTAGCAAAAATAATAATTATTGTTTTTCGGTATTAAAAAATTAATATATCACCAAGCCCAAGCCCAAGCCCAGGCCAGGCCCGGTCGGACGGCGGCGCACGCGCGTTTGTGATATTCGACATGGTGTGCGGTCTCCCCCGTTTACAAAATTGGTACCCCTTGGGGCGTACCCCAAGTAGTGAGCTTTCACTATATAAACACTACCACAAGGTGTGTCCTAACCAATGTGGGACTAAATGTGAATTTTTTCAAATTCACACTCATATGTGTTTATTCTATACCAAGTTCAACAAGTTGCTACATTTTGCTTACTTGTTCCAACAGGTTTTTTCAAAGTTAGTTGTGGGTACTACATACAAATTCACTTAGAGCATCTTAAATGGTGAACTCAAGAAAAGAAATTTTGTATCCCAATAGAGCCGCATTATCTTAAAATAATTTTTTTACTTCAATGGTACAACTCTAAAAAACTCACGTTGAATCCCATAAATATACATATTTTAATCAAAGCTCCTTCGAAATACCGTTCTATACCAATCAACGAGTATGCCATGTGAAAGAAGTCAAAGAACGATGATGCCATGTTGTACTACTCCAATAGTAACTTATTGTAGGCTAGCGGACAAGTTGAAATACCGAGCGCGGGAGGTGCTCTTATGTGATTTGTTCTTATTGGTTGATGAGTAAATATCTCTAAATTATAAAGAGGGTAAAGTAGGTCTCATCATAAATAGATATATTTTTTTAGTATTAAATCTCTAGTTACTAAAGGAGGGACCCGATAATACAGAGTTCTGCCGCAAAGTAAATAAAATCTAGCGAAAAATTATTCTCTGAGAATCGAACTCGAATTTTGCCAAACAATTCATTGTAGGGAGGATAAATATATTTTTAAACCTTGCAAATATACTATTCTTATTCTTAGTAATTCTATTTGAAATGTATAAGTCACCATAAAACTTCATAACACAATCCAATAAGAATGTTTTTCATATGTTGTTTGTTGTCCAAATAAACGGTTTCCTAAAATTTTATCAATTAGTAAAACTTTATGTGAATACAATTCCCTATTTACATAGTTACAGAACAATAAGTCTCATGATCAGAACTTTTCAAGTGGTCCAACTCCAACAAAAATGAAAAGTCATTGGTTTATTGTGGTTGATTTTGCATAATTGAGATCACAATAGTATCTGAATTTCAGTTCTCATCATATTCATACATACCTCTCACAACGAGTCACCATCCACTCACAATACTGATATCAATTTCTGCATCATCTCAGCAGTGTCCAATTTCTTGTCCTATAAATATACTAACATGCATGTAACCTTCTTCAGTGGGGTAGAAAAAAGAAATGAATTATTTTTCAAAAGTTATCAACTTTAATAACAAAATAAATTGCTCAACAATCAAACACGTTTCGTGCTTCCTTAACATTTTTAGCTGGCAATTGCAAAGTTACATACATTTGGTTACATAGCATTGGCCCATGAGATGGGTATAGCCACATGCATAAGAAGTGCCTTGATTATTACTACTTATGGTATTAAATATAAGAAAATGTCGAATCAACAAAAGTTAATGTATCTGGTTCGAAATTTGAATTAAATATAATTTTTTTCTTGACCCAATTTTTTTTATATTTAGAATCAGAAATAGTATTTTATTTTAAAATGTAAAAAATAGTTTTTTTTTTCTTTCATGTTTTGTTCTTTAGTGAAAAGCAGACCAAAGGTTTGGTTTTGAAGATTGCAATCTTAATGACAGAATCACAAGACATGTTTGCTGCAATTGAGCCAAAGTACCTAACATCACATAGTGTCTGCCGGTTGTAACGTTAACAATTGGCGTCATAGAAGATAGAAATGAGGAAGAAAAAAAGTCACCATCCCTCAACAATTTTTGCTGATGTATATATACTTGTCATTTTTATAATTTCCAAACAATTCAATTTACAGAATTTAATTCTTCACCGTCATTCGGTCAGATCTCAACTGTTGGATGAAGATATAACTATCTATATTTTTGTGTATTTCTTAAATTAATTTGATGAATATTAAGTGTTATTTGATTATCCGATCATTATTTAATGACTTAAATTTCTACGTGGCTAAGTGGAATGGATTTCGATCAGAAATTTGAGATCCTCCTAAAAGGATTTGGTGCATTTATTATGTCACACAATTTTACATTTCAACTATTTAATCTCAAATTAACAAATAAGATCATTTAAAGTTGATTATGTTATTATGCAATCTAAATTATCGAATATGAAATTGATGACTTAGATTGGATCGCTTAAACATGCAACTAAGTGTTTATATAGTAGCAGAAATTGGTGGTGATTTTATAATTCCAAAAAATTCAATTCAAGGAGTTGAATTCTTCACCGTCACTCATATAATCAGATTGCAATCTTTGAATGAAGATCTAACCATTTACATTTTCACATATTTTTTTTATAAAAATTGATTGATGAATATTATGAGTAGTCTGATCGGCCAATCATTATTTAATGACTCAAATTTCTACGTGATCGCTAATTACATTTACGGAGAATCTAGATCCGTAATTCGAGGAAGCCTAAAAGAAGATCCCAAAAAACAAATGAAAAGATTGTCGTTTACATGCATCTTGTAAAATTTTGCAAAAAAATGAATATAAAGTGAAGAGGGAGAGGGAAAGAGAAAGATTACAAAATATGATAAAAGTGATTTGGATGAAGAAAGTCTAATTCAGATGCCCAATATGTGAAACTAAAGAAAGAAAACTTCATATGTGGATGTGTGTGTATATAGAATATGCAAAATTGAATTATGATATAGAAGGAGCATATGGTTTTCATTATCATGTGTAAATTATATATAGATCAATTCATAAAAAAGAACCAGATCATCATAATGATTTTCCACGACCTTCTTGAATTGTGCTATAATTCATGAAATTATGTTGCATTGAGAAACCATGCAATACAGTTCAAGAAAGCCGTGGAAGACCACTAAGAAGACCATTTTTAATCAACTCTCTTCTATGAAACAGTTTTTTTAAGAATAGCAAAGAAAGAGATAGAGATGGAAGAGAGTGGACTACATGATTTGCTTAACTCTTGGTGACTTCAATATATATACATGTGATGTGAAATGAGATAAAAATCGATATTATTTGTAAGGGTGTAACCGGTTCGGTTTGAATCAATTTTTAATTATAAAAATGTCTAAATTGATGAAGTATTTATCGGTTCAGTTTAGTTTGGGCTTTAATATTTTTTAGAAATGAAACCAAACAAAATTAGCTTGTTTGGTTCAATTGATCGGTCTAAGATGCTTCTTTTTTCAAATAATATATTTGTTATATGTATTTTGACTATTTTCTAGTAGCATTTTTTTTTGGTGAATTTCCTATTATAATCTTTTCAAACTATTATTTTTTTTCTTACAAACTATTTCTTGCTCTCTATTTTCAAAATTTTAAAATTAAATAAATTCTTACGACACACTCAAAATTAAATAAATATACTCAAAAAAGTGCAAACTTCAAGAGAGGAAATGACAAAATATAGCAAATTACTTGAGATTGTTAAGAAGTCCTACATCAAATCGGATGGGAGTTGAACTGAACATGATTTCATGTGTATGAGGCAATCATCACCTCACAAGTTGATTTTTAGGGTTGAGTTAGACCAAACTCCCAATTGCAAGATGGCATCAGAGCCTATCCAAGAACCGTTGGGCCACCCGCTATCATGCCACCTATCATTTATATACATGCACAAGTCCACTAGTGCTCGGCGTGAGGGTGAGGGGATGTGTTAGGAAGTGTCACATCAGATGTGAGAAGAAGGGCTAGATATGAGTTTATAAAGTAGATACAATTTTCACCTTACAAACCGGTTTTGTAGGATTGTGTTAGACCAAACTTCCAATTCTAAGAGAGATCGATCTATCAATTTATTCATGAATGTTCCTTTTTAGCTTAAAATTAACATAATAATAAGCTACAAATCCAATTAATAACTTGATAATCGAAATGGAAAGATCTATTAAAATAATAAAACCACTAGCTTTGATCTAGTGGTGAGGGATAGTTTGAGTAGTATACATGAGATTTTGAGTTCGATCCCGTGTTCTGTCGTAAAAAATACACAAAAAGGAAAGAACTAGGTTGGTTTTCATTGCTCCGGTTTAATTTTTGAATCGAACCAGAACAAATTGATTTTTTTTTTTTAAAATTTAGAGCTTCAATTTAATCGATTTAATTTTTGAATCGAACTAGAACATGATACATTAATTTGCCGTATTTGTTTATTATCTCAGCCATCAAAAGAATCTTAATTTTGTAAAAGTTTGTCATCAGAAAATATGTAGACTGGATAACTTGCTTGTTGAGCTGTCAAATTAGAGGGCCAAACATATTTGGGCCCTACCCTAATATGAAGGGACCCAAATAGGGCCCCAAATATGTTAAGCCCCCTACATAAAAAATAGGCCCTAAGGTCTAAAATTAGCCCCAAGTTCTCAATTTTTCTTCGGAAATGAAATAGTTCAGAATTTTTACTGGAACCAAATTTCTGAATTTTTTTTGCAAAAAAGTTCAGGAATTTTTTTCGAAAAAAATTCTTATCGGCAAAAACGTATTGGAGTTTTCTCAAAACATGTCTCGAAAACCTTTTGAGAAAAATTCTCGAAAATTTTTTGAGAAAAAAGTTTCGGATTATCTCGAGAAGAAATCTTGAGAGAAATGTTTCGGAAATTTTTCGAGAAAAAAAACATCGATTTTCGAGAATAAAGTTCTAGATTTATCTCGAGAAAAAAGCTCCGGAAAGTTTTCGGGAAAAAACCTCGAAATTTTTTTGGAGTTATCTCGAGAAAAATGTTTCGGAAAGTTTTCGGGAAAAAATACTCGAAATCTTTTCAAGAAAAAATGATTCGGAAAGTTTTCAGGTCGAGAAAAAAGTTCTTGAGTTGTACCTGAACCGGTGGCTCACTTTTTCTAAGTAATGGGAAAGATGACCGAAACATGCCATTGAAAGACTCTACTGAGACAAAGATGAGCTGTCAAAAACGTAGAGGAGGTAGGATGGGCAGTTGGTCAGATCTAGTATGGATCGTACATGGACGGTAGTTGGAGTCGGTGGCTCTCCCGGGGTTTCCTCATCTGAGATCCTGGGGAAGAGGATCAAGCTGGCCCTTGCGAACAACTTGATGCACTATCTCCCTTCAACCCTTTGAGCGAAATGCGGGAAAACAAAAGGAAAGAAAATCCATGGACCGACCCCATCGTCTCCACCCCGTAGGAACTACGAGATCACCCCAAGGACGCCTTCGGCATCCAGGGGTCGCGGACCGACCGTAGAATACTGTTCAAAAAAGGGTGGAACGCATTGGTTATCCGCTCTCGGGTTGAACAGTTAAGGGTCGGAGAAGTGCAATTACTCATTTTTAACTTAAAACCCACATTCTTAAGAGCAAAGAGTCGGGCGGAAAAAGGGGGGAGAAGCTCTTCGTTCCCGGTTCTCCTGTAGCTGGATCCTCCGGAACCACAAGAATCCTTAGTTTGAATGGGATTCCAACTCAGCACCTTTTGCTATTTTGAGAAGAGTTGCTCTTTGGAGAGCACAGTACGATGAAAGTTGTAAGCTGTGTTCGGAGGGTTATTGTCTATCGTTGGCCTCTATGGCAGAATCCGTTGGGGCCCGAGAGACGGTAATTTACCCTGTGGCGGATGTCAGCGGTTCGAGTCCGCTTCTCGAGAAAAATGTTTCGGAAAGTTTTCAAGAAAAAATCTTGAGAAAAATGTTTCGAAAAGTTTTCGAGAAAAAATCATCGTCATTTTTTCGAGAATAAATGTTCTAGATTTATCTCAAGAAAAAAAGCTCCGGAAAATTTTTGGGAAAAAACCTCGAAATTTTGTCGAGAAAAAAGTTTCAGAAAGTTTTCGGGAAAAAATTCTCAAAATGTTTTCGAGAAAAAATGATTCGGAAAGTTTTCAGGAAAAAATCATCGAAATTTTTTCGAGAAAAAAGTTCTTAGTTATCTCGAGAAAAATATTTCGAAAGTTTTCGGGAAAAATCTTCGAATTTTTTTCGAGAAAAAAGTTCTTGAGTTATCTCGAGAAAAAAAGTTCTTAAGTTTTTGAACAACACTTATATATTTTTACTTTGTTTTTAATTTTTTGTGGGCTAATAATGAGCCTCATAAGGGGGCAAAGATTCAAACCAAATAATATGAGGCTGGGCTTAAAAAAAAAAAAGAAGCAAATCTACTAAAGGGGGCCTAATATTTTAGGGCTTATAAGTGGGCCAAAAAATGGAGCCTTGATGGAGCTTTTTAACAGCTTTGCATGCAATCACATAGTTGAACATTTCTTTCTTACGACAATTATCACATTATAGATAAATTTTATTATAAACTCGGTTGATACTTTCCTTAATCTAGCATTACACATAGAGGTGTATCTCCTAGTATGTTCTAAATTTTTAACTTTTTTTTTTGGTGGCATTTTTCTTATGCATAAAAGTAAATTTAATAAGATTTTAAACATTTCACACATCTTTTTTTTTATTTGACTCGGTGGATCTATGTCTTGAATTCATGTATTTAATTGATTTTATAAAGTTGAAATACATCGAATAAAGTTTGATTGATAAAGTTTAATAACATTTTAGATCACTGGTTGTGGAGGCACGACAATGCTGATAGTTACTTCGTAAGAGGTGTGTATGATGTGCTCACTACTTCGTATAAACAGATTCTCTTAAAAGTTTTTATGTTGACTCGGAGGCTATCCGCGTTGGTGTTAATATATTCTATTTATTTATGCTTGTTAAAAAAAAAGTTTAATAACTTAAAGAAAAAAAATTAAAATTGTATGGCATTTTTGGACTTTAAGATTTTTGGTTTAACAATGATATCACTCGGTTCCACTAATTATGCAACTTACATTCTCTGCTCCAATTCTAACAAGCTCAATTTATTTTATTGTTTTTATAAAAATTATAATTCATTTACTGCACAAATGTAAGTATCACAACCACAATCATGAAATGAAAGTTCCCCAAATTTATTATTAGGAATTAAGAGTACAAAGTTGCTAAATAAGGCAAACATGATTGCCCTTTTATTAAAATGTCACATCCCATACAAGAATTGATACCGTGCATGTTTGAATTGAGTAATTGACGATAAAATCAACATAATCACAATGACACGTCAATTTTAACAAAAATTACACTTTATAGTTTCTACAAAATCATGATATCACATAATTTTGTTAAACTCATACACATAAAACATAACTACAATAAAAACAACATTGAAAATAGAAAGTAACATAACTTTTATTTGTGACTCAAGTAGTACGTACTATTACTCAAATAGGACTTGATAATAGGACATAAGTATTAATAGCATGACTTGAACGTTTGACATGAAAATCTAAGAACATTGGAAACCAGAAGGAAGAGATTTTTCACAAGCACTAAGTAGGAGACTTAGTGTGACAGGAACATTCAAGTTGATACCAAGAACATTAGCCTTAATAGCAGTACAAAGACAAACTGCTGCATCCAAATCAGCCAAACCTTGAATCAATGCACAACACTTGCTTGAAGCAGGAGATCCAACAACTATATTAACAAGTCCTAAAACATCAGCACAAACACCCAGCTTTAATGTGTCACTAGGACATTTTTGTGTGGTTGAAGGTGGTGGGGTACTAGCCTTAGGTGGAGGACTAGCATTTGGAGTTGTTGAAGGAGGTGGAGTACTAGCCTTTGGTGGAGGGCTAGCACTAGGTGTTGTTGAATGTGGTGGAGGACTAGCCTTAGGTGTTTTTGATGGTGGTGGTGGAGGACAAGGTGAAGGTGGTGGAGGGCTATGCTTAGGTGGTTTGCATGTATCACAAGCATGAGAGAATGTTGAATAAGCAAGGAGAGAAAACAATATAATTAGTGCACTAAGCTTGTTGGAAGCCATTGTTAAGAAATGAAGACTAATGTTTTTGTGTGTTTTGATGTTGAATAATAGAATGAGAAAGAAAGGGAGAATCGGACTATTTTTATAGGCAATTTTTTTGAGTGGTGTTAATTTTTTTCCTACTAGACTTCTAGATGTCTCATAAATAAAATTTTAGTCAACCCATATGATAGAACAAGTGCGATTAAATTGTTAAAGTCAAAATTACATTAGAGATATTTTATCTTATTTATTTATTTATAATAATTTAATCATTTCTATATATTTTTTATTTAGATATTTTATTTTCTATAATGCACACATATAAATTATTTTTCAATTTTTTATTAAAAAAATGCATAATTTTTTTTTTTTAAAATATTTTTTATTAGAGTTAAACAAAACCATAATTTTGATGAACATTGTTCATCATCTTCATTAATATCTTCATATCTCTGATTTTTGAATTTTTTTTTAAAGAAGATGAATGATTATATTGATGAACATGATAATCATCAAAATTTTGGGTTTGTTTAATTTTAATAAAAAAAAAATGAGAAAATAGTTTATATATGCGCGTCATAAAAGATAAATGTCATATCATATTATCTTTACATCAGTACTTGACAAAATTATTATCTTTATTTCATTTATAAATATTCTCTTAACATACGTGAAATAAGTAAAGAGCGAAACAAATAGTAGATATCTCTCTTTTTATAGTGTGGCATATGCAAGAGTTTATTTGTAAGGTTTAGTTAGTCTTCATTTTAAACTAATTTACATTGTTGGGGAGCATGAGTAGGCAAAATTTAGTGTTACGCTTGAAAATATGAACAAATGTGCTCTTGTACAATAAATACAAGAGAGAGGGGTGAGGACAGACAGTTGTGATGGAGGATGAACAATGATTTGAAAAGAAAGAGTGTAAAAAGAAGAGGGAAAAAAAAGTGCATATCAATAGTGTATTATGTATATCTTTTTCTAAATAAATAAATGTGTTCACGTAATATTTCTGTTCTTCAAAATAGTTAATAGGTGGTATCAGAGTGAAGTTTAACTTAAAGTTATTGACTTGAGAGAAAAATCTCTAATATGATATTCTTCTTTAAATTTCTCTCATGATCCAACAGAAAGTGTGATACAATCGTACGGATGATCTCACCGCTCGAGAAAGATATACTTTTTTTTTCCGGCGAGAAAGTTATAGTTGTGTAGCACAAAATTAGAGTACATGCCTATATGTGTCTCAAACCACGCCATAGCTAGCAAGACACAACCCATCTGGTTTTGTTGTCCGTGACTTAAAAATTCTAGTCCCAATCTATTTCGGGTGCCTAACGTCTTAATCCCAACCGTGAGGAACTTCAAGTCGTGCAAGAGGCGCTTCAGGGCATGCGAGGCGCCTCATGGCGCTTCACTAAAATCATGTTTAATTAAAAGAAAGATGAAAATAAAAAGTAGTAGGGAATAGAGAGTTAGAAAAAGGATAAGGAATTATACACATATTGACAAGTTGTTTTTTCTGACAAAATATACATTGACAAATTGTGATTGTGATATTTTGCATGTTGTTTTCAGCCTATTACGTTAAAATTATAATTAGAAATTGGGGTTTAGATCGAGTTTGTCTTTGTTTCATCCCCATTACTACGTTGTTATAACATGAATTATTGAAATCAATTGTCAATTTTGTGAGTAACATATAAGCACACATCCTACAATTCTAATGTCGGCACGGTTCCAATTGCAGTGGCTATAGCAAAGTCAGCATATCCTTTAGAAGGTGACGGATATAAGAGTCAAAGTCAAATAAATATGATAAACACAATAATAAAAACAATATGCAGTGAAAATAAAACTCCCTCTTGCAAGAACTTGTGAGCTGCAATATGGCAACAAACATAATAAATCGTCTATATGAGTTTAACTTATTGGCAGGATAACATCGCAATATATATGTAAAAGCTAGAATCTAAATCCTGGATATTCTATTTATTCACTTTAAAAAGTAAAATTCGAGCTAGTCACTAAGTAACTACATAATAAATCAAATGCACAAGGGACACCAAGATTTTGATATGGTAACTTCGCAAAAGTAAGGATAAAAATGTTGTGACAAGTGTGAGGTGAGTTAAGTCTCACATTGATAAAAAAAAGTCGAGGTTGAATACTTTATAAGTGAGACGACCTATAAACCTAATGACTTAAGATTTTGGATAAAAATGTGTTGTCCAACTCACTTGTATAGTTATTCGGAGTCGTGACCCAACAATAAAAAGATAAAATGACCAAATATTAAGTCCCCAAAAAAATTAATGATAAAAAAGCTAAAACTCCTTCCGTCCCTAATCTTTAATACTTTTTATTTTTTATTTTTGTCCTAAAACGTTAGTCCCTTTAATAAACCAATGTACAAATAATAATATTTTACTATTTGTACCTATATAAAAACAAAAACAAAATTCTTTACATAAATTATATATTTTTTAAATAAATTAAAAATAAAAATGATTTAACTTATTTAAATTTATTATTTCTTAATCCATATGGTGAACTCTAAAAAAATCGAAGATTAGAGACAGAGAGAATGCCATAAACATCATTCACTGAATTTTACTCTTTGGGAGGTGAGGTGAACATTGATTTAAGTAAGGATGGAGTTGGTTTGAAATTATATTCTCATATATGCATTTGTGTGTTGAGCCATAATAGAGTAGTTATCCTAATCATGCCAAGCTGGCGTATTGTGCCACGCTGGCATATGCAGTTAGATAAGCTTGATGAGTTTGTTAGGACTTAGATCCACTATATATACTCTTCACTGTGTAATCTGGAAGTTTAACAATTCATTTACAATAAAGGATTGAAGGTTGCAGAGCAACCAAGATTCCATGTGCAATTCAGTTACAATTCCGTTACACCTTGATTGAATCTTTTATGGTATCAATCGCCTTCTAGATCCAGATCCCCTTTCTCTTCGTCTTCCGCTTCGCATTCCGTCTCTGTCATCGCAATTCATGGCGGCTTCTTCTTCTACGATCGCTCTTCACGGTGGTTCATCGGATGGTTCCGTCAATTTCGCACCGAAGCTTTCCATCAAACTCGATGATAAGAACTTTCTTCTTTGGAATCAACAAGTCGAAGGTGTAATCATCTCGCACAAATTGCACAGATTCGTCGTCAATCCTGAGATTCCGGCGAAATACAACTCGGAATCCGATCGTCAGCTTGACATAGTCTCTGAAGCTTACGGCAAATGGCTTGTTCAGGACCAGATGCTTTTCACGTGGCTCTTATCAACACTGGCTGAGTCAGTTCTTCCACGTACAATCGCTTGCCGTCATTCGTTTCAAGTCTGGGAGCAGATTCACAAATATTTTGCTGCGCAGCTTAAAGCCAAGATGCGACAACTCCGTTCTGAACTGAAAACCATCAAGAAAGGTACGAAGACTATAACAGAGTTTGTTCTTCGTATTCGCGTTATTGCTGATACTCTCCTTTCCATTGGAGATTCTGTTACTGAGCAAGATCAGATTGACTCAATTCTTGAGGGCTTGCCTGAAGAGTATAATCCCTTTGTGATGATGGTATATGGTCGTTCGGATTCTCCGTCTCTGATTGATATTGAAGGTCTTCTTCTTGTTCAAGAGTCTCAATTGGAGAAATTCCGCCAAGAATTGGCCGTTCCTAATGCATCTGCTAATATAGCTCACACCATTGGTGGTCGTGGATCTTCTGATTATCGTGGTCGCGGTAGGAACAATCGCGGCAAGGCTCGCGGTCAAGCTGGATCCTCTGGTAATCGTCCTACCTGTCAGCTTTGTAACAAATATGGACATGCTGTATATGATTGTTGGTATAGGTTTGATGAACACTTCGTCCCTGCACCTAAGAAAGCTCCTAAAGACCCTCAAGATCAGGATCCCATGCCTCAAGCTTGCACTGCTAATATGGCTTCCGCCACACAGGACTTGGTGATTCCCAACGCTTGGTTCCCGGACTCCGGAGCCTCCCATCATCTTACTGCAGATTTTGAGAATCTCACTCAAGGTAAACCCTATCATGGCTCTAGTACAGTTCAAATAGGTAATGGTTTAGGACTCAATATTACCTCTATTGGTGAAGCTTGTTTTAAGTCCTCCTTAATTCCAAATCGTTCTCTGCATATGAAGCAAATCCTGCATGTTCCGTCCATCACTAGGAATCTCTTGTCAGTATCCAAATTTGCTAATGATAACAATGTTTATTTTGAGTTTCATGCCAGTGACTGTTTTGTAAAATCACAGGTTAACCATCAGGTATTACTCAAAGGCTCCTTGGGCGCAGATGGACTCTATAGCTTCCACCATCTGCCTTTCACCAAGAGCCCTACTTGTCTCACCAGCGTAGCTCACAAGTCTTCTGCTTCATATTCCAAGAATAAAGAGTCTAGTACTAGCTCTAGTGATAGTGACTCTGTACACACTTTAGCTTTTAATTCATTGTCTAAAAGCACTTCTAAGTGCCAAGTTTCTTCTGTAGCTTCTACTACCAATGCCAATCTCTGGCATCATAGGCTAGGACATGCTAATAGCAAAGTTGTTCAAACTGTTTTACAACTTTGTAATATTGCTTACAATAATAAAAGTTTTCTTGATTTCTGTGACTCTTGCTGTGTTGGTAAATCTCATAAAATTCATGCTCCTTCCACTAACACTGTTTACACCAAGCCTTTTGATTTAGTTCACACTGACCTTTGGGGTCCCTCTCATTGCATATCTCACTGTGGCTACACTTACTATATAGCCTTTGTGGATGCTTGCACCAAGTACACTTGGTTATATTTTTTAAAACGCAAGTCTGATGCTCTTTCTGCCTTCCAACAGTTTTCTAGCCTAGTCCAGAATCAATTTTCCACCAGCATTAAGGTTATTCAGTCTGATTGGGGTGGAGAGTTTCGTCCCATTTCCACTTTACTTGCCACTTTAGGTATCCAACATAGACTAACATGTCCTCATACCTCACATCAAAATGTGACTGTTGATAGGAGACACAGATCCATAGTGGAAACTGGTCTAACACTCCTGAAGCATGCCAATATGCCCTTAAGTTTTTGGGATCATAGTTTTACTACTGCTGTTCATCTTCTTAATCGTCTTCCCACTGTAGCATTGCCTAACTACACCTCTCCTTATCTTGCCTTATATAATCATGAGCCTGACTATAAGCTCCTTAAAGTCTTTGGGTGTACATGCTTTCCTCACTTGAGACCTTACAACACTCACAAACTTGAGTTTAGGAGTACCAAATGTGTCTATTTAGGGCCATCTCCTCATCACAAAGGTCACAAGTGCATGTCCTCTGCTGGTAGAGTCTATATTTCCAAAGATGTTGTGTTCAATGAATTTGAATTTCCCTTTAATTCCTTGTGCTCTTCTTCTGGTGCTCCACCAGTCTCTCCCATATCTCACTATCCCTCCATTATTCCTCAGCCAACTCCCACTATCCCACCTTCCCCAGTTGTATCCCCTGTTGCTACACACAACATACATGAGTCTTTGTCTCTACCCGACGCAACCACTCTGTCTTCACCAGACATTGGTCCTATCCCCAATCCTGCATCTCCCTTAGACATTGTCAATGCTTCATCTGAGTCTCCAGATGTATCTTCTACCTCTCCTCCAGCCCCTCCATCTGTTGTTCCTCTCTTTCATAATGCTCACTCTATGGTCACTCGTGGCAAAACTGGTAACTTGAAGCCTAAGGTGTTCTTAGCTCATAGTGAACCTGGAAGTGTCAAACAAGCTTTGGCTCATCCTCAGTGGTTAGAAGCAATGAAAGTTGAATATTCTGCCTTACAAAACAACAAAACTTGGTCTCTTGTCCCTCTTCCAGCTCATAGACGAGCCATAGGTTGTAAGTGGGTGTTTCGTATCAAGGAGAATCCTGATGGAACTATCAATAAATATAAAGCTCGTCTTGTTGCCAAGGGTTTTAATCAAGAGCAGGGTTTTGATTACACTGAAACATTTTCCCCTGTAGTCAAACCAGTCACCATTCGCATTATTCTAACTCTTGCTCTCAGTTTCAAATGGGATATTCAACAAATCGACATTAATAATGCCTTCCTTAACGGTATACTTCAGGAGGAGGTCTATATGGCTCAACCCCCGGGCTTCATTGATACTGATAAGTCTCTGGTGTGCAAGCTTCACAAAGCCTTATATGGGCTCAAACAAGCTCCCCGGGCACTACAAGAAATTCTGCTATTACTCATGGAAAAAATCGTCGGTAATTCACAAAAGCCGTGGGTAACGTTGAACTAGTGACGGATTACCCACAGCCACAGAGTGGTGGGAAAAAGCCTCGAAGGAAATTTTTACCCACGGCCGAAAAGCCGTCTGTAATTTACCGTCGGCGTCACCATGAGTAATCCGTGGGTAAGCATAATTTCAACAACAACTTGTTTGTCTCGATTTACCCACGGCTAAACCATCAATAACGTTACCCACAACTAAACTATGAATAACATTACCCGCAACTAAATTATCAATAACATTCGTGTTTATAGGAAAAAAACTACCCACAACTTAATTGTACCTGGCCAAATATATATCACTTGCTTGCCATAATAATTATATAATTCATACCACATTCACTGATATCCAATCAACAAAAGTAAGAATAGACCAAAATTAAACTAAAATTGTAGAGAATTAACTTAATAATAGTAATAATAATTATATAATTTCACATTCACCAGTATGTAATCAACAAAAACAAAGAAATGCCAAAATTTGATAATTTATATGTAACGATCAATCCAGTTTGACATAAAATTAATCTAATCATCTAGCTAGGCTGTCAATAGACTCATCCATGCTGTCAGATAGACTCATCCAAAGTGAGCCTGAACAGGAGCCTTGGCTTTTAGCAGGGTCTGCAAGTTCAAAAGAAGGGACTCCATAGAAAGCCACAACCGCATCAACATGTGGAACCAACACAGAGCTTGCAATTGCGAGAGCACCCCCCATACAAAATCCAGTTACTCCAGCCTGACACAACGAAAGGTAAATTCAAATTTAGTTTAACAAATGATTTATCTGTAATTTAAGAAAAATGAGATTTTTTTAATTTCGACAACTAATCATCAAAACATAAAGCCATTATTGAACAAACCAATTCAGTCCGCATTAATCTATGAGGATTTAAGATCTTAACAATCAGATTCAGAATAAAGCTTTGAGGTCTATTAGGAGTATGTTCTCAACCAAAAGTAAACTGAATAAATATGAGAATGTGAGGGATGCAATATAACAGCTACCATTCCTGCATGTCAAGTGAGAAAATCAGGTTGGTCTGCTAGTGTATTTGTGAGTAGTGTTCTTGTTGTACGCGAAGTTATCAAATGTAAAAGATGCAACACCTTTATTTGATGAAATTAGAGATCCGAAACGAAAGAAGCAAAGATATTGTGTCAATGCTTGGTATAAATGGACAGTACAAGTAATTAATTTGTACAATGAAATGCTACAGAAGGAATCAGACATATGAAACGGTATTTCCCACAACAACTATATAATATATTGTATCAAGCATAATATACCTTGTGGGATTGGATCAAAGAGTTGAGTGATGGCGCTGACAGTGGAGGGCAACAACGAAGTAGTTGTCAAGCCTAAACATATTAGAATTGAAGCTCTCTTTAGTCGAACAAGTAAACCAGTATCTGAAGTTCTCTTCAGTGAATCCACGCTACTTCCCAACATCTGAGTATAAGCCAAAGAACAGAGAAAGCCAACACCAAAGCTGAACACATGAAAGAAAAGTATGTATTAATCACACATGAATAAACCTTCACAAACTATTTTGAAGGATACTATGTGTTTTGAAATCTCAGCAAAAACTTTATCTTGCATCAGTAACTTGGATCGTTATTAATAATCAATAACCAGTTTAATACTGAATTTATCCAACATATCTCTCAATGGAAACATGACACTGATTATTCCTTAGAAGTTGTTTCTTTTAATCATCTCAGTTTAACCATATTAGATAGGATAGGCAAATGATAGCAGGATCTCCAATTCAAAATAACCAAGTTAATAAGTGCAAGAAGAATCTAGATATCTAGCTGCAATCTCATAAGAATATGAAATATAAGATGAAACCAATAAAATATAACAAAACCAAGAAACTCATAAAAGAAATTGCAGAAGGTGGTATGAGTTAGTTAACATAACAACATGATGATGATGATGATGATGTTTTGATGGAATCTACTGATCATGTGTTCTTGTTGTGTAAGAAATGTGTGTTAAGCAAAATTACATACTACTAGCTAAGATGAAAAATAGAAAAATTAAAGTTGAAATCAGACATTAGAAATAAGAGATTGTGACCATAAAGCAGAGTACAATCTTAATTGTGACAGCACTAGCAATTTTAATTAACTTGTGGTGCATATGCATTTTAGAGCAACATTTTGTAAAAAAAATTCAGAACCTCACAGAGTATAAAACAAACCTCTCTTGATGAAGAGGGACCATGAATTTGCTTATGCCATTAATACTCGCAGACGTCAAACCATCTGAATCCTAAGAAGTAAAAAAGTAATCGATAAAAAAATGTATAACCACTAAATAGATGAGAACTACGCGGATCATTTTATAATGAAGTATTATTGCATATTCTACAAGAAAACAAAGAAATGTCTAACCAATTAGCCTTGCTAAACCATCTTATTGTTAAATGCCAAGTGATTGTTTCCTATTCTAATTTCTAACATCATGCATCAAGTGTTCGAAACATAGCTAAATTGTGTCATTATAGTTGTGATTGACCCTCCATTCTGAAACATAGAGAAAACCATAGCTAAGAAACCAAGGTTGCATTATTAAATAATAAAATCAAATCACCATAATAGTCTTAACCAAGGCTTTGGATTCAGCAGAGTGATATCAAATTACAAACTTATTATGCAGCAAATCTATACATAAATTCATTAAAAGTAAATCTGACATATAAGTCTTAACATATATATCATTTACCACCTAAAAATTTGATCTCACAATTATATCGCATTTACCACCTAAAATTTCTTTGATGCCCCTGTCTCTTCCAGAGAATACACTTTCACCAAAGAAAGTGAACTAAGGAATCTGTGAATGAATGAAGCATTATACATATAAGATAACAAATCAAAGAATTACTAGCGTGGATAATAGTAACGCAGAGGAATCACCTAAAAGAACATACCAGTGCAGTATATAAGCAGCTATTAATTGGTTGTAAAAATAAGACAAAGAGGTCGGAAAAGAGAACACAACAGCTCTTAAATACAAATAACTATACCTGTACTTCCTTTAGAAGGTAGAGGGCATCAAAACCAAACACAGTGGTGTCTACATAGCTAATTGAATAATTAAGTAAAAATAAAAGAGATAAAAACAAACAATTAGATAGGCTTACAAATTAATACATAATTAAAGGTCAGATACATAGGTTAGGATTAACTTAAAAAATGTAGACAATGTGAAAAAATCAAGTGAAGTTTCTAATGAGAATCACTTTGTTAAGAGTAAATTGCTTCCTGCGCCACAATTTTCAATTGTTTGGTATGGATCCAATTTTTCTACACATTATGCACATAATTATTTACTGAAACAAACCTGTGTACATTTACTTGCTTGGAGTTGAGGGTTTACTCTCATACTCTACACTAGCCGCACTTGATACTTTACTCTTTCTTCTACTGCTTCCACTCTTTACAATCTTCACAACTTCCTCACTCTTATTATCATCCCAATCATAATTATCATGATGATAATCATAATTATAATTATAATCATAATCGTGATCATAAGCTTCTTCCCAACTCAACAACGGTTGCACACTTTCCACACACATCATGCGCCGTCTCAAACTACTCCAAATTGGCGACGAATGAATCTTCTTCCTCACCGATTTAAGAAACTCCACAACCTCCACCATAGCCGGTCTCTTCTCCGTCGTCGATCTAACACATCTAGCTGCAATCACCGCAATCTGCCTCATAATCGCCATATCCGACGGCATTCCAATTCTCCGATCACAGATCCCGACGAAATCACCTCTTCTAATTAACGGCACCGCCCAATCGACAACCTTTCATCGTCCGACGAAATTTGGTTTCTAGGGTTTTCTTTTAGGTGGGAGGGAATTTGGGAAAAAGATGGAGTGCGGTTTCTCTTTTATTAGACCTGAGAAAAAATAGATGCGAAGTAGGTAAATATATCTATATTCAATCCAAAAAAATATATCTGTACTATATGGCCTATACCCACGATTTAATTTATATTAGTTGGTATATGAACACCATTACCAATTGTTTTAGCGGCTGTGGCTAAAGAATGCCGTTGGTATATGGCAGTTTCCTTGTAGTGAATGCATTTTAGAGAAGGAGCTTCGTTTCAGAGAGAGGGAATGAACTTCGTTTCGTGAATGTGTTTCAGTGAGAACCTTGTGAGAATCCCGTTCTATTTGAGTGAGCCTACCATTTTGACGAGACGGAAGAGTTCGCATTGCTGTGAATGAGGCGAGTTCGAGTTTGACGAGAATCAACCATCGGAAAGGATTAGGGTTTAGGGAGATCAATTTATGAGTTTGAATCGCGTTTTCAAATAATCGATTTCTGAGTTTAGGGTGAATCGAGTTAGATAAGACAAGGAGAAATTTGGGATGAATTTGGAGAAGAAGAGCAAGTTGGGATGAATTTGGTGAATCGTGTTATGTTAATGGTTTTTTGGGAAAGAGTTTAATTGATATGCACCGACGGTGTAAAATAGTTTTACACCATCGTCCAATAAATAACCATCATTTTGTCATGTATGTCAAGAAAGTGGGGTAAAGTGAGGTGATGTGGCGGAAAACATGGTTGGTATTGGTTGACAGTGTAAAATTATTTTACACCGTCGGTGCATATCAATTAAATCCTTTGGGAAAAAACTTTTTTATATAATCTTTTTGGTTTGATACAACGCCAATATCTTTTCTTGTGTTATTTGATTAATATTAGAAGGATTTATTTGGATCACATTCATGTGTATATTTCAATGAACAGACCAAAAAATAAAAATCAATTCAATGAAAAATTTCAAGTTTAATTTATTCCGTTCTATGAGATGTAACAAATGGTCAAATAGCATATATTTGAGATATACCAAACAAATTCCTAACATTTAGTTGTAGCAATTTTTTTTTTGGCAATTACTAGGAGTAATTTTGTTTTTTCCTAAAATATTGCTACGCACATCTATTCAAATTGATCTACTCAGATCGGTAATTTGTTTTTCTTGTTACACATGGTTAGGTAGGCACTCTTAAAATATATACATATTTAATTTTTTTTTAATGTTAAAACATACACTTCAAAAGCAAGAAATAATAATTTGTCAAAAAAAAAAAAAAGCAAAACAATAATTATTGACAGTTAAGCCGTGGGTAACAATTCACAAAAAATTCTTAAATTTATATACGGCTTAGTCGTGGGTAATTCGTCGTTACTTTCAAAATTACCCACAGCTACGAGGCCGTGGGTAACTGCTTGTGGGTAATAGCAGAATTTCTTGTAGTGGGGCGTGGTATGAGAGGCTCACTCAAGCTCTAGTTCAGTTTGGGTTTCAGCCAAGCAAATGTGATCATTCTCTCTTTGTTTACAATCACAGAGGTATTACTATGTATGTGCTTGTCTATGTGGACGACATTCTACTCACTGGCTCTTCTAGTGTCTTGTTACATGATTTGATTGGCAAGCTCCACTCTAAATTTGCTTTAAAACAAATGGGCAAACCAGACTACTTCCTCGGTATTGAAGTCAAATATCTGTCTAATGGGAATCTGCTCCTCACTCAGTCCAAGTATATTCGGGACCTGTTGCATCGTGCCAACATGACTGAAGCCAAGGGTATCAACACCCCAATGGTTAGTAGTCTTAAACTCTCCAAATTTGGTACGGATGCTCTTCCTGATGCTCATGAATATCGATCCATTGTGGGAGCACTTCAATATGTTACTCTAACTCGTCCTGAAATTGCGTTTTGTGTGAACAAAGTCTGTCAATTCCTTTCTAATCCTCTACAAACTCACTGGCAGGCTGTCAAGCGAATCCTTCGCTACCTGCTCAGTACTTGTCATCATGGTTTATTGCTTCAGCCCACTTCTGCAGTCTCTAAATTCTCCATTTGTGCCTACAGTGACTCTGATTGGGCAAGTGATTTGGATGATCGACGATCCACTTCTGGATCTTGTGTTTTCTTTGGTCCCAATTTAGTTTCATGGAGTGCCAAGAAACAGCCTCTGGTAGCCCGATCAAGTGCTGAGGCAGAGTATCGTGGTCTAGCCAATACCACCTCTGAGATTCTTTGGATTCAGTCCTTGCTTCTGGAGCTTAATATCCCGGTACACACACCTATACTCCTCTGTGATAATGTTAGTGCCGTCATGATAGCTCACAACCCTGTTCTACATGCGCGTACCAAGCACCTTGAGCTTGACATTCACTTTGTTCGTGAGAAAGTCCTTGCCAAAGCACTCACCATTAAACATGTCCCAGGAGTTGATCAAATTGCTGATGCTCTCACGAAACCTTTGCCAACTACCAGATTTCTTACTCTGCGCGACAAACTTCGAGTGTTTCATGTAAACCCACCTGAGGGGGAGTAATAGAGTAGTTATCCTAATCATGCCAAGCTGGCGTATTGTGCCACGCTGGCATATGCAGTTAGATAAGCTTGATGAGTTTGTTAGGACTTAGATCCACTATATATACTCTTCACTGTGTAATCTGGAAGTTTAACAATTCATTTACAATAAAGGATTGAAGGTTGCAGAGCAACCAAGATTCCATGTGCAATTCAGTTACAATTCCGTTACACCTTGATTGAATCTTTTAAGCCAAGATCCAATTCACTTCTTAAAAATGGTTTTGGGAAGAAAGACAAGATCTTCATGTACCTTTTACGAGGAACACTTTCTATGCAAGTGCTGATGTTTTATTTCATATCTTTTTCTTGTTGCTTTCATTTGGTAGACTTTCTGTTGTGTCACATCTTCTCTATACTTTTTTTTAGTTTTGCGTATTTTGTTTTATTGGAATGGAAAATACCTTGGTGCTCCTTTTATTTTTCTTTATATTCAATTTTTATTTTTACCAAAAATACACAATTGTCACCCGTTTCATTTTCATCCATATGATAATTGTCTATTAATGTGGTAAATGTTATTTTACTATAAAACATTAAAAAAATGTGGTAAATGTTTCTTTTGGAGCTGCCATATCGTTGTATTTTTAATCATCATTAAATAAAAGTGTTTTTATATTTAACAATTAGTTCTCTTATATATCTTTTTCACCTTTTATTTATTTTATTATCATTAACTCTTGGTTATATCATTCAATTCTCACAACTCCATTAATCCCAAGAGAATCTAAATTATAATAATCCATACATTACAAACTTAAATATGACAAGCACAATCATAAAATAAAAGTTTGCCAATTTATTAAAATTCAAAGAACAAGTTACTAATTGAGGCAAACAAGCTTGCCCCATTATTAAAAGGACATACATGTCACACACAAATAGATATAGTGCTTAAATATTGACTTTGATGATGAGTTTAACAGAATTACAGAATTACAGTGATACCGTAATTTTGACAAAAGTCACACTTTAAAGTTTCAACGAAATTATAATATCACCAATGGTGCACATAAATAATAGTAACATAAGTAATAGTATGGCTTGAACCTTTGATATGAAATTCTAAGAACATTGGAAACCAGAAGGAAGAGATTTTTCACAAGCACTAAGTAGGAGACCAAGTGTGACAGGAATATTCAAGTTGATACCAAGAACATTAGCCTTAATAGCAGTACAAAGACAAACTGCTGCATCCAAATCAGCCAAACCTTGAATCAATGCACAACACTTGCTTGAAGCAGGAGATCCAACAACTATATTAACAAGTCCTAAAACATCGGCACAAACACCTAGCTTTAATGTGTCACTTGGACATTTTTGTGTGGTTGAAGGTGGTGGGGTACTAGCCTTAGGTGGAGGACTAGCACTTGGAGTTGATGGAGGTGGTGGAGTACTAGCCTTTGGTGGAGGGCTAGCACTAGGTGTTGTTGAATGTGGTGGAGGACTAGCCTTAGGTGTTTTTGATGGTGGTGGTGGAGGACAAGGTGAAGGTGGTGGAGGGCTATGCTTAGGTGGTTTGCATGTATCACAAGCATGAGAGAATGTTGAATAAGCTAGGAGAGAAAACAATATAATTAGTGCACTACGTTTGTTGGAAGCCATTGTTAAGAAATGTAAACTAATGTTTTTGTGTGTTTTGATGTTGAATAATAGAATGAGAAAGAAAAGGAAAATGAGACCATTTTTATAGGCAAAATTTTGTGAGTTGTATTAA
This sequence comes from Trifolium subterraneum, assembly GCA_951799995.1. Classification (NCBI taxonomy): domain Eukaryota; kingdom Viridiplantae; phylum Streptophyta; class Magnoliopsida; order Fabales; family Fabaceae; genus Trifolium; species Trifolium subterraneum. The sequence goes on from OX637463.1 coordinate 54,494,423, forward strand.
TTTGTTTCTTTACTAGACATCTAGAATGGAGAAAGTTTTGGTTGAACATAAGAATTTAATCGCTCTATTTGGTCACACATATTTAATAAAATGGTATAAGCGTAGTATATATTTGACTTAAGGTGATATTGGTTGTGTAAATAATCTCTCGGAATGGGTATGAAAAAGATCTTTGTGCATAGTAGCACAAAACATACATTCTCTGGTCTTTATAATAAGTAAATATATTATATTTTTAAATTGATTGAATAACTGATTAAAGCTTTTAATTTAGAGGGCCAAATATATTTTGGGTCAACACCCTAACATAAAGGGGCCCCAAATATGATAAGTAAAAAATGGGTCCCTATTATATAAGCCCAAAAATAAAAAATAAGCTCGAAGGTCCAAAATGGGCCCCAAGTACTTGTTTCTGGAAAAAATTAAGTTTCAAAATATTTTCTGGAATAAGGATACGGAGTTTTTCTCGAAATTATTTTTGAAAAATCTTTGGAAAAAAAATCTCGTAATCTTTTTCCGATATAAAAATTTCTTGGGATGAAAAAAGTATCGAAGTTTTTCTCGGAAAGTTTCCGAAAAAGAAATCTCAACTTTTTTTTGTGAAAAAAATTCTGAAAGTTCTTGAATTTTTTTTCTCGAATTGTGTTCCTACATGGATTGGATTGAGCCGATCTCGATCAAAATTGTAAGTAATAAACCAATATAGTTTTGGGTCTAGTTTAAAAATCGCATGTTGCAACATCTGGTTTGGTTGGTACAAACCGCCATTTTTTGTGTTAGGGTACAGTGGGTATACTCAAATTCTTTTTTAAAAAATGTTTTTAATTATAGGTCATTAATATATTCTTTCAAAAAAAAATATTACAATAAAGTATTACCGCTGGTAATTAATTATGTTGGGAGTGAGTTTCAAACACTCAACTAACTACTAATCACTCAGCTTCTCAACTAGTTAGCTAGTTACTAGTAAAACTTTATGTTTCTTGATGAAGGTGAAAAAAATAAATAAAAGTAGTAGGAAAACGGATTTGGATCCTCTCCAATTTTCTCTCATGTTTTCTCTCATTTTTCTTAATCCAATGGTTGAGAAAAACATGAGAAATAAAAAGGAGAAAAAATCAACCTTTGGATTAAGAAAAAGGAGAGAAAACATGAGAGAAAATTGGAGAGGATCCAATCCCTAGGAAAACAGAGTTAATTAGGAATTAGATTAGATATAGGAATTAGAACGCACTGGCACAATTAGGAGTAGGCTGAGGTGGGTCACGACTCACCCTAAAAAAAAAAGGAAATTCTACTACAATATTATTGGAATTCTTATAAAATTGCATGTTTATAATATATATATATATATATATATATATATATATATATATATAGGGTCAGGATCAAATGACACCAACTTGTTTAACACCAAATGTTACACCTCTCAATAACGTTTTAACCGTTATAAATTTTATAAAATCAATCGTTAGATTAGAAGTTTATATCATATAGATCATTTATGTTAAGTTTTACAAAAATCTAAAATCGTTTGATATGTTATTGAGATCAATCAAAATTAACGGTTTGCATCTTTTTTTAAACACCGTTAATTTTGATGTATCTCAATAACATATCAAAAGATTTTAGATTTGTGTTAAATTTTGCACAAATGATCTATATGATATAAACTTCCAATCCAACGGTTGATTTTATAAAATTTATATCGGTTAAAACGTTATTAAGAGGTGTAACATTTGGTGTCAAACAAGTTGGTGTCATTTGATCCTGACCCATATATATATATAAACACCAGATGCTGTAAACTTTTTGAAAAGAGTTCAAAAGGTTATGCAGTGTAATGTCGTGACACCTAGGTCTAGGGATGTAGTTTTTCAAAGATTAGGTTTTGCTATTCAAAAAGGATTAGCGGCGTAGCTTGTTGCCCGTCTACATTTTGTTAATGTGTAATTATTTTTTATATATAAAAAGTTAATTACTCTTAATATATATATATTTGTTTGGGCATAAAATATGAAATTAGTGTAGCCTTGTCGATGATTATGCAATTAAAGTGTTGAAGGTTGCAATATAAACTCTCGTGTGCTCCAATTTTACATATTTTTATATAAATAAAATCAGTTTTAAAATACAAAAGAGTTCGAACTAGCACATGAAGACCAAAACATTGTCTTAACTCTTAAGCCACTAAAGCAAGAACAATATATATATATTTTTTTTCATATATATGTTTCAATACAAAAAATTCACAATTTTTATTTTATCTAAAACAAAACAACTATGTCCAATGAAAAACAATAATTTCTTTGTATATAAATGTAATATAATAAAATATAGAACTTTCTGATAATCAACTTTATACAAGCATTAGTTCAAAGTCAATTATTCATCATTTCATGTTACTTGACATACGTAGAATATTATTTCAATATGATGATCAAATTGGTGTCTTTTATGACTTAAATTTTTATTTGCAATATATAAAACATTTTAAAATTTATATAATATTTTTTATGTCAAATAGTTTAGTGGCTAGAAATTTCACCTTTACGATAAATAAATGGAATACCCGGATTTCAAACTCCAACTCCTAGATATATATATAATGATTTTAACGGCGCATCCAATTTTTTTTTCCTAGTTCCGCGGTTGTAGGTACAAATTGACAAATTGTTTCTTCTTGACAGACACAACACATCTAGTTGTGAATGAGATATTTTGCAAGTTGTTTAATACGTTAAAATTATATTGAGAAACTGTGGTATATAGTTTGCTTTGTTTCATACCCATTACTAGGTTGGTAACATGAATTTTATTGAAATCGAAATAGAAAAATTTTGTGAGTATAACACACACATGACACAAGCTCATATGCCTACAAATTTTGAGTCGGTAAGGCTCCAATTGCAGTGACTATAGGGCAAGATCAACATCCTTTAGAAGGTGACAGATCTAAGAGTCAATGATGTAAATAGGATTTGATTATTAATACAAAATCAACTATACAATATAATTGAATTTGCTTTCTTTTATATTTTTTTATAAACACACTAAGACCTCGTTTGTTTTGGATTTTTTAAAAATAAATTTTTTAGTGTTAGAAAATTTTGTATAAAAAGAATTGACAATTTTTTTTTTATAAAAGCTTCAAATGAAAATTTTGTTTGAATAGTTATTCCTAAAATGTTATTTTAGGTATTTTATCATTTTATTGAAAGAAATTTCGGATATCAAAATTTAAAAAAATCACTTAATTTTGAAGTTATTTCAAATAGATTTTCACAAAAACATTTTTGAAATACAACTTTTTGTAAAAATTGTGATTTTGACTATGTTTTGAACTTCAATAATGTACATTTATGTTATAAGATGTCAAAATTAGTGTTTTACAAAATCTTGATAAACGAATACAAAAAAACTTGTAATATATTGAAAAACGGTTTTACAAAATCTATTTTAAAAAATATAAAGAAAAAATCTATTTTTCTAAAACTAAAATTAACGGGCCCTAAATGCTAAAAAAATAGAGAATTAATTTTAAGTTCAAACACGCGTTCTTGTAATCCTTTGATTTTTAACCAAAAGTAATAATTAATTTTTATTGTATTTATATTACTTGTAAAAAATAGTGAGAGCATTAAGATATTTACCGTCATGATTGTTAAATTGTTGTTTTCCAATTATACACTAAAAATTTAAAATTAGAAATTATATATATTTTTCAATCCGTAGTGGCTATTTCTACTAGGGGTGTTCGCGGTGCGGTTTGGTTCGGTTATGAGTCAAAAAGTCATCCTAACCGCAAGATAAAAAAGCATGCGGTTCGGTTGATTTTTAAAAAGTCATCCAAACCAAACCAAACCAATGCGGTTAGGATCGGTTCGGTGGCGGCGGTTTACCGCGTTATAAAAAATATTACAATATTACTAACTTGTTACAAAATAAACATAGAAAACTTTAATTTATTTTATTGTTTATATGATATAATATGCATATATAGAAATTGCATATATATAAGAACTTATTTTTAATACCAACAATATAGTTTTGTATCGCATGAAATTATATGTTTGTACATCTTACTGTTTTATGGACTCAGTTTAGGTTGAGTTTGCTAAGTTGGACTAGATAATAGGTTGATTGCTACTAGTTGATTGAGTTAAGTTAAGTATTGCGGTTTGGTTCGGTTTTATAAAATGAAAACCGCAAACCAAACCAAACAGTGCGGTTTATACTAAATGCGGTTTTTTGCGGTTTCGGTTTGGATTGGTTCGATTTTGCGGTTTTACTTTTGGTTCGGTTCGGATACAATCACCCCTAATTTCTATGACCAAAATTGTATAGGAAAGTAGTTGAGGTTACCACAGAGCACATGTTAAGTGCGACAAATTACGATATTGAATAAAGTGAAATTTCAATTACGTTATGATAATCAGAGTGTCATATATTTATTTGACAAATAATCAAATGTATCACACTAAGACCAAACATATTGATGTAGATTTTTGCAAGATCAAAGAGTTATTTATATTTGAACATATATTACACCCCGTTTTAAAATAAGTGTGTTTAAGGTTATTTGATATAGACTAAGAAAATCAATAAATTGTTAGCAAAAAAAAAAAAGAAAATCCATAAACATGTTACAAAAAAATAAATTAGATAAATAAATGATTATGTATAACAATTTTACAAAATACTCCCTATTAACTATTGGCTATTAACATTTGTTAGACGAAATCCATTTCAACCATAAAATCAAACACAAATTATCTAGTTAAAAGTTAAGTTTTCTAGAAGAAAGTGAAGAATAAGCAGCAGAGAAATAGAATCAGATTTTTTATAGTTACAGTAAGATGTTGTAATTGATATTGGCTGTTCGATCTCTGATCAATGGCTAAGATCTTTTTCCTTTATAAAATTGTATTTTAAATTTAAATTATCTAATTTCAAATTAATGGTTAGGATTGACTACGGCGTGAAACTGCGTCAATAATTAACAACATCAAATTTGGATCCTAAAAAAACAAAGTTAGAAACATGATAAGAAACTAGATATACATGGACAAGCTTTTTTTTTGTTGACGAATTGCACATTGTGAAGTTGTTTTCAGCCTATTAATAAGTTAAAATTATAATTAGAAACTGGGGTGTAGAGTTTGCCTTGTTTCATACCCATTACCATTAGTAGGTTGTTAACATGAATTATATATTGAAATCAAATTAAATAGGAAATTTTGTCAGCAACATACACATCTAAGAGTCCGATTGAATTGACTATACGGCAAGGTCAGCATATATATCTTTTAGAAGGTGACAGATCTAAGAGTCAATGTAAGTATCATCTGTTAATTATTAAAACCAAATCAATCACTTTTATTATACATGCTTTCCTTCAATTTTTATTTCTTGTAAAATGAAGTAACAATTCACACACAAAATATTAAGAAATGAAATAATTAGATTTCTATCCTATATATATATCATTTCGATGTCCACGCAATGCAAAAAGAGAAAAATTAGACCTATGATGCACGAGTACTCCGTTTGAGAAAAAGTATCGGTATCGGGTACGTATCCGTACCAGTACCGGGTACACATCCGTACCTTAATTTATGTTCATACATATGTATTAGTTTTTCTAAAAATGCCGTACCCCGTACCGGTACCCGTATCGGGTACCGGTACTGTACCCGCATCTAGGCAACGCAGAATTAGACGCTCAAAGCATTTTAGCGTCCCATTAACGTCCAAAATATTGACAATAGTAAAAGCAAGCTTTAATGCTAAACACTAGCGTCTATTTTGACGCTAATTAGCATCACTATAAATGGACGCTATAATTGAAGTTAAGTTTGGATAAAATGGAAGCTAATTAGTGTTAATATGTGCCGGACGCTAAGTTTAGTATCTGATTGTGAAATGCTAAGAGCTAGCGTGTACTAGTATGTTAAGTCAATTTTAGCGTCAACACTATGGATGCCAAAGTTAGCATCCACGATGGGCAAATGCTAAATTATAAATTTTGTGAAGCATAGCATATATATTAGAGTCGAGTTTTATGGAAGCTAAATAATGTGGCTAATTTTAATTTGTTGGTAAAAGACTTCCCCCCACACCAATAGAAATTAAAATTCATCTTACAAATTGAGGCGTCCATAAAACAAAAATAGTATTTGTACTGGTAAAATTCTAACCATAAAATTAGTCGAAACTAAATATAATGCTAAAGCAAAAAGAATAATCTGCCACTAGTTAAAAAAAAAAGGTGTGGCTTATTTATAACCTCGCAAAATGTGGAATTTGAGTGAAACACTAGCATAATATAATTCAATATTATTGTGCTACGCCCATATATAACACTTGCTGAGTGGTGACCGGTGGTGGTGTAATTGGTAATGTGGTCAAATTGGTTATCAAAAGTGAATGGAATGGTGAAACTGATCAACGTGATGGTCGACAATAATCAAAGTGGTGGTTGACGATAGTTGGAATGGTGGTCGATTACAGTGGTGGTTTACTGTGAGATTTTGGTCTCTAACAATTGTCTTAGGATTTATATCATTTAGTTCCACAAGCAACTTAATTACATGCTCTGCTCCAATTCTCACAACTTTATTACACCAATAAAAAAATTACAATAATTCATACAAATTTAAATATGATCACAAGCACAATCATGAAATGAAAATTCGCCAAATTTATTAAAATTTAAAGGACAAGTTACTAAATGAGGTAAACATGCTTACCCCATTATTAAAATTACTCACACATCTCACACATAAATATAGTGCATATTTGAATTAATGTGTGAATTTAGAAAAACCACATTGACACACTTTGATTTTGTCAAAAGTCAAACTTTGTAACTCCATCAAAATCATAGTATCAGTATAATTTCGTTAAAATCATTGTAATCCCAATTGTACGCACAAACGATAACTATAATAAAAACAACAATGAAAGTAGTAGTCAGTGACTAGCCATACCATTATTTATGTGCCTAGTAGCCACGTAAATAATAGTATGGCTTGAACCTTTTTGACATGAAATTCTAAGAACATTGAAAACCAGAAGGAAGAGATTTTTCACAAGCACTAAGTAGGAGACCAAGTGTGACAGGAATATTCAAGTTGATACCAAGAACATTAGCCTTAATAGCAGTACAAAGACAAACTGCTGCATCCAAATCAGCCAAACCTTGAATCAATGCACAACACTTGCTTGAAGCAGGAGATCCAACAACTATATTAACAAGTCCTAAAACATCAGCACAAACACCTAGCTTTAATGTGTCACTTGGACATTTTTTTGATGTTGAAGGAGGTGGGGTACTAGCCTTAGGTGGAGGGCTAGCCTTTGGTGTTGTTGAATGTGGTGGAGGACTAGCCTTAGGTGTTTTTGATGGTGGTGGAGGACAAGGTGTAGGTGGTGGAGGGCTAGGCTTAGGTGGTTTGCATGTACCACAAGCATGAGAGAATGTTGAATAAGCAAGAAGAGAAAACAATATAATGAGTGCACTAAGCTTGTTGGAAGCCATTGTTACACTAATATGTTTTTGTATGTTTTGATGTTGGATAATAGAATGAGAAACTAACGGAGAATTAGACCATTCTTATAGGCAAAATTTTGTGAGTGGTGTTAATTTTTTTTACTAGACATCTAGAACATCTCATTACTAAATTTAACTAAATTTCTTAACAAGTGGAAAACTAATTATTTTTACTTATAATTAAAATCAGAGGAATACGTATAACAATTTCATTATCTATTATTTTTGTTAGAAAAATAAAATATAATACGGTGAGATATGTTTGAGATCTCCATGGATCCGTTTGATCTGTAATGTAAGTACTCTACAAAATATAGTATAAGACAAAACGACATATGACAAAGTTTAAGGTCTTGAAGAAATGTTGTTTTGTACAATGTTTGATGGATAAAAAATTATTTTAGTATATTAGATAATTTGTGTAGAGGATAAAAAGTTATCCCGTGGTTCAATGAGGAACAAGAATTTCCGTTTTTGTCCTGTCATTTGACCCTCAGTTTGTCCAATCTCAGAAATATTTTTAAAATAAAACACGATACAACTGAAGTTATCTTGTTCAATCTCTTATTTTTTAGCAAATCTATATGTACTTTGGTATTGTTCCAAATAATTATCCTTATAGACTAAAAACCTCAGAAAACAATGGATTGCCTTATCTTTAAAGGTACTTTCTCGGTAAACAAAATATAAGTAAAAAGATACAGTTTTATATAGGCAAAAAATTTAGACACGCTCACACAAATCAAAATAATTAAAAGAAAAATAAATTTGTCACATCAATCAGTTAATATCACTTTAATTTTTTTTACTTGGTGTGAGTGTGTCTAACACTATTTATTTGTATCCGTACCTATCCAAGTATTTTCCAAGTAGGAGATATTTTTTGAACAACCCAAGTAGGAGATATTAAAACAAAAATGAAATGTGCATGAGACATGCTTTCAAATGACTGTTGTTTTTCTTGACCTCCTTATTTCTCTGATTTTCAACTCTTTTCAATCTTCAAGCCATCATTTTATCCCCTATCAAATCAAATACAGAAAACTATAGTTAAAACTTGTTATTTAATGAAGGTGAAGCTAAAAGTAGTAGGAAAACAGAATTAGAAAAATGATAAAAAAGAATTACATATATATTGACAAGTTGTTTTCCTTGACAAATATTATTGACAAGTTGTGATTGGGATATCTTGCAAGTTGTGTATTACGTTAAAATTATTATTAAGAAACTGGGGTATAGAGTTTGCTTGGGAGTGAAGTCAACAGGAAATTTTGTGAGTAACAAATGCACAAGCACACATGACTACAAATTTTGAGTCGGCAAGGTTCCAATTGCAGCGACTATAGGGCAAGATTAGCATCCTATTATTAGAAGGTGACATATCTAAGAGTCAATGCAAATATGATTTCATTATTTGATCATGAACAAAATCAACGAGGACTAAGCTTGCTTTCATTCATATTTTTTATTTTAGTTCAAAAGAGTCTAGCTGTAGAGCAACACTTATGGACACAGCTACAAATAAAAATAATTTGGGCACACACATATTTAAAAACATACTCATCAATTAAAAATATTTAAATATTAAAAGATAAATAAATTAATCATATCACATTATTTAATTCTTTTATATTTAAATATTTTTGATTGATGAGTGTGTTTTTAAATACTTTTTATTTGGATTTGTGTCCAAATAAGTATTGGTGCTAGCGGTATATACACTCACACACTAAAGGTTGAAAGAGCAAGACTTCCATGGTCACGTGACCATATACTCACACTAACATAATTTTTTGATTATTTATAAAAGAATAAAATTAAAAAATTAAAATTTTGTGAGTGTGACTAAGAAAATTATATTTAACCACGTGACCATATAAGAATAATTCAGGTTGAAAAGTTGATAATTGTGGATTCAAACCCTCCCCAAAAAATTAGACATTATTTAATTCTTTTATCTTTCTACATTTCTTCGATTTTCATATTTAGATATGAAAATTGTGTTAAATCAGTGGTAGATTCGTTTTTTGTACACACGTGAAAACATCAATTTTGAACTGTTGATGTTTGAATTAAAAATATTGTCATTTGCTACATAGAGTGTGAACTAAAACACAATTTGTTATTTTTTTTTTTTTGACGGTAAACAACATCTTTTCATTAGATAATAAGATAAAGTGAGTACAAACATTGAAAGATATGTGTTAGGACATTCCCCATCCACATTCTAAAAACACAAATTACTAAGCCAACTAAGATTTGGACAACAATGAGTTTTAAGGAGTTAAAAACCAATAAAATACTACAAAACCAGTAGCTTAATCCAAGCAACCAAGCATAAATCTTCCACACATGATAAGTGGGCTGAGGAACCACAGTCTTTAACTCTATCCAATTACGGATCATTTCTTTGCCTTGTGGACGCACATATCGACTATTCGGGGTCTCGAAATCGGTTAAACTCACCACATGTGAAGGAACCATTTCTTGAGTGGAGGAGACAAACTGGTTTGCAGCAATAGCTATTGGATCAATACTCACAATATGAATCCCTTTAGCCAACCATCTTTGAAGCTTTTTATCAAACACCATAAGTGCAAACTTAACATAGATTAAACTAGAGAACAAAACACAACACACATAACACCAAGAAAACAAAAACACAATAACAATTGCAAATTTAAAAACACAATAACTCAGCACTTCCATTTTTTCCAATGGTGGTGGCTCCGGTGGAGGCCGTTTTACATGACCACAGATCTGTAAACAGATTGTTGAAGTTTGATTCAGATTTGAGAGCAACCTAGCATACTTGATTTGTGAAATGAGAGCTTGGCGGTTGCTGGAGAGTTGCACAGAAAACGTGATGGAGGTTGATGGTGGTGGTTGAACAGAAAATGTGGTGGAGATTGGTGGTGGTGGTGGTGGTACAAAGGAAGGGAAAATGGTGGGAAAATAGGAAGATGAACCCAAAGAGATGGGAGAGGAACTTCCACAAGGGAAGAGACAAGCTCCATTACGGAGGAAAGGAGCTCCGATGGCGGAGGAGAGACCCATGAAGTGGGGGGCGGTGGCCAAGAGGTTTAGATCCAGGAAACCCTAATTAATTTGCACTTTATAAAATTTTGGAATGCGATATGAGTTGTAAGTTTACATCCTAAAAAGCGAATTCAGATCTTATTTTGCATTCTAGAAAGCGAACTCTTTTTTTCATCTAGTGGGCGCAAACGTTATGAGTTAAAAATATTGTCACTCGCTACATAGAGTGCGAACTAAAACACAATTTTCTATTTAGAGTGCTATTAGTTTGCACTTTAACTATTGAACCTTATAAAATTTTGGCCACCATCCAGTATCATATTTTAAATGGCCGCTGGAAAGGTTACGATAGTATCGATCAATCACAGACACACACTGTATAATTCTATAAATTGAATTCTTAATGTATTTTTTAATCACTCGCTCATACAATGTTCCCTTCGAAATAATCTATTTTTAATCACTTGCTCACACTTTAACTTGCGAACTTTGTTTCAGTCAAAATTATTTCATGGGAGATAAGAGAAGGGTGAATAGGACAAATTTTTTTTTTTATAAGGTTCACATTTTAGAAAGCGAACTCAATTCGTAGTTTGCATTCTAGAAAACAAACTCAAATCGTAGTTTGCATTCTAGAAAAAGAATTCTTTTTTTCCTAATTTTCGCTATTTACACATTCACATTCTAATTAACGGGTGAGATAAATTGAAAATATCAAAGTGCACGCATATATACCGAATGCGAAAAGTAAAACTCAAAACCTATAAACGTTCATAACCGATTTGTTTGTTTTTTTGACAGAAGCCAACCCATTTGTTATTGGGCTGCGAATTATCAACTTCAAAGTTGCACACTCCAACCAGCCAAAACAGTCCAAAGTTTTATATTTCTAAAATATTTACATCTTGTGCTTCTGTAAAATATTTACATTTACATCTTATGCATTTTACAAAAGAAAATCATATAAACTTACACATGTCTTTTATTTAATATAAGTGATGTAAAAGTTATTTAAACTTCTAATATTAAAGATAATTATATATTAATAATGTGTTTGATCCGCTAAAAAAATAGGAGATTGGACGACTTTTGTTGTATCCTATTTGAATTAAAAACTAGTTATTACTTAACAAAATAGGTAGTAAGAAACAAGACAAAAATAAAAAAATTGTCCTTCACTAACCACAACATCTTCGGTACAGTTTTGTCTTATTTTGTACTATCTTGTTATGTCATGTGCTGTTATGTTCAGTACTTACTGTTTTGTGAATTAAACATACACAAATAGAAGACAAACGAGTAACAAGATGTAGTAACCAAAAATTGGTAGAGAAAGTGAAAATTGTTTCATGGTGGTGGCTGAAGACCCGTATGCATAACTTTGAATATGATTTTAATTTCTGATAGTCTAACTTAGTCTTTAACTTATTTAGGGATTAAAATTTGACTTGATTAGCCCTTAAAGCATTTTTGTTCCCTTTATTTTCAATATTTTCAACCATAAAATCAAACACAAATTATCTAGTTAAAAGTTAAGGTTTGTAAAAAAGAAGGTGAAGAATAAGTGGTAGAGAAACAAAGTTAGAAACAGGATAAAGAACTAGGAATTCAGATAGATAAGATACGACTAATTCAAGAAAAATAGATAAGACATAAGGCTAATTTCAGAATAATTCGTTTAAGTTTATCATAAAAGGAGGTATCTCAATTTCATATTTGTACCTGTTATTTTTTGTTGACAAATTACACATTGTCAAGTTGTTTTCAGCTTATTACGTTAAAAATATAATTAGAAACTGGGGTATAGAGTTTGCCTTGTTTCATACCCATTAATAGGTTGTTAACATGAATTATATATTGAAAATTTGAAATCAAAATAGGAAATTTTTTTCAGCAACACATCTAAGAGTCCGATTGAATTGACTATACGGCAATGTAAATATGATCGGTTGATTAGTAAAACAAAATCAATCACTATTATGAGTAATGATATTTTGACAACTTTTTGGAGACAATTTTTTTTTCCTCTTTCTTCTTTAGTTACCAAAAACTATAAAGTGGGAGGAGGAAAGAGAGTAAATATATAATGAGAATATGAGAGAAAAAATTGTCACAAAAATTGTCAAATTGAGTTGTTAAAATAACATTATTCTCACTATTGTACATGCTGCTTTCCTTCAATTTTTATTTCTTGTAAAAAGAAGTAACAAATTGACACAAAAAATATTAAGAAATGAATAATTATGAGTTCGAACTAAAATGTACTTATCTTACTTGGAGTTTTTTTGTAATCCGATTTAGTGATGATGGTTGAATCGAATATTAAAATACACTACTATTCTACTTTGGTGGGTTGAGTAAAGACACTTTTTTCTTATTATCGTGTTATATATATATATATGGATTAGATCAAATGACACTAACGTGTCAAACTTAAAAATATGACACTTCCGATAATTTTTTATCAGATAATCGCTAGACGTTAATTGTGATGTATCTCATTGACATATCAAATGATTTTCGATTAATGTCATCTTTTATATACACCATTTATGTTATAGTATCATTCAATTTAATGGTCGCTTTTGTAATACAATTATCCGATATATATATATATATATATATATATATATATATAGAGGATGGATCCGTTGACTCCAGGATTATGTCTCCTTAGAGTTACTCCGCTTAATAACTTGATATCTGCATTATATTTCTTCAATCCAACCGTTGAATTCAAAGATCTCATTGAGTAGATCAACTCCACAAATTTTTATAAAAATTCAAAAAATGTAGTTATGTATTCATACTATTGAAATTCAACGGTTTTTTTTAAAAGTTTGTTGTACGTTCAATTGAAGTTATCAGAAAAAGTATCAAACGATTTTGAATTTTTATAAAAATTTATGGAGTTGATCTACTCAATGAGATCTTTGAATTCGACGGTTGGATTGAAGAAATATAATGCCGATATCGAGTTATTAAGCGGAGTAACTTTAAGGAGACTTACTCCTGGAGTCAACGGATCCCTCCTCATATATATATATATATATATGGGGTTTGCTAACTTAGATTCACATAACAATATGAAGGTATAAGTTAGTAAGGTGCACCTTTTCACTTTCGACAAAAAAAAATTATACTATTTGTTCCACTAATTAAGCAACTTACAAGCTCAAGTCCAATAAATAACCCAAAAAAGAACAATTTACAATGAATCAAGGATTGCATAAATTTAAATATGACAAGAGCATTCATCAAATAAAAGTTCCCCAAATATTATTAAAATTAAAAGAACAAAGTTCTCAAATGAGGCAAACACACTTACCTCAATATTAAATTAAATGACATTCATTTCACATAAAAATAAATATAGTACACATACATACTATGATTTTGACAAAAACAACATACAAATTATAATTTTATCAAAATCAGTTTCACTATAATTTCGTTAAACTCACTGTAATTCCATCATGCACATAAACAATAATGAAAATAAAACTAAAATCAAAGTAGTAGTAAAATAGGTGTTCTTATGGCTTGAACCTTTGACACTAAATTCTAAGAACATTGAAAACCAGAAGGAACAGATTTTTCACAAGCACTAAGTAAGAGACTTAGTGTGATAGGAATATTCAAATTGTTACCAAGAACATTAGCCTTAATAGCAGTACAAAGACAAAGTGCTGCTTCTAAATCAGCCAAACCTTGAAGTAATGTACAACACTTGCTTGATATAGGAGTTCCAACAATAACATTATTTCCTAGAATATCAGCACAAACACCTAGCTTTAATGTATCTCTAGGACATTTTTGTGATGTTGGAGGAGTAGGAGTTGGAGGTGTTGTTGAAGGAGTAGGAGGAGGAGGAGGACAAGCAATAGGTGATGGTGACGGTGGCGGAGGGCTAGGCTTAGGTTTTGGTGTTGGAGGAGGAGGACAAGCCTTAGGTGAAGGTGGTGGAGGACTAGGCTTAGGTTTTGGAGTTGGAGTTGGGTTGCATGAACCACAAGCATGTGAAAATGTTGAATAAGAAAGAAGAGAAAACAATATAATTATTGTACTAAGCTTGTTGGAAGCCATTGTTAATTAAGGTTGCAAAAATGTGTGTGTGTTTTGATGTTAAGTAAGGGGAGAATTGGACCATTTTTAATAGGCAAAATTTTGTGAGGTTCAGTCATGTCATGTGGAAAAATCTGATTGAGTGGAAGAGAATGTCATATTGATAATGATAAATGATAATGTTCAAGTATATTTTTTGTAAGCTTGTGAAATGGAAATGGTTTCATATATTAGTGGTTGTTAATTTTCTAGTTAAAATAGGAGTATATTCTTATATTTTGTATTATTTTTAATAATTAATATTTTTTACTTTTTTATTTTTTCAGAGACTAAAAAGTTTTACTATTATCTTAACATCTACCTATACTAATGCATATGAAAATTTCTATTTAGCCACCTAGATTTCTTTCTGGCCCCTCAATTTCAATTTTACTCCTGCAATTTAGTTCAGAATTTACGTTCCGAATTTGGTATAGGTTTGAAAAGTAGTTTTCGAACCCATTTTATATTGATAAATTTCAAATTTTAAATTCCAAGATTTTCAAAAATAGAAATTTGTTCCTTAATGAGATTTGTGTCACCATTATCTTCTCTCTGCTTCTGAAAATAAAATGAAGAGAATGCTTCAAATTCATCATAATTACATTCAAGTGTATGAATCCATCAAAGAGAATAAAGTGAAGAGAATCCATTTAATTACCTCGTTGGTTTGTGGAATTAAAAGTTGTGAAATAATGAGAAGATGTAGTAATGCTGATTGAAAGCTGAGTGGTTGTTTTGAGTTGTTGTTGTCACTTAGGCTTTGAAGTTGCAAGTAAGAGTACTCATTGTCATTGGATAAACCTCAGCAATTCCTCTGTTTTGAAGAGGAAAAGGAACTTATAGTAAAATTGATTATGCAAATCATATTATGGATTAAATTTCTATTTTGAAAAATTTAGGAATCTATAATCCGAAAATTTTCAATGTAAAATTGATTTGGAAACTATGGGTTCTGAACCTATACCAAATTTGGAATGTAGATTCTGAACTGAATTTTAATGGTACTCCTAAAAATTTTAGGAGGTGGAAATAACAGAGCTGACGAAAAAAATTAAGCATAGCGAATTGTTACTATGTAAAAACTTTTATAACACATCGACTTTTCCCACTCTCATTTCAATAATTAGTACAACCACACTCTTACAAAGCTAAATATTTAAATTAAATCAAATACAAGTTTAAAGTGTTACAAACTAATGCATCTAAAAATAAAAAATTTAAGTTCAATATATAGTTTTGGTCTCTCCTTTGATTTACCACAATAAGTAATGTGAAACTTTCCAATAACTAAATTTTAACCTCCTTTTCTATTTAAGAGACTAAACAATATGACACTTGATATTCAACCCCAATAAAACATGGGAGTCTAAAGAGATTTTTCAATGCATATATATGTTCATGCAAAACCAACTCTTGTTATTGGGCTGTGAATTTCAAACAAATTGCACAGTCTAACAGGCAAAAACAGTTCAAAGTTTTTCATTTTTTAAAAATATATTTACATCTTATCTTAGAAATTTGTTCTTTAAGTCTCCATGTTACCAAATTTTGAGATATATATTTTTACCTTTAAATTTGAGCATGGTCTCGAATTTATTTTCTAAACAACATAACATTATAGAAAATAGTTTCCGCTCAGCTGAGGTTTAGATTCTATTTTCCAAACTAAATAATAGTCCAGATTATATTTTTTAAACCACTGAAAAGCATAAGAAAATTTTATTAAGGGTTTATTCGATGTGTATCTATGTCTAGGGTTATAAAATAGATTGAGTTCACATGAGCAATTCACTTAAATCGTTATTTTAGATGAGATGATTTGTTATAGTAGACTCTACCATTTCGGTTGATATTCCTCTAAAAACATAGGGCGGATTATCTCGTCTTTAAATTCAAACTCAAAATTTCTCCATTATTATATCATATATATTTTTATTATAAGCTTTATTGATGTCCATAATTCTCCATATATAATTTAACCTTACATAGAGATCTATCTTCAAATCTAAATTTTTTAACCTTTTCGTTTTTATTTTACCATTTTTACTAAAAATTATGTAAAGTAAAAGTGTATCTACATTTCACACTTAAATAAGTTTGTGCAGATCTTAAACCATCAAATCAAAATTAGACTATTTATCTATATATGTAAGACTGTATGCAATGCAGATCTTAATTAGTGTTTAGAAAGATTGTATTAGATTAGGGAGTTAGATTAGTAAATCATAATGATGTGACTCTGCAATTGTGTGAATGACCTGCATGAATGTGTGGTCCACATTTGCAATACAGCTGCTTGCATGTGATTGATTAAAGTTCATTAGTATACAAAATATAATAATTGTAAATTGGAATCTTGTCTATAAAACTTGGTTTAACAACAATATCATTCAGTTCCACTAATTAAGCAACTTACATGCTCAAGTCCAATAAATAACCCAAAGAAAACATTTTACAATAATCCATGCATTGCATAAATTTAAGTATGACAACAACATTCATCAAATAAAAGTTCCCCAATTATTATTATTATAATTAAAAAGCAAAGGTGCTAAATGAGGCAAACAGGCTTACCTTATTATTAAAATGACACTCATCCCACGTAGAAATAGAGTATTAGAACATATTTAAATTAGTGGTCAATTTAGCAGAATCACAGAGATATACCGTGATTTTGACAAAAACCATATTTTAAAGTTTTACCAAAATCATAGTATCACTGTAATTTCGTTAAACTCACAGTATTTCCATTGTGCAGACAAGCTTATTAAATAAAATAAAAACATCAATGAAAGTAGTAGTAACATAAGTACTAAGCATATATATAGCTTGAAGTACTTTTGACATGATGAAATTCTAAGAACATTGAAAACCAGAAGGAACAGATTTTTCACAAGCACTAAGTAGGACACTTAGTGTGAGAGGAATATTCAAGTTGATACCAAGAACATTAGCTTTAATAGCAGTACAAAGACAAACAGCTGCATCCAAATCAACCAAACCTTGAAGCAATGCACAACATTTGCTTGAAGCAGGAGATCCAATAACAATATTAACAAGTCCTAAAACATCAGCACAAACACCTAGCTTTAATGTGTCACTAGGACATTTTTGTGTGGTTGAAGGTGGTGTAGGTGTTGTTGAAGGAGTAGGAGGAGGAGGACAAGCTTTAGGTGAAGGTGGTGGAGGACTAGGCTTAGGTTTTGGAGATGGAGTTGGTTTGCATGAACCACAAGCATGAGAAAATGTTGAATAAGAAAGAAGAGAAAACAATATAATTAGTGCACTAAGCTTGTTGGAAGCCATTTTTAATTAAGGTTGCAAAAATTAAAAGAAATGTGTGTGTATGTTTTGATGTTGATTAAGGGGAGAATTGGACCATTTTTATAGGCAATATTTTGTGAGGTTCACTCATATGTCATGTAGAGATTTGATTGAGTGGAAGAGAGTGTAATATTGATAAATGATAATGTTCAAAATTGATTGTTTGTAAGCTTGCGAAAGAATGGTTTCATATCTTAGTGGTTGTTAAAGACTAGGCTAGGGATTTCTACTATCCATAGTAGGGAAGCGAATTTACTATACAGTTAAAAAGCACACGGTTTAATGCGGTTTTTAATTTCGTCTGTTAAATTTAGATTGGACAGTTTATAACAAAAACATCGTGCTACTACTGTGTGCTGTTTTTACGGTTGCAAATCCAATTAATAAGTAGTAACTACCATAGATATTTTCTACAATTAACTTTGTTTGTCACTGGTGTTAATTTTTTTAACTGGACATCTAGCTACATAGAATTAACGTCTCATCTAGCTATTAGAGTGTATATATTTAATTATGCATGTATCTCATAGCATGCATGATTTGCCAATGCTTTCAAGCTTAAGTTGTTAATTTTTTGTTTTTGTGTTAATGGTTAACCTTTAGGTTCTCAACGAAAAGTGTCGGATTATGGTAATTCAGTGTTGGTCGTGAGAAAAATTAAGTCTAATTAAAATTTGTTTCTATTAAAAATTGAATTCAGATTCTTCTAAAAAAATTATTCTAATTAGAAAAAACTCATCAACTACTTGAATTTAATATCTTGATATTAATTGATTTGTTTATTTATCATTTTTAGTAAAATAGTTTATATTTAGATGTTTACTCTAAAATAAAGTATGATGCCAAATTTCGCAATTTTCAATTCCATACGAAAGCTATGTTTTATAACTTCTTCTAATCAAATATATAAATTGGGGATGTAGCTCAGATGGTAGAGCGCTCGCTTAGCATGTGAGAGGTACGGGGATCGATACCCTGCATCTCCATATTTAATATTTTGTCAAAAATGAGAAAATATAGTCTGATAATCAATATACTTTCATATTGACTGATTAATTAAAATCTAGCTAAGAATTATTTTCACCTAAAATCGTTATAGGAAACTCATTAACCACTTAAATGAATCTAATAAAGTTTGAGCTGATTTTCTATCTTCTTTTTATTTTAATCCTTAATTATAATTTCTTAAATCCATCGAGTCATCTTATATTTCCTATAATATCCTTTACATGTTAACTAATAAAATACATTGTTAAAGAAGATGAAGAAAAAAGTAGTAGAGAAACAAACAAAATTAGACAAGAATAAGGAATTACGTATATAATGACAAGTCGTACTTGTTGACAAAATACAAGTGGACAAGTTGGGATTGGATATTTTGCAAGCTGTTTCCAACCAATGACGTTCAAATTACGATTATAATCTTTGGGGTATAGTACTGTTTGTCTTGCTTCATACCAATTACTAGGTTTATAACATAGAATTATTGATATTGAAATCAAAAAAGGAAGTTTTGTGAGTATAACACACGCACAAGTTCATAAGCTTACAATTCATGTGTCGGCAAGACACTGATTGTAGTGGCTATTGCAAGGTCAGCCAGAATCCTTTAGAAGTTGACAGATTTAAGAGACAATACAAATATGATTTGATTATTAAAACAAAATCAACCACAATTTAGATTTAGGTTGGTTTTGAAACGGTTAAAGTCAGTAATTAGTTGTTAATGTTAAAAAATTCTCCTTTATCGGGTGGTCTATTTGAAAGACCAACAAATGACGTGCATTCATCGTTGGAGTTGATTGCAATGTAAGCAATGTGAGACAAACAAACTCCAACAACACAATCTTACATTCAACACTCACTTTCACGCCTAGTGTGGGCTTAGGACAAATGTCTACATTGCATTCTTTTACCAGACTCTGATACTATGTTAAATATGTTTGAATCTCAACCCCAAAAGCTAGCTCATAGGGTGAGGTTGCCCGTTTAAACAAATTTCAACAACACAATCATACATTCAACACCCGTGTGGGTGTACTTGGGTCATGGGTTGATTGAGATTGAAGTTTATGTATTGTAACAATTTTTACATTGGGTTTATTCTTTGGTTGTTAGTTTTTTAGCATTCAGTTATTTCGTGTTGAAATTATTTTCTATCTCAATTTCAATCTAATTTCTTCAGATTTTTTTGGGAATTGGTGATTTTCTGTTTATTTTTTTATTTTAGGTGTTGTTATTTTTATATTGCAAGTGTTAAAATGGATTAGAGTATTAAGTTGAGGCCGAGGCTAACATGCACAAGCTGTTTATGTTATGCATGGTGCACAAGTAGTGATTTATATTATAATGAATATGAATTTTACAAAATCTACCGTTGGATTGAAAGTTTATATTATATAGATCATCCATAAAAAAATTGAAAATTTTTAAAAATTATTTTATATGTTATTGAAACTCATCAAGATTAACGGTTTATGAGTTTTTATTGAATACCATTAGTTTTGATAGGTCTCAATAACATATCAAATTATTTTCAAATTCTTTCAAAAAAATTATGGATGATCTATATGATATAAACTTTCAATTCAGCGGTGAATTTTGTAAAATTCGTATTCATTATAATATAAATCATTACTTGTGCACCATGCATGCACAATATAAAGGGCTTGTGCATGTTAGACAAAACCACTAAATTGATTGTTTTTAAGGCGTGTTTGGTTTTGAAGGAAAAGAAAATTGAACTTTGCTTCACATATGAAGCTTCTATAGATAGAATAACACACTTTATGTTCCCCTAGTTTAGAGTACCACTGAAATGGTACATCTTGATAAATGCTTCAATATGCATCTTACGTAGTCATCAAGGAATCAAGATCCTCTCCATTTCAAGGTTATGAACATGTGCAATAACTAAATTTCCAAATCTTTTTGTGATGAGTTTTTCCATTGCACACTTAATTATAGGATCAGGATCACCTGCAATTGAACTCAACTGTAAGCCCACACAATAAAGTAAAATTGTTCTATTATTATTTGAATAAAATATAAAATAAATAAATGTGTACATTAGAGCATTACAATTAAAATTCAACTACAGACAATCCACACGCCCTTAATTATGTAGGTGCATATCAGACCTGTCAGACAAGTTCAATGGCTAGATCTATGTTTTGAATTCATGTCTTAGATTGATTGATTTTATAAAGTTGAAATTAGATGTTTTAAATTTAAAATGGGTCCAAATTAAAACTACAAATTGATAAATAAAAAAAATAAAAATAGTTAGACGTATTTGGATGTTCTTTTGTGAAAATCATTGGATCAAATTAAATTTTTAATTGATTTTTCAAAACCAGTAGTTCAAACTGAACAGAACCGCATACATATATTTTAATATTTATTTATCTTTTTATTAGTATGATATATTTCTTTAACATATTTTTTTTTGAACAAGCGAAAATGGATCACATATATTAACAATTAATCAATTTAGCACAAGGTGTATCAAAAAGACATATTATTTCTTTAACATATTATTTGTTGATTTTATAATTAAATTGTTAATATGAATTTTTATTTTAAAATTGATTCAAACTGAACTGCAAATCCCTCTAATTGAAATACTAAAGGTTCAATTAAAATTAAGATTGTGTGAATAGTTAAGATTATAAATTATTAAAGAAAAAAAAAATATTGTGTGAATGATCTGCATGAATGTGTAGCCCACATAAACTTCAATACAGCTTACACGTGATTGATAAAGTTCACTATATGGTAACCAAAAATAATACTCTGGTTGTTTCAAAAAAAAAAAAAAATTAATAATACTCTCGCCATCACAAAATTACAAAATAATAACGGGTGTATTGGATTGAGATTTTAAGAGATTATTTTCTCAAAAAAAAATCTTGAAGATTTTAAATGACTTCGTGAGATTATATTAATTTTATGAAATTTTAAAAGATTTTTTTCAAAAGATTTTTTTCAATCAAGATTTTTAACACATGATTTGAATGGATTTTGAGAGATTTTTTGAAAAAGACTTTTTACAATCAAAATTTCATAATACTTTATATATTAGGAAAATTTCAAAAGACTCAATATATATTAATTAGAAAAATTTCAAAAGAATCAATAAATTTTAATAACCGAAATTATAAGAGTAATACTTATTACTGTTTAGGACAAATTACTTTTTTAAATGTAATACTTATTTTGAGACGGAGTAAACTATTGCTATTTGGTCCTTAAGATTTGATTTAGCAATGGTATCATTCACTTCCACAAATTAATTAAGCATGCTCTGCACCAATTCTCACATTTCCAAATATCCAATAAATCCAATAAAAAATATTACAATAATTCAAACATTGCATACATTTAAGTATAACAAGCACATTCTTCAAATCAAAGTTCCCCAAATAAGGCAAACAAGCTTGCCCCATTATTAAAATGGCACACATCCCACACAACAACTATAGTGCATATCTTGATTGGCGGTGAGTTTAGCAAAATCTCAGTAACACGATTTGTTTTTAAAGCGCTACATTTTGAAACTTCCATGAGATTACAGTGTCACTAAAATTTCGCTAAAATCGTTCAAATTCCAATCATCCAAATTAAATAAACAATAGTTACAATAAAAACAACAATATAAGTAGTACAATCATGCTTGAACCTTTTTGACATGAAATTCTAAGAACATTGGAAACCAGAAGGAACAGATTTTTCACAAGCACTAAGTAAGAGACTTAGTGCGATAGGAACATTCAAGTTGATACCAAGAACATTAGCCTTAATAGCAGTACAAAGACAAAGTGCGGCATCCAAATCAACCAAACCTTGAAGCAATGCACAACATTTGCTTGAAGCAGGACTTCCAACAACAACATTAACAAGTCCTAAAACATCAGCACAAACACCTAGCTTTAATGTGTCACTTGGACATTTTTTTGATGTTGAAGGAGTAGGCTTAGGCTTGGGTGTTGGAGTTGGCTTGCATGTACCACAAGCATGAGAGAATGTTGAATAAGCAAGGAGAGAAAATAATATAATTAGTGTATTAAGCTTGTTGGAAGCCATAGTAAATTAAGGTAGCAAAAAATGAAAAGAAATGTGTAGATTATTGTTTTTGTGTGTGTTGAGGTTGAAATATAGAATGTGAAGGAAAGGGGAATATTTGACCATTTTTATAGGCAAAAATTTGTGATATTCAATCATTGTGAAATCTGATTGGGTGGAAGAGAGTGTGATATTGATAATGTTTCCAGGTGGATTTTTGTAAGCTTATGAAAATAATGGTTTCATATTTTTGTAGTTTTTTTTTTTACAACATATTTAGAGACTAGGAATTTCTACTATCTATAGTAAGTAGCAACTAGTAACTTAGATAGTTTTTTCAAATTACACTTTGACTCCCAACCACCGAATCTATCTAGTACAAGTGGTTGGTGCGCACTTAATTTCCGAGTGGAGTTGTATTCTCCTGAAATTTTAAAATTTGTCAAATATTTCCGAAATTTGGAAATAGGTAAATAGCCTTGTGAAATTGTAAAACGTCAATTAAATTGCTCCTGCTCAGTTTACTCCATCTATTTTGATGACGGTTACCGACATACGTGACACCTGCCAACGTGGTGCTACGTCACGGGGGTAATTTATTATGATACACTTATTTTTTATTGACAGCAATTTTTTTTTGATAGACGAAATATCAAAGTTATTGAAAATTCACACACACAAAATGAAGT
The DNA here is from genome assembly GCA_951799995.1 of Trifolium subterraneum. Lineage (NCBI taxonomy): Eukaryota > Viridiplantae > Streptophyta > Magnoliopsida > Fabales > Fabaceae > Trifolium > Trifolium subterraneum. The sequence goes on from OX637463.1 coordinate 54,518,201, forward strand.
GATTGTGGATTGAACACGGTCTTGATGTCCGACAGTGGCAATTTTGAGGATTTGTGTGGACTTTTTGACAGCAATTTAATTGATAAATTTCGAAGGAGTATTTATTTACTAGCTTGAAATGGGATAATACTAGATGTGACAAGTCATGCATGAGTATATTTGTAAGGTTATATAGAGATTTGATTAATGAAATTTCACTCTTCATTTTAAACTATTCTACATTTGAAGGGTCCCTGCACTCTAAATTTTAGTTAACTAGATAGAGTTGGAAACAGATCATACAGATGGAGTCTACAATCTTATTATGCCACAAGTGTGAAGTTGGAAGTTCTACATCGTTCAGAAAAAAGGAAAAAAAAAAGAAGTTACAATTTAATAGCATATAAATTCAATGTATATTAAGGCTTCGAGTAGTTTAAGTGGTTCATGAGTTTTTCTAGTTATCGATAACTAGAGAGAATCCGGGTATTTTAAGTGGGAATAATTTTTCGCCAAACTTTACTTAGTTCATATAGTATCATGGATTCATGGTCAATGGTTTGACAGATGGTCCAACAAAACACACTTGAGAGGGACCGTAATTATATCAAATTTTGTGTTTGATGATAATGAATTGTTGAATTAATTGTTTATAATAAGTTATTAAGTGTCTCATGAACTTAGCTTAGTTGGTAGTGACATTACATTATATATGTAAGGAGTCGAAGTTCGAATCTCAATCATCTCAGTTATCCATCAGTAAAATTTTTAACCACTAAACTATTTTACCAAAAATATAAAAAAAGTTATTAAGTAGAGTAACTTATTTCAAAGTTACTTCTAATATCAACGAATATTCACTCTATATATATATGCAAAAGGATAAGGAATTATATGTTTTGACAAGGATGATAGGGATGTTTTCCAATGCATGTGGTTTACAGGCTAATGGATTCAAATTTTAATAATTACAAAATGGGGTATAGACTATAGAGTGTGTCTTGTTTCATATCCATGAGTACTGGATTTGTTAACAAAAGAATTATTGAAATGCCTTTGCCTATTCAAAAACATGAATTATTGAAATCATATAGACCATTTCTTGAGTAACACATACACAAACACACATGCATACAATTTGTGTCATCAAACCTCTGATTGCAGTGTCTACCCATAAGAAAAATGTTCCAAATATCGGTGGGTTCTCTTTTTGATTTGGCACTCTATTATGAACTCTTTGGGGTACCTTGTGGGAGTTGTTTTCGGTTGGGTGTCCCAAGGAAGGACAATGTTTTTTGTATGAGTAGTGCCATCATGTGGTGGTTAAAGTTGTATCTATCTATATGGGAATACAAGGAGAGAGTATGGCAATTGAGTGTTTAGCCGCAAGATATGTAAAATTTGACTAATCGAATTCGAATTTTTTTGAACGATTCGTTTTAAGGGGAGTTTATCAATAATTTGAAACTAAATTTTGTTTAGGTTGAGTATTTAAACACCACTCTACATGTATATTTTTGGTGTGTACTTGACTTATTTAATTACTTATGTTAAGTCACTATATTTGGTCTAGTGATGGTGAGAGATTTAGGTAGTATGTTAGAGGTTTCGGGTTCGATCCTCAGCTCCTTTGTAAAACAAAAAAAATATTACTTATGTTGATCTCAAAATATAAATAAAAAATGTCTCAACACATGTTCACTTTGGTTGGATTATCATTGCTCTAGCAAGTGAATAAAATGTATTTTTACGGTAAAAAAATAAAGACCTAAATTTATGCTACATGTATGATGTGATGTATCCCTATATGTAACAGCATCTCTGTCAATATGCACACATAATTAAAAAGTTTGTCAACAATATGATTAATCTTTCTAAAATTATTTTTCAGTTATTCTAAGAGAGAAAAATCGTTGGTCTCTTTTTTTGTTATAAGATTTGGTCTTATTACGATAGTTTGGAATAGCATTCATAGATGGTTTAGTTTTGCTACTATATCGCCTAGGACAATTAATTTTTTGTTTAAAAGCTTCCTCTTACCCTTGAGAAAAGGAAAGTTCGGCCAAAAGGGTGTGATTTTGATGTGGCATGCGGTGGTTTGGATGTATTTTGCGTGCTCGAAATGAAAGGATCTTTTCGGATAAAGTCGTTGACGTAGAAGAAATAGTGGAAAGGGTTAAAATATGTAGCATGGAAATGGTTATTGGCTAAAGAGAAAAAGTCTCCATGTTTAATGTATAAATGGAATGTCGAACCTTTTGATTGTATAGTTATATAGGGTTGAGTGTAGCATTTTGATCTTGGCATTTTTTTTTAACAACAAATATATTATTAATAATAATCAGTCTTTGCACAAGACGAACAAAAAAGATCAGGAAACAAAACTACAAAACGGACATCTAATCAGTGTCTTAGTAGTATTTGGGTTTAGTACTATATGTAATGTTCCTTACGTCTCTGAGGTGAGTACCTCTTGTACTTTTTCCATATATATATATATATATATATGAAAATACAAAAAGATCTTACATATATTACATAATAAGGAGGGATGTAGTATTAATTTTTTAAAAAAACTAAGGGTATCCGCGCGTAACTGGTGAGACGAATCTCTCTACTGAGATTTATTTAAGGTATTGACATCTTTCAATAAACATTTTTCATGCGCATTAGTCGAAGATCGAACTCAAGACAAAATAGTTAAGGAGCCAAATATTTACCACTTGTGTCCCGCTATGTTGTGAATGTTGTGTTAATTTGAATGAGAACCCCAATGATAAGTTTTTGCTAATAAAACAAAAATTCCAATAATCTTTGAGACCACTTTTGCTTGATTTCTTTGGTGATAAGGAACTCCACTCACAGTTCACGGGTATGGAACTATGGTCTTTTCTCTCATATATTAAATTAAATAAATCAAAATATATCGCCAAAATGTCAATTCCAGCTTTTAATTATTTATTCTAAATAAATTCTAAACTCACTATCAAATTTAATGAAATATGTCGTATTTATTTGTATTAGTACATGTCATTGTCATGTGTAAGCTTAAATACCACTTTGAGCTTGTGGTTAAAAATTAAAATGTAAGTACATTGAGATCACGGGTAGTTCTAATAGGGTGGATGGAGTTCATTCATAGTGGAGGTGGTTAAGAGAATTTGTGGTGGGCTTTGTGATTTTCTGAGGATTTAATTTGGCCTAATAAATATATGCATAAAAACAAAAAAGAACAACCAATATGGACTTGCCTAATAAGATATTTTTTCTTGTGATAACTCTTGTGTTCACCGAAAGACTCGTAGTAATTTAGAGTTTGATTGAAGTTAATCTCTTTTAGTTCTCGAAAATCATTTTTGAAATACAACTTTTTGAAAAATTGTGATTTTGACTATGTTTTGAACTTCAATAATTTATTTTTAAAAATACAAAGAAAAAATCTATTTTTTTAAAGCTGAAACTGAAACAAACGGATCTTAAAGTTTTCTAAAAGATGGATTTCAAGTATTAAAAAAATGATTAATTAGTTTACAAATATGAATTCAACTCATAAAAATATTAAAATTGTTAGGGTAGATGTCATGAAGAGAGTTTAAATTTGATATTTTCATTTATCTATATAATTTTAATTAGTATTGTCATTTCGTCTAACATAAAAAGTCAAAAACAACGTATTATTTAAGGCCTTAAATTAAATGACTATTAATTTTTTTTTTTTTACATCCCAAGTGTCATTATTAACTTCTTTTTTTACCGTAAGTGACATTATTAATTTTTTTGAAGCAAATAAACTTAATTCATATCATTAACTAATAAATGTTTAGTACATAAGAAAACAATCTCAAGTTATGGAAACTAACTCAAAATCAGCCGCTCTAACAAGAGTATGAGCAATTAAATTCAGTTGTCTCCTAATAAACTTAATTAACTTTAACGTATTTATAAGAAGATGACATGAGAAGAATAATGTCTTAACAATTAAATTAAACTCATAATTGTCTCGTCTTCTTGAATGTATAACGTCATGCAAGTCAACCACAAACTGCCCATTATTATCGTGAAAATAAAAATCCATATAAGTGACGTTGAAGCCAACAATACATCCTCAACATTACATTTAATTCATCCAACTTATAATTTCTATCAATGAACCAGCCCAGGATATGCAGTAGGAACAGGCAGCACTATAATGCTGCAATCAAAAAGAGAACCCACCTATATTTGGAACATTTTTCTTATGAGTAAACACTGCAATCAGAGGTTTGATGACACAAACGGTATGCAACTTTTAACATCAAATTAAATTATCTCAAATATCCAATCTTGATCGGACGACTGAGATCCAAAATAGAACCAAACTGTGTGCTTACACAACAATATCAAATTCATTTCCGATCTTCCACGTCTAAGCTCTATTGACTTTTTTTTAAAATATTTCTAATTTTAATTTTTAAAACTTTGTTAATTTTTAATTGATAACTAGTTTTTTTTTTTTTTACTACTTGATAACTAGTTAACTACTGCTATACTTTTTTTCTTGACTAAAAAAACTTTATAATTAAGACAAAAAGAAACTATATATTTTTTTGGTACATAAAACTTTTTTTTTTACTGAAAGTAACTACTGTACTTTTGCAAGTGTTATATACATTTACGGTTTGTCAAAAAAATTTATATACATTTACGGAAATGCTAACATGTGTATTAAAAATACATAAACAACTTAATATAGAAATATTTCTTTTAAAGATTGTGCATTCAACTTTTCAAAAATCAAATTGTTATATTTTTTAATGTAATAATGCTACTTTTGTGTTTATTAACATGTGCCCTTAGGATACACGCAAGACTATTTTTTTAAAATATGTGACTTTTGTTTCTTTTTGTGAATCATTTTATGGTCCGTTTGAATTTGACTTATAAAAATGACTTAGGTAAATAAATACACTTTTATGTTAATTCATAAAGTATTTAATAAAAAAATTAAATATTTCTTTATAAAAAAATTGCATCTTATAAGATGTTTTTAACATAATACGAAGTATATATTTTGTTAAAAAAGAAATTTTGTCCAAAAATAAATAATACAACAATTTGACTTTTGTTTTAGGCACTGACAGTTAATTTCGGAATGAGTATTTGGCATATTCTTCAACGGATCACTAGCTAGGTAAGTATCCCGTAGTAAGAGGGGCAGCTATATATGAACCCCGTAGACCATCCACACGGGGTTAAATGGTGGCGATAATTATGTACTTATAACATACTTTTACTTACCCTTACTATGTCTGAAAAAATTGAAATTATCTTTTTTTATTTTGGTAATTCAAAATTTATAATTTCTTTATTATCTTTTATTGTGTCTTTTCTTTGTAGCATGAGTGCAAATTTTACTTACTCTTGCCTTGATCAAGAATCTGATACCCACTCTGAAAGTATAGACCCACTGTAAGTATATAATTCTTTCATACTCTCCAAAATTTGTAATTTTTTAATTATTATTTTTATTCATTTTTTGTAACTTCAAGTTTTGTGGAAAATATATCAAATACATTAAAATTTAAATATTTTTACAAAATTAATTTGAAATTCAAACTATATAAAATTTTCAATGTGAAATTCTTTTTCTAAAATAACTATATAAGTCAATACATTACATAGTTTTTCCAAAATCTGAAATATTTTTTATGCTAAAATACTCATAAAATCTCAATCATATGTTCATCGAATACTCTAATAAAATTGGTAAAACTCTTTAACCAAGTGATTAGTCTCGATTGATCGATCAAAATACCCAAATTCGATTTTTGACATAAGTTTCATATCACCTAATTTTTTCCCTAAAACTTGAATGGTTAAATTAAAAACAAAAATTCAAATTAACTAACAAAACAATAAAAGTACTTTTTTAGGATACACTTGCATAGTTGCATGATACTTGTAGACAACTTTTTTATTTTTTTTTATTTTTTGGTACATAAATGGGGACAGAGCCTAATTTATTTATTTTTTTGATAGACAAAATGACAAAGCCGTTGAAAATTTACACACACAAAGTGGAGTGACCGAGGTTCGAACACCGGTCTTGACGTCCAACACTAGCAATTTCAGTATTTCTACAAGTTGAGCTAGGATTTGTGGACCACTTATTTTATTTTTATAAAACCAACAATTTTTATAAAACCAACAAAAGATATTGTATATGATTTTCTAAAATTTTTTTTTTTTTGACTGGAGTATATGATTTTCTAAATCAAAAGAATGTGAATATTATTTTTCTATAAAAAATAATTAAAAATAAAATACTTCCATAAATATAAACAGAATCCATTACTGTAGTGAAATTGTCCTACAATATTTTAGTTCCCCATTCATCAAACATATTTAAATTATGTATTTTTTTGTTTTGAAATGAATTCTTACTGTAATATATATGAAATATAATTATACTTGAAATTACAAAGCTAAACTTTAAGCACCGACAAGTTCAATTGGTAGAAATATGACATTAATGCATTCATTTATTCACCTTCAAAAAGGTAAAATTATAGTCACCGGACCAAAAAAACACTAGCACATCAAGTGTACTTTTAAATATTAATCTCAAACAGTCACATTTTCACAATATATAATTAGAATTTGGAATTTCTATAATTTTGATGAATTAAAGAAAAAGTAAACACTTCCTTTGTGTCTTTTCATTTGCAGCAAGAGTGTAGATTTTTCTTACCCATACTATGATCCAGATTTTGATACCTACTATGAAAGAATACATGGTCCACCGTAAGTATATAAATTTTTCACATTCAAATTATAATTCCCAAATGACTTTTCTCCCATTAATTTAATTATTTGATAACATGTGAACATGCTTATGTTATATAGTTGCCTAGTTAGCATTGACAATGAACGTATGAAAGATTGCACTGTAATTAAGGTACATACTTGACAACAACAAAAAATTAAAACAATGTTATTATATTATTAATAAGGACTCTTACCTGACAATAATTTGGAAAAATATAACACTTTACGTTTCAGGTAGATAGTGTTAACAAGCATGGTGTCCTATTAGACATGATACAAGTTTTGACAGATATGAACTTTCAAATTATCAAAAGTTATATTTCATCTGATTATGGTTGGTGCATGGATGGTGTGTTTTGTTAAATCTCTTCAACTTTTATTTAAATTAAATTGATATATAGTATCATGTTATCAAGTCTAAAACTTTTTATTTTGTAATTGAAAAATTGTAGTGTTTCATGTTAGAGATGAACATGACAACAAACTAACTGACCAGAAAGTCACTGCTACATCCAACAGGTACAATAACCTAACATTAACTTCTCATATTGCATGTGGCTAGTTAATTGTTGTATTGCAAGAAATTGAATTCAAGATACTATACGGTCTTTTCCCCGCATTTTAATTTAGCACACTCATTTCAAAAGTTTCATGTCAATGTACCAAAGTTGTAAAACTAAGTGACAGTGGGATTCATGAATCCTGATATTGTATATTATGTACATTATCAAAGAACTAATTATTTAGTTTGTGTTAATATATTTACAGGAATATTTTATCAGACACATTGGTGGACATATTTTAAATACAACAAGTGAGAAGGAAGGACTAATAAAATTCATAGAGGCAGCTATAGAATGCCGGGTTTATGAGATACAACTTTGACTTTAAACATTCAATCATTAACACTAATTAAAAATAAATAAATTGAATTAGGGACAACTGACAAAATTAAAGAGTTTCATTTCTAATTTTCTATATATACACTGTTGATGCAAAAACCTTTAAATTGTAATTGAATTTGACAACCAATTATATGTGTGACTATAAAATATTTAATATTATAGTTTAGATAATGTTAAAAAAATAAAACTTCATTGACGATGTATCTAAATTAAGTTCAAAAGTAAAGTAGTAAAGTATGGAATCGATATCTAGTTCCACTCGAATTTTATCATTAAAACTAGTAATGATAGAATTAGAAAAATATTTTATTTTTGTCTCTAATTTGATTTGATAATTTAATTGTTTTCTAGTAGTTTGTCACCATTAGATTGGACTTAATTTGGAACATCGTTTATATATATATTTTTTCTATAACATGTAGGGTGTAAGAGTAGAGTTGTGTCCAGAAAACAAAGTTGGTTTGCTCTATGACATAACACAAGTACTTAGAGAGAATGGTCTTGTTGTTATGCGATCATATGTAAAAACGAATAATGAGAAGACAGTGAGTGTTTTCTTTGTTAGGAATATATCAGGGAATGATGTTGATATTGAATACTTCAGTAATTTATTGAAGAGAGAAATTGATCCATTAGTGACATTTCATGTAAAAAAATGAGAGTAATAGAAGAAAGACAACTAACTCTACTGAAAAATCTCATCAATCTTTTGGAAGTAGGATAAAATATGGAATTGAATGTTTTTCTCATGTCTTCAAGGCATAAAACTTATATAGTGTTTATGAATCTAATTTTACTCACTAGTATGTATGTATTGGTTTTATAATTCAGACTGTGCAATGTTGAGTCAGATGTTGGAACATCTGTCCTTCAGATGCTCTAGCAGTCAGAGACTCTAGCTCTCAGATGTTCTATACAATGTTGTAACATTGTTCTGTGTAGACAGTTAGCAATTAGTTAGTTAGTTAACTGTCAGTTATTAGCTGGCATGTACAGTTGTCATTTCAGTTAGATAGTTAGTGTTTGTTTGTCTTAGGTAGTTATGCAGTTGCTTGCATTTAAAGCAACCACCTATTGTATATAAACAATTAAGGCCCTTTGTGGAAGAATAAGATTTTTCTTTACTTTCCCTTTATCATTTTTCTATTCTTTCATTGTTTTCCATCTCTCTCATAATTCATCTCCCTCATTCTTTGTTCAAGGGTTAGAGTGAATAACCCAACAAAGTGGTATCTAGAGCAAGTACGATCCAAGGAATTTTGATTCAATCTTGAGGATAGAATCTGTGATTGTGAATCAATCATGGCAGGGAAGAGCAACTTCCACGCAAATCTTCCAATTCTTGATGGAAAGAACTGGGATACATGGGTCAAACAGATGAAGGTGATATTCATTGTTCAAGAAGCTGATGAACAAGTGAATACGATTCTTGATCCATTGCCAGCCAATGCAACAGAGCAGCAAAGAACCACATTCAGAGAGGCAAAAAAGAAGGATAGCAAGGCTCTGTTTCTCATTCATCAATGTGTGGATTCAAAGGTGTTTGAGAAAATTGCAGATGCTACAACCTCTAAGGATGCTTGGGACATTTTGCAGAAGAGTTATGGAGGTGATGCAAAGGTTAAGAAAGTCAAATTGCAAGCCTTGAAAAGACAATTTGAACTGTTGGAGATGAAGAATGATGAAGCAGTTGCAGAATACTTCACAAGGGTGGAAACTCTCACAAATCAGATGAAGAATTGTGGAAGCACACTCAGTGAAGAAGAAATGGTGGAAAAGGTACTAAGAACTTTAACTCATAAATTTGATCACATTGTGGTGACAATTGAACAAACAAGAGACTTGAGTGAAATAAAGATGGAGGATCTGCAAAGCACTCTTGAGGCTCATGAATTGAAGCATGGTGAGAGAAATCATGGCAGAGAAGATGAGCAAGCTCTGTTTGTAAAGTTCAAGAAGTATCAAGATGAAAAGAAGAAATGGCAAAACAAGAAAGGTTCCAAGAAAGGGAAAGAAAGTGTTGAAGAAAAGCCTGAATCATCAGAGAAAGAAGGAGGAGGGCAAAACACAAAGAAAGATAAGAGTACCATTCAGTGTTACAGTTGTAACAAGTATGGTCATTATGCAAGTGAGTGTAAGGCTCCAAAGAAGAAGAAAAGTCAGAATACTGAAGCAGAAGCAAATGTGGCAGAAGATGGTTCAACATCAGAAGATGATGTGAGCTTCATGGTGACAGTCACTGATGAAGAGGAACCAGAGGCACACATGATTGAGAATAATAATGGATCAGATCAAGCTCCATTATTGATGATGCCTACCACAGAGGATGAATTTGGTAAGCAAGAAGGTTGGTATTTGGACACATGTTGTTCAAATCACATGACTAGTAACAAGGAGTGGCTTGTTAACTATGATTCCTCAAAGAAGTCAACAATTCGATTTGCCGACAGTAGAACAGTAAAATCAGAAGGAATTGGTGATATGTTAATCAAGGGAAAGGATGGTAATCAAGTATTGATTACTGGTGTGATGTATGTACCAGATGTGCCATCAAATATTCTAAGCATTGAACAGTTGGTTGAGAAAGGTTTCACAGTGAGCTTGGGAAACAATCAGATGGAAGTATACAATGTGGGAAATAAGATGGTATTTTGTGCATCATTATCACAAAGCAGAATTGTCCAAGTTAAATTTGAGAATTCAAATAGTGAAGTCTTAATTGAGGAGGAGAATGATAAATCAATTAAGATTTCAAGGACAGGTGGTGCTAGTAAGCACACATCTAAGGATTCTGATAGTGAACATCAGAAAGTGCACATCAGTGAAGATGTGATAATGAATGAGGTGCATATCAATGAAGACAGTGAGAGTGACTGTAATATTGAGACAGAGGTTGAAGCAGATGTTGAAGCACCAGAAGCTGAAGTATCAGCTGTTGAGGCTAATGTAGAAACAAGAGCCGGATCAACAAAGGCAAGAGAATCAAGTGTGGAAGCAGATGCTGAAGCATCAGAAGCTGAAGTATCAGCAGTTGAGGCTAATGCAGAAGTAAGAGCCAGATCAACAGTAGTTGAGGCTAATGTAGAAGCAAGAGCCAGATCAACAAGAACAAAAGGTTGGAATGCTGAAACAAAGGTTGAAGCATCAGAAGTTGAGGCTAATGTAGAAACAGAAGTCATATCAACAAGGAAAAGTCAAGTTCCAGCCAGGTGGCAAGAATGTGAGCTTGCAGATGACAGTAGAGTCAGTAAAGAAGGTGAATTAATGCAGTGTGCATTATTGGTTGATGAACCAGTGACTAAGTCAAAAGCTATGACATATGTAGGCATAGTATCTTGTTTCTTAAGAAATAAATTGCTTAGAACAAGAGGGTTAATGCTACATCAGAAGAAGTATGCTGGAGAAATATTGAGAAGTTTCAATATGGTTGAAAGTAAGTCAGCCATGGAAATGAATCTCAAGCTAGAAAATCAAAGCAAAGAAGCAAATTGTAGAATCAAAGTGAAGAATCATGGTGAAGATCCTACAATAATCGAGAAAGTTGCTAGATGTTTGAGATATCTGTACAAGAGTAGGCCAAATATATGCCTTGTTAAAGGCTTGGTGAGTAGACTCAAGGAGAATACTAGAAAGCCACATATGAATAATGTAGCCAGAAGAATTCTGAGATACATAGCAGGTACACTAGAATTTAGAATTTTCTTTCCAAAGTCAGCAAGGAATGCAAAGCCAGAGATAGAGATTGGTTGGCTTTCTGATGCTGACTGGTGTGGAGAAAAGGTGGACAGGAGGAGCACAAGTGGCTATGTGTTCAAGTTCCAAAATGCACCAGTTTCATGGTGTTTTAAGAAGCAATCAGTGATTGCTTTGTCTAGCTGTGAAGCTGAGTATGTTGCAGGCTCTCTAGCTGCTTGTCAAGCTAATTGGCTGCAATCACTTCTCAGTGAAATGAAGATTATTGACAACATCACAGTAATGCTGAAGATTGACAACAAATCAGCAATTAACTTGGCTAAGAATCCTGTCAGTCATGGTAAAAGTAAGCACATTGAGACAAGGTTTCACTTTCTTAGAGACCAAGTTAACAAAGGCAAACTCAGTCTGGAGTATTGCTCAACTAATGATCAACAGGCTGATATATTGACTAAAGCTGTGAAGAGAGATCAGTTCCTGAAGCTAAGAAGAGAGATGGGGATAGTCAGCTTTGACAGTCTGAATTAAGGAGGAGTATTGGTTTTATAATTCAGACTGTGCAATGTTGAGTCAGATGTTGGAACATCTGTCCTTCAGATGCTCTAGCAGTCAGAGACTCTAGCTCTCAGATGTTCTATACAATGTTGTAACATTGTTCTGTGTAGACAGTTAGCAATTAGTTAGTTAGTTAACTGTCAGTTATTAGCTGGCATGTACAGTTGTCATTTCAGTTAGATAGTTAGTGTTTGTTTGTCTTAGGTAGTTATGCAGTTGCTTGCATTTAAAGCAACCACCTATTGTATATAAACAATTAAGGCCCTTTGTGGAAGAATAAGATTTTTCTTTACTTTCCCTTTATCATTTTTCTATTCTTTCATTGTTTTCCATCTCTCTCATAATTCATCTCCCTCATTCTTTGTTCAAGGGTTAGAGTGAATAACCCAACAGTATGATGTATACTTTATGATTGATAGATGTATTTTTTTAGTACAAGTTAACTAAAGGACTCATGCTACACACAAGAGATGACATAGTTTTTTTAAGCTTTGACTAGAGGGTTATTTTTTCCATCAATGCTCTCAGGTTGTAATTGTGATCTGTTTGCCAGAACAACGATAATTACAATACCAATATTTTGATGAGAAAAAGAAATACGCACTAAAGCTTTAAAATAATTATGCATTGTCAACTAATAACAACAATCTTTTCGGCGACATCACCCCACTTTCTTAATATGACATGGTAAATTGATGATTTTTTATTGGATAATTATGTAAAACTATTTTACATTGTGAGTCTCCATTAAACTCTATTTTGATAGACTACCAATAGATTGGTCCGACTCCTTCCTCATTTCATATTTTTTGCAAAACCTCAACCATGTTCTCTCAAAATCCCAAAACCCTTCTTTAGGGGTGCTCGCGGTTCGGTTTGGATCGGTTTTGAGGCAAAAACTCATCCGATCCAAAATTAATTTTATTTGTGGTTTGGTTCGGTTTTGGATGACAAATAAAAAAATCCAATCCGATCCGATCCAATTTTATGCGGTTTAGTTTGGATTGATTTTTGGATATCCAAATTATAAATTGTAATTTTTTTATTAAATATTAATATTATAAAAAACACCATAAAACAATAGTTTGAATTTTTTGTCGAAATAAATATTAAATTTGATGTAAAATATAACATATAATACATTAAAAATTAATATTTTGGAATGACAATTATAAATTATATTTAAAACATATCAAAAAGTAAGAAATAGATTAAATTAAACTAACAAATAGTATTATCAAAAGTTAAAATGAACAAAAAAATAGTTTAATTCAACATATATTCATACTAATATAAAAATATAAATAAGTATTAAAATATATGTATGCGGTTGGTTCGGTTTTAAATCGGTTTTAAGAAATCAATCCGAAATCCGATCCGATCCAGCGGTTTTCTTAAAAAGAACATCCAAACACATCCAAAAATATTCGGTTTTTTGCGGTTTTCGGTTTTTTTGTATCGGTTTGCGGTTTTTATTTGGATTGGATTGGAGCACCCCTACCCTTCTTACATATTTTGTATTCCATTAAAACCACTTTTAAAGAATTACATTTTGGAGGGAAAAAAAAGAAGGGTAATATCACCCCACTTTCTTAATATGAACATGGTAAATTGATGATTTTTTTATTGGATAGTCGTGTAAAACTATTTTACATTGTTAGTGCATCTCCATCAAATTCTATTTTGATAGACTACCAATAGATTGGTCAAACTTCCTCATTTCATATAGTAAAAAAAAAAAGAATTACATTTCGGAAGGTTTTTAGTCACAGGCGAAAGGTAAGCTCTCATTTTCCTTCTCAGCAGGTAGACACAGTGGCGTTGTTTCTGGAAATGCTATTTGACGCAGCTGCTCCTTCATATGTATCTTCGTGTTGTAATCAGCATTGCTAAACCGAACCTGAAGTACATGTCTTAAAATATTATAAAAAAAATTATGCGAGAATTTGTTTTGTCTGGTTCGACCAATTTGAATTGACCAATTCAGACTCTTTTATTTTACAATAACAAATTCAGACATGTTAAATACCGAAACAAAACAGAATACTATTATACTGAACCTGGATCGCTTCCCACTCTTCCATAAGAGATATATCTGGATGACCTTCATTTGGGACATCATTGACTTCAGCCAAAAGATCCATCATATGTTGCATTTCTCCCTTTATAGACTTGTTATATTTGTGACGCGCATTATAAATATGTTTGATATTAGCCACATTGTCATACCTTCTTCTTTTTAAAGTCATAAGAATATCTTTTGGTTGGACCATGTTACTTGTCATCTCTTGAACAAGTTTTATGTCGTCCGTATTTAGACGACGTGCAATAGGATGACCTTCTAAATCTTTTGACATCTCATGATTGTGTTTTCCACACACTACAGTAAGATTCCAAACACCAGAGGACAAAAAATAACCCCGCAATCTGAAAGGACACTCACATTTTATGGTTCTTCTGTCTTGGCCTTTCAATTTCTTCTTGTTTTCTTTATATACACCACCCCTTTCACATCCAAGTACAAGTGTTTGTTTTCTTGTATCTAATTCATTATCTGATTTTGCAATAACAATAGCAAACCCTAACTTGAGTGCTTCACCTCGAACTCATTTCAACAAGTCATCTCGAGTACTAAATGTATCACCAGTAGCGAAGTTTTTAGCAAAATCAAGAGAATCAACAACTGGTTCAGCAATGTTGTTAGGTCTCAAATCAGCTGGGGCATCCTCCATACCTGAAATGATATCATGATCATGAGCAAAATAAGCTAATACAGCAAGCAGACATATAGAGCTATTCGAACACTTTTTGGAATGTCCAGATTGGCCAATCTAAGACTTAACCGCTCACTTCAACCCAACATATCATTCTCAACATATATTGAAATCCATACTTATAGAAGTTACAACAGTTTGCATATATATTGAAATCCATACGTATAGAAGTTAAGTCAGTTTGTATATTCATTTATCCACTCGAGACAAATTCACTGAAGAGAAAATCAACTTTTTTCCTCAATGCTCTTAAGCACACAAAAAATTGACAAATGTGACAGCTAAAAAACATGTAAGAAAAACAATTTACATAAAAATAAAATAAAAAAAAGCTATAGTAATAGTGACAAAATAGCACTATGGGTTGAGCGCTAGTAACCTGGTTTAATATTATATACAACAATACTCCATTTGGTCCTAAATAAAGAAACAAATTACTTTTTAGATTCATTGAACTACTAATGTATCTGGTCTATATTATGAGTCAAATACATTAGTTGTTCAATGAATCTAAAATGTGATTTGTTTCTTACATTTAAGACAAGAGGGAGTATAGTTTTTGTAATATCCCGCAGTTGTAAAATTACAAAACAAATATCATTTTTGCATTTGTAAAAATGAAGTCCTGATAATGAAACAGTAAAAGAAACAAAGCAAATATGATTCCACACTTAGAAAATTACATAGTTCTATCTCCAAACACTAAATAAAAATACAAACTGCAATGTGGCTCCAAAGTTTCTAATGATATTTGATCAACACATTCATGGAAAATTAACAAGTTGATTTTTTCCAAGATTTACCTCTATGGCTAACAAAGTTAAACACTTAATTCCTATGCCAAAATAAGAGGATTGACCAAATATTCGGTTTTGCTATACAGAAAGGTTTAGCGGCGCAACTTGTTATCCATCTACCATTTATTGATATTTTAATTCAAAATTTATCGGTTTTGGCGTGAGTGTCCCATATCTGTGTCCGTGCTTCATAGAGAATGACTTCAACTTTCAGGGTCCTCTTAAACAGTGACTTTAATTTCATACATAAACCCTTAATGACGCTAATCAATTCCGAGTAATAAAATGAAACCTAAAGGGACAGAAACAAAATCCTTTTGTTTTTTGAAAATTACAGGATTGAGAACTCTGATAACAAATTGAATTGAATATGAAATTAGAGAATGCAGATACCCAATTTCAAAACCCCTAAAAACTAGATGTAATAAAAAAAAACCCTAACAGCTTCCGCCAGCAACAACAGCAACAAAACAATGAGAAGAATTTCAGAAGGGTTAATTGTTACCTCAAAGAAGTGTGTGCTTTGAAGGAGTAAATGGTAGTGTCGCCGGAGATTGGTGACGCGCTGTCACAGATATCGTTCCTCTTTGCCGGAGACGGGTTTCCCGAGTTAACTGAAGAGGAAAAGAGGATTCGTGTTGTGTTTTTTTTTTTTTTTGTAGAGATTGTTTTCTTATTATTTTAAGTTATTATTATTTTTATTTTTTTTGTCAAAAAAGTTATTATTTTTTTAATCATTTTTTCTAGATATTATTATTATTTTTTAATAATAATTATTAACTTGTGTTCTACGATGGCAGGTATGAGAATGTGTACTATGGTACTTTAATTTAATCATACTCTATCCCTGGTCATCCTAGTAATCCTTGACAATGTTTTAAAGTTGTTTTTATTTTTTATAAGCCAATGTTTTAAAGTTGTGTTCGTGAGTAATCATAGGCATATTTTAGATATTCTAAGATACTTTAAAATACTTTAACATACTCTAAGTAATGTTTTTCGGTTGGCGATTGTTATTACAAAGATTACCAACACGGACGGCTATCTTTATCGAGGTATTTTAATTAATCCGCATGACTTATATTGTGTTTTTTGCTCTTCTTCTTTAGAGGATTGTGCCCATCTCTTCTTCCAATGCTCTCGTGTCAATAGTGTGTGGGAAGACTTAGAAACAACGTGATTTTCAATAGGGTCACACCGAGCTTCTCTTCACTTTTGAAAGATATCAAAGTGGTTTCTTGAATTTGGTTTCGGAGCTGCTATGGTCATAAATCTTCTATTTCTTTTCCTATTTGGTGTTTTGATCCTATGACTTGTTTCTGAAGCATTTTTTAATATGTTTTGTATCGTAAGGGATTGAGTACCCCTTGTACTCCCTTATAATATATTATTTTGCTTATAAACAAAATACTTCTCATCGGATGGAGGTTTTGTTGTATACAAAATATACGCATTTTTGCCCAAGAAAAAGGTTGTGTTGATAGTAACAATGACCATCCCCTAAAAAGTCATATGCCTAGGGGTGGGTAAAACCGACCGAACCGGCCTAAATCAACCGGACTGAACCGTTCTTCATGCATCATGTTGATTTCTTTGGATTTGTGAGTTGAACTATACAAGAAAGAGGGTTTTAATGGGTAACTCTGGATCCGGTTAGTATATTTGAACCCTTCGATGATTGAACCAAACTAAATCAATTATATTTATTTATTATTTAATATCATTATTATTACAATAATTAATTTCATATCTATCCAACCCCTATTATCTCCTCGGCCCAATTTATTTTCTCATCTTGGCCCAAATATATATATATCACGCTCATTCTCATTCTTATAACCCTAATCAGCAAGCGGCAACACTCACCATATTTTAAACTCTCACTTTCAACGGCGACACTCACAATCAGCAACACCATTGTTCTATTTCGCCTCATCACTATTCGTTTCTGGATGATGAATGAAGTGACACTAGCTAGCTTATCATCCTATGTTGGAACAAGTTGATAGGAGCACCTAACAACGTAGATCCAACGTAGATCCAACTTTCTATTCACTCATGGGATCCGGGCGGTCCGGGGGTCCCCATGGCTCCTCTCCTCTCGAGAATTCATACATCCCTTATTAGTATATGGAAAGCTATCTCTCGAGCACAGGTTTAGGTTTGGCCTCAATGGAAAAAGAAAAAACGGAGCACTTAATAATGTATCTTCACAGACCAAAACTACGAGATCACCCCTTTCATTCTGGGGTGACGGCTATCATATGGCACCATGCATCACCGTCATTTTGTTCCACCTCATCACCATCAATGGCAACACCACCATCGTTCTGTTTTGCCTCACCACCATGACATGTTACGTTTCACTTAGTGAGTTTCTCATCTCTTTTTGGTTAAATTTCCTGGTTTCATCTTCATCTTTTATATTATTTCATGCTTTTTGAATTTTTGGATTTCTTGTTTTTCGAAGGAAAAAAAGTTGGGAAAAATTGTAATCTTCTTTCACGGGTTAGGAAAAGAAAAACATTTGAGTTGTATTATAATTGCTTACACTATTGAACAATGTTGAAGTGCACAATGATGCCAAATTTTAGTTATTCAATTTTGTCTAAAGTGAATGAATTTTTCAAAATATAATGTTAATTTCAACAATAAATATGTTAAGAGTGTCTTTTATTTGTACAAGTAATAAAATTTGCAACAAGGGTGATACCGTCATTGTCACTAGTAATCACTCAATGGTAATCACTCAATATTTTTCTCAAACAAAAAGTCGTAAAAATCTTATATATTTTTATTAAAATAAGCTATGAAATTGTGATCACCTCGAATGCAAAATATATTTTGATTAAAACAATTGCTTTTACCGATGAAAGACACTCTTAACATAATATTGGTAAAATTTACACTAATATTTTAAAACATTCATTCACCTCAGATAAAAATGAATAATCGAAATTTGACATCATTGTATACTTAATATTGTTCAATAATGTATGCAATTGTAATATAACTCAAATGCTTTTTCTTTTCCCTGATACTTGAAAGAAGATTAAGATTTATATTTAAGAAAAAGGAAGAGGAAAGTCAGACTTGCTTTGAGATGAGACGTTGAAAACCCTAGTTGGTAACTTCTACTTTTTTTTTATTATTATTATTATTATAATATAAGTGAGTTGGGTTGTTTTTAACCCGTTTTACATTCTTTATTTCGTAAATATTTTTCTTTTGATACTTTATTTCGTAAATATTATATTATATAAAATATTTATTGTTTTATAAATATTATTTTCATTAGTTTTTTTGACAAGAAATACTATTTTCATTATATAAATATATTTTTTAGTATCTAAGAACATTTAAATGAAATAGTAATTAAGATATCTGTTTTCAATCGTGGAATCATGAGTAGCATGGCCGAACTATGACCTATCCCAAAAAAATAGAAAATTAGTAAAAAACCCTTTACAAAAGTTTATAATATATATATATATATATTAAATAAAAAATAATACACAATATACCTCACACTATTGAAAAAACATAAAATATCATAACTTGATAAGTAAAGATATAAAATTAAATCATTGCTTCAAAAAAGAGAAATTAAATCATTACACATCAAGTTAGAGCTAAAAAAAATGTTAGTATAGTGTGTTGAGTTTGTCATTAAGTTAAAAAAAAAAAAAAAAACTAATGTGAAAAAATAATGTCTCAAACTAAAAAAAATGTGGTAACATATAATTTTTTGTTTTTTCCTCTTGAAAAACAAAAGTAATTGTACCAAAAAAAAATGTAATTGTTTACTAAACAAATGTATCGTGGCTTGTGATGATTTCTGGTTTTTTTTTTTTTAAATTAAATTTTCATATGGTGTTTTTATACTTTTGTTTGATATTAAATTCAGGTCCAAGCTCACTCATATATAAATCATAACACTAACTCTAAAAAGTTAATGTTCAAACAATCACCGGCCGCTAATCTCTATTCTTAGTTTGGTAATAAACAATAAAGCTACATAGAGAGACTGTCGGTTGATGGTTGCTTGAACTTCAATTTTATTTTTTAGGATTAGTGTTACAATTTATATATAAATGTGGGCTTGGGCCTGAAATTTAATACCAAACAAAACTATTAAAACAAAACTATTAACACACCGTATAAAAATTTAATTAAAAAAAAATGATTGTACTACCGTATAAATCATCTTACCATGATACCTCTGTTTAGTAAACAATTACAAGTTTTTTTTGGGTACAATTACATTATTTTTAGCGTAAAAACAAACAATTATATGTTACATTTTTTAGTTTGAGACTTTGAGACATTATTTTTCACATTAGACTCTTTTTTTAAAACTTATTGACAAACTCAACACACCACACTAGCATTTCATTTTTAGTTGATGTGTAATGATTTAATTTTAGGGAAAAACTTTTTCTTAAGAAAATGTAAAGAGAGAAATTGCAAGAATAAATCTCCACCCTTAAAAATAAACTAACTCCATGATTTCCACAAAAATAGGAGATTAAAGTGACATATCATCCTTTAAGATATTGACATGTGTTGATTGTTGCATTTCTTCTCTTAAATCCTTCGTAACAAATAACATTTCTCTTAATTTTATATCTTTGATGTTATCTTAATTGTGAAATTAGGTATATTGTGTAATTTATATAATTAAAAACATACGACTTTGGTTGAACTCCGATTTAATCTTTGAACCTTGAACCCTTTAGCACGTTGGTTTAATGTTTGGTCCGATTATAATTACCCAGATACTAAGTAATGCTGCAAAAAAAAATGTTATACTAATTTTTACATTTTTCATAAAAAATTCAATATTAATTTAATTTTCTTGATAGGTTTTGTAAATAATATTTAGTTATTATAAATTTTAAATTATTTTAAAGAAATTCCTTTAAAAAAAACTCGTTTACCTTTTTTTTAAAATAAATATTATATATATATATATATAAAAGATAATTACAGTTTGATAGAAGACAAACGTGAAATAAGCTGCGCCGCTAACTCTTTTTTATGGCAAAAACAATTCTCTTAAATACTACATCTACAGACTTAGGAGACACTACATTGTTATGCATGACACTACATTGCTATAAATTATAATTTAATTTAAATTATAATTTTTTTGTGGTCCGCCCAAATATTTTTTCTTAATTCCGCCATTGTCTATTTTAGTTTAACTAGTGTGCATATATGTTAACCAATATAGGTTGTGATGTGAATTGTAATATTGAGTATTTTGAAGTTTGTCTGAATCAATCAAGCGGAATCCTCAAGAGTACTATATGCCTGATACTTTCAAACATAATACCCTTGGTCTGAATTCTGTTTTTAAAAAAAGAGAGATAAAAACTTATTATTATTGTGTTTGATAAGAGTGATATCTTGCTCATGCGTGTCTTCTGATGCAATGGAGAAATCAAACCTGTGTAGTTCTTGGATAAAAAATGTTTTGTGTGTTGGTCGATTTTAAAGAAAAAATTTAGTGCGAGAAGTTGATTGCAACGACTTTGTTTGAAAAGTTAGTTTAACGTTGATTAAGTTGTATAACTTGTGCCTTAACAACTCGAGGATTAAAGATATGTACATTTCATTAATTATTATATTTTTTAAATGATAGAGGTTGTTCAATCATACCTAAACCATTTTGCTATATAAGTGTTAATCATACCATTAATGTAAGACTAAATACTTATTTAGTGAAAAGTTGATGGTAATGAGGTAGTCATTTCTCTCATATTTTGCTACTCATCTTCATCATCTCTATAATTCTAAAATAGTAAACCAATCATTATCTATTTTGATTATTGAATATTGACACCTCTCCGATTTCATATATAAGTAAAATTTAACTTTTTAAATTATTCATTAAAAAAGTGATGTATTTAATCAATATTATAGACGAAATACGTCAATTTTTCAATAAATCTAAAAAGTTAATTTTTTTTTTTTTTTGGTATTCAAGTTAATTTTTACTATCTATGATTTATGATTTCACCTTTAAATTCCAAAAGGAAAAAATAAAACAAAAAGAATAACGAAATCTTCATATTGTCGTCCTAAGTAGGCATTCTAATTAACAAGCTTATCTATCACCTAAACTTTGGAGAGTTTTAATTTATCTTTATCAACAATTCACATCCCATTTGCAAGTGGAGCAACCAAAGAAAAGATAAGAGTGAAATTGTCATCAATCACTTTTCACAATCTTTGTTAGTTAATGGGTCAGTAGGTCTAGGGCAGTGACAAATCAACTAATAATAAACAAATTATCAAATACTATGAAATTGAATAATGAAAAATTGCTGGCATTGGCCAGTGGCAGGTGATGGAAGTAATGACTTGTGATAGAGACACCCAATCATTTGTTTATTTGGAATTATATAGAATATTCTGATGTACTTGTACATTACTAAGTTCATTTTTTCGTCTCGAATAATTCATCTAGAGATAAAAAATAATTCATAGCAATTTACGAATTGAGTAATCAGTCAATTTAGTCCTTAAATTACCATTCTCTCACCAATTTAGTCCCTAAACTATTAAAAACAACTAAAAAGTCCCTGACCTATTTTTCATCCATCAATTTAGTCCCTCGATTAACTTTTATATTAACTATTCTATAAAACCCTAAAACACTATTGCCATTTCTTCTTCCACACTTCGACAGAAACCTCCAAATCACTATTCTCTCCGGCAATAAAATTCACTCATGCCCAGGAACATTCACGAATAGTCGGGCCAATAGAAAGTGGGTTATTGAGAAGTTGGAATTGAGATTAAGACAACAACCGTCTCTTAGCCATAGTGAGGCTTATTACTTGATGATAGAGGAGTATAATCTACATTTGGAGAGTAGTATGATTTATAGATCACATAAGCAAGCAAAACAAAATCTCGAGGGATTTGAAATTAATCAGTATGCTAAGCTATGAGACTATTGCCATGAGTTATTATCCAGTAATATTCTAGGTTCCACAGTAAAAATGAGTACTATACCACAACAAGAAAGACCGTCCATAATTGATAATATTTTCAATGATGATCTTTTAGTTGGAAAATAAATCGATATCTTTTAGTTGGAAAATAAATTGATGGATGGAAAAGTCAACCGAGGGACTAAATTGATGTATGGAAAATAGTTTAGGGACCTTTTAGTTGTTTTTATTAGTTTAGGGACTAAGTTGGTGAGAGAGTGATAGTTTAGGGACTAAATTGAGTGATTACTCTTACAAATTTAAAAATAGTAATAAATAAATAGATTAAAATGGAGTTCAACTGAATCAGACTATTTTTATTAAATATATTTTTAAAAATAATATATAAATATTTTTTTTTTACTAAATAAAAGATATTCATTCATTCAAATTGAGAATAGTACATCGATGCAATACAAATTCAAAGTCGCTAGAAACAAAAAGGATGAATCTGCGAACAAACTCACAGCATCCGTGATGATAGCATAAAACGGCATATTGCAAAAGCCTACATATTTGACTATATTGAAGTCGCCGGAATATCCATGCCTCCGGATATGTAGCGTTGAAAACACAAAAGTCATTGATTGAATCTGCATTGGATCAAACTTAATCCTTCAACCTGAAACAAAGGAACACCGCATAAAGACAAAACAACAATACTCCGCACTGAGACGTGACAACAATACTCCGTACCAAGACGGGAAAATCAAAACAAACAATGTGATGAAATCACAAAAACAAACGGAAAAAAATACTAAATATATGTGAAAAATCCACTTATTTAATCAAAATAGAAAGAAAAACGATTTGGAGGGGTGATTTTAGGCCTAATTTGACCCTAAATCACCCCTCTTCCGTGGATCAAGAAGAAGAGAAAAAGTAGTGACGGCTAGGGTTACAAGAAGAGAAGGGGATAGTCTGATACAATATATAAATATTTAAAAACAATAGATTACATGATATAAAAAAAACATGATATAAATCTATAATAGTTATTTTTTATTATAATATTTCATTAAAAATATATTTTATTATAATATAATAAGTAATAAGACAAAAAAAAAAATGCTAACGCTAGCAAGGCATCATTATAATATAATATTGACTTAATTGGTTCAATGGTCCCTTTAAAACATTTTTGGTTTTACAATGGTCCCTTAAAGAAAAAATAGTTCGGATTGGTCCCTTAACTATATGACCGTTAGTCACAATGATCTTTTCCGTTAGTTTTTAACACTAAATATATTAGATGTACCACCACTGAATGTGGTCCACCATAGATTTCAATAATTTTTTTAATTTAAGCCGTTTGATCTTATTGGAAAAAAATAACCATTGAATTTTTTAACGTCCACTATATCTAACGGTGCACCATTATCAACTAATTTTCTTCTCTATTTCTTCATCTTTTTCTCTAAAAACCCATATCTTCAAAACAAAACAAAAAATAACCCAACAACAACCCAGCAACATTCAACCTTCCTCCTGAACAACATGAATCCCCAAACAAAGATTTGTCTTGTCTCAACAGTAAACAAATTTAGACAAAAAACTATAAGGGGAAATCAGAAACCAAATCAGAGTTTGATTAAGATTATGCAAAAATCAGAGGGGAAACCAAATCAAAAGTAACATTCATTACCAAACAACAACAACAACAACAACTACTACTACAGCAACAACAAATCAACACGATGAAGATGATAAAATTTGGGATCTGAATTCTTGCGATGGAAGAAGAATTAAGCTTAGAAAGTGGAGTTTGTTGCTATGAAGTTTAGAGAGAGAAAGAGATGGAAGAAGAATGAAGCTCGAAAAATTAATGTTATTGTTTTGTTTCCAATTTTGGGATCTAGATTTGTTATTGTTTTGTTTGGTTTGCGGTTTTTATTTTAGAAAATCGAACCAAACCGCAATACTAACTTAACTCTTTCAACTAGTAGCAATCAACCTATTACCTAGTCCAACTTAGCAAACTCAACCCAAATTGAGTCCATAAAACAGTACGCTGTCAAAACATATCATTTAACACGATAAAAAAAATCATATTGTTGGTATTAAAAATAAGTTTTTATGTATATGCAATTTTTGTATATGTATATTATATCGCGATAAATCGCACAAACCGAATCAATTCTAGCCGCATTAGTTTGGTTTGGTTTGGATGACTTTTTAAAAACCAACCGAACCAAACTGAACCGCATGCATTTTAATTTTGCGGTTATGATGACTTTTATGCTTGAAATCGAACTAAACTACACCGCAAACACCCCTAAATACAACTAGCTATAATCGTCTTCCCTTCCTCTATCACTTTTGTGCTTTTACTAACTCATTTCTTCTCCACTTTTTTCCCTTTATCTTGCTTCTTTCAAAACACAAACTAAATAAATTGTCATTTGTTCTTTATTTTAAGAATGAACAACTAGAACAACCAAATGTACTAGTTTCAACCACTTTTTTTATCAAATCGCTAATTTTATCTTAGGATTTACAATATTCATCCGTTAATTTTATCAAACACTACAAATTTAATAAGCTAACTTATTCACTATAAATTAATTTATCACCTATAAATTATAAGATCATCCACTGTAATATAATTTATCAACTATCTACTATTTTTTGTCAAAATTGAATTTTGATCTCAATATCATAAAAGTAAGTGTCGTATGTATTTCTCACAAAAAATAGAGATGTCCACTACTATAATTTGAATGATTAAAAAATTAAAAGGATATACACATTCTCAAATTTTGTAAGATTTATCTTACATTAATTGACATACTCATATTTCCTTAAGAAATGGAAAACATCTTTAATTCTTTGATGGTTTTGTTGTAAGAAAAAACATATTCCCAAAAAATGTGACATGTATATTTTTTATATAAAAGAGGTAAATTATAAAAAAAAATCTTGGTCAAAGACCATTATATTTTTTTGGACAAAAAATAAGAAAATAAAAGAGGTAAATTATAAAAAAAATTCTGGCCTAAGGACATTATATTTTTTGGGACAAAAAATAAGAAAATAAAAGAGGTAAATTATAAAAAAAAATCTTGGTCAATGGCCAATTATATTTTTTTAGTCAAAAAAATAAAGAATAGAGTAAGAGTAACGTTGAAAATTAATCACCAAATACAGAAAATATTTTTATAGTATTATTTAATATATTAAAATTAACGTTTCCCTCTGTTTCTCTTTCTTTCTTCCAACCATTTTCTCTACCTTTTCTCTTGTTGCAAGATTCTTTCAACCTCTTTTCTCTTGCAACAACAATTTTCAATCTACTAGCTTCTTCTCTCGTTCAATTTCTATGCAAAAGGTTCAAGCTTTTTCACACATGATTTTGTTCACAAATTGATATATTGAACGGTGTAATTGATTCTGGGATCTGGCAGAAGCAGAAAACGTGTGGATCTCTACAATTTCTGCACTTTTTCTCATCTGGGTATTGTTGATTTGGGTTTTTTCTAATGGGTTTCAGATATAAAGCAGGATTGTTCCTTATAGGTACTGTTGTTATCATTTGGGTCTCTTCTGCTGAAGTCACACAGGTACAAAAAATTCATCTTTTCATTTTTAACTTTATGAATTATATCATTTTATTCTTAGTTTGGATTTATTGCATAATTTGCATTAGATAAATGTGATTGTTTAGTGCCAATTCAATGATTTTTGTGAGGCTTTATTATGTCCTAGCTTATAGGACCTTATGTTGGTGACAAAAATTGATTTTTTAATGAAGTGGTTGGTTAAAAGTGAGTTAATGTGACATGATTTGTGTTTGAATTCATTAATGTAAAAGTGGATTGAATTATAAATTCAAGGCTAAAAATCAATTGCCCAGGTAGTTAAAATCGTTCGGAGAGGGGAAGTAAAATCGTAAATCCTACAATGGTAACACTAATCGTGAGATTATACAAAATTCATAAAACTCGAATATATGCATATAAAATTGCACAAGTAAGACAAGAAAACCTTAAATCACACTTGAAATACTTATGTAAATTTAAATTCGTTAGCATGAGAGTTTGAAGTCATTTGGAAATGAAACAGAAGAATGACGCGGGGGAAGATTTTTTTTTGAACCGGACACAAGTGTGATTGCTAAACAAAAATCTTACGATTCAAATTGGGATTCCACTCGATTCCACAAAAATAGGATTATACGTGTACTCATAATCACTGAGCGCAAGCATAATCATGAAATAGTAAGATTTTAGGATTAAAATCGGGATTTTAACTACAATGCCAAATTGTAGCTTCGGGTTAGAATTGATTCTGCAGGCAAAATCAATTCTACTTGAGAACATCCAAAAATGTCAAATTCAATTTTACTCATCTGGAATCAATATTTCCTCCTCCAAAATTGGAACCAAAAATATACTTAATTGGCCGACAACCAATTAGGAAGTTGATGTATTTGAAAGATGGATGCAGGTTTATATGTCTTTGCTTTATGTGACTTGATTTTGAAGCTTCCCGTATATCTTAAGATTCAATCCTTTTCTAATTGTTACACTATTTTAAAGTTTGCATTTCAATCATAAAAGCCTAATAAAGGTGATGTGAGATTGAAAGCTATGTTGGCGAGGAATGATTTGTATGCATACGATATAGCTAACCCTGACGACCCAATTAGACTGGCTTAATGGAAGTTATGTTTTGGGATACTTCTTTGTTGGAGGTCCTGCCGTCCTGGTTCAATTCCATGTAAAAATAAGTTCCTTTGAGAGTGGTCTTACCCATTTTGCTCTGTTAGTCTTGAACAAGATTACCTCTGGTAGGATAATACTTGTGGATTTCATCCAAAACGTGCAATCCACATTGCTTTGATTTAAGAGAATTGCAGACTTGTATTTATATATATGTTTCTACGGAGCTTCATTATTCCAGTTATATGTTGTGTAAATCGTGTTATGTCATGCGTATGTTGATGAGAGGACACTGTTGTCTAAGCTTGAAGATTTATGTTTGTAAGTTGATATGTTTGCTTCAATTTGTATAGAATTTCAGTATGTAAGTCCTTATCTAAGTACGGTTTGTGAATATTTTGTTGAAGACGCCATCAGAATTTGAAATTCTGCTGAGTTGGTATTTTTGATTGGAGACTATAGTATGCAGTGTTCTAGTACCGAAGCTTTATATCTATGAATGATTATCTGAATTAAAATTTTCTGTGCAGGATATTTATAATGATTATAAGCAGCCATTTGCGGTGACATATCTTGGAGCTTCTCTCATGGTAGTTTACCTCCCAATAGCATTCATTAAGGATTGGTTCTATAAATTGCTTAAACACCGTTCTTCTAAAAGTGGAAATAATGCAGACAGTGGCTCCCCATTCAAAGGAAATGGTGTGCAGAAAATATTTGAAATGGAACAAGGGATTGTGTCTCGAAAAGACAGTGATTTAGACCTTACATCGCTTGCAGAGAAAGCACCATTGGTGGCTAAGTATAATGAAACTAGTGTGGCAAAGGAAGAAAACGAACTTACTACAAAGGAAATTGCTACTTATGGATTTTACATTGCACCTATCTGGTTTATAACCGAGGCAAGTAACTCATGATGATAAGTGATTTCTTACATGATTAAGTGTTCTTATGATTGAAACATATCTTGATTTTTATCGTTATATGACAACACATAGGAAATGCAATAGTGTTATTTAATTATTTTATTTGTCACTTACAGTATCTCTCAAATGCTGCGCTTGCACGTACAAGTGTTGCGAGTACAACAGTATTGTCATCTACTTCAGGACTATTCACTCTTTTCATCGGTGTGTTAATGGGCCAAGACACTATAAATGTATCAAAAGTAGTTGCTGTCTTGGTCAGCATGGCCGGGGTTGCCATGACAACTCTAGGCAAAACTTGGGCTGCAGATGACTCGCAACTCAGTGCTTCGTAAGCCCTTTCTATCTCTTTCCATCACCGCATTAGCTTCATTATTTTATTCCAGTTTTAAGATATCAATCAATTAATGTAGGGAGTGAATTACAGAAGAGAATAAAAAGCTTAAGGTGTTACATAGAGGCTTACAAACTTATATCCCTAACATAATTGATTCCTTTGTCTGGCATCACATTGTTGAAAATCGATGTCTACTTCATGAGTATATCAATACAAGTGTCGTCCATTATAACTGTTTTAGTAATGGTGCAGAATATTAAGGAGTCAAGTTGCTATCTTTCATGCATTATCACCAGCTTGCTCTTTGTAATGCTATTTTTTGGGCGTTGACAGTTGATATTTGTGTTCAGCAATGGACCGCGCTCTCTTGTTGGAGATCTTTTTGGCCTTCTTTCAGCCATGTCATATGGTCTATTTACTGGTTAGACAACAATGTCTTAGCTGTTTCATTCCGTATTTCTTTTTCCTAGATAATTTAGATGAATAATGACACAACTTCAACATTAATGCTGCAGTTCTTCTGAAAAAGTTTTCTGGCGAAGAAGGTGAACGGGTTGATGTTCAAAAGCTGTTTGGATATATCGGATTGTTCACA